>CP139505.1:59322833-59696953 GCA_021014915.2 Artemisia tridentata subsp. tridentata
TATCTAGACTACAGAGACTCTACGCTTTAACAACGTCAACATAGTTTATTATTATTGTAATTTACTTTGTTTATAGTTCTCATTGTATCCATTCACGTGTGACGATATCTTGGAGGGAGATTGTTAGCCTTGCTTTTTTATAAAGATAACGTCACACAAGTGAATTAGACTAGATTCGTAGAAAGTAGAGCCCGCAGGGACTACTATTGTTTAAGTGGCAAACTTGTAATGTAAAGGGCTTATAATTAAATACCCCTCATGACTCTCCATGAGGGGTGTGGGAAATCATTGTATAACTTTCATATTTCAAGCTAATAAACATTGTGTGTTTCTTCACCCTCTCTCTAATATTTATCTCACTATAAAGATGAAGCAATTCATCTTCTTTGATCAACCTAGACCTCCCGAACCACATAAATCATACATATTATCAATCCTACAACCAATTTTCTATGAAAATCAAGTTTGTTGGTATAAATTGGCTACACACAAACCGAAAAACCGAACCGCCAAAAACTAAATGGTTTCGGTTTTGAATTTTATAAAAACCGAATGTTTTGGTTCGGTTTCGGTTTTAGCCAAAAACCGACCCAAACTGAATCGTGCACACCGCTAATAAAAAGTTACAAATTTGTCCACCTAAGGCTAGATGGCAAGGAGACACTTTCTTCACATTAAATATCAGCGTCATGTCAGTTTTCTCTCTCCTCTCACATCCCCTCACCTCCACTCACCTTTTAGTGGGCAAGGAAGTCACATTGGTCACCTTAACTCTCTTTTTTTTTAATACTTACGCAATTAAAAACGTAAACGTAAACATATAAATACAAAAACGTAAACATACGAAATAGAAAACTTTTATTCATAACTTAAAAACAATACACAGACTTAGAAAGTAAAAATACTAAATTAAAAACTAGAATTAAATATTACGAGACAAATGTTCGACCGAATTGGCACGAAGGTTTTGATGCATTTGATGTGATCTGATATACCTAATAACTTTTCGCATTTCTTCATCGGATCGTATGGTGTCATCCGGTTGATGTGCTTCCTCTGGGTACCATTCGGGATATATTACCTTTTTTTGTCTTTTCGAATCATGTTATGTAATATGATGTAAGTATACATCATATTAACTATTCTTTCTTTTTTATGATTTTTGTGGGAGTGGCAAGTACCGCCCATCTCTTCTTCAAAACACCAAACGCCCATTCTATATCTTTCCTTGTCGATCCTGCATTTGCTTATACCTTATTCTCTTGTGGTCATTATTTGATGGTTCTAGGATCGTCTTAACGAGTGTTGCCAATTTCGGATATATCCCGTCAAAAAGATAGTAACCAAACGGGTAAGTTACCCTGCTAGCAATAAATGGAATCTCTGGTGCGATTCCTTGTTTAAGATCGTTAAATAAAAGAGAACTTTCCATAACGTTGATGTCGTTGTTCGCCCCAGAAGTACCAAAGAAAGCATGCCATATTCATAAGTCTTGTGACGCAACCACTTCCAGCAAAATGAACGGATTCGGATCATGATCACGCCTAAGATATTGACCTTTGTGTGCATTCGGACAACCAAACCACTCCCAATCTATACAGTCAAGGCTTCCTAACATCCCCGAAAACCCGTGTGTTTCTTCGTGATGTCGATAAAGCTTTACGAAATCGGTCATAGTGGGTTTCCTCAAATACTCTGGACCAAAAATTTCAATAACAGACTTACAAAAATGATCAAGACATCGACGAGGAGTTTTTTCACCCATCTGAAGATATCCTTCTAAAGTATCAGGAACCGCGCCGTATGCCAATTGACGAATTACGGAAGTGCACTTCATCAACGCTGAAATGTCTTCTTTTACGGTACAATCAACATTACCACTAAAAATAGATTATGAATTGTTACCTCCCGAACTATCCAGTTGAAAAGAGATCGATTCATTCGGAACCCCTTTCGGAAAGTATGTGCATCGTAGAACGGGCTCTCAGTAAAATAGGCGTCGACTAAACGGTCATGAGCACCATAATGATCTCGATTAACGTGTTTTAATGTCGGGCGATTTGCTTTTGGTGTATTTTTAATAAACGACAACGATCTTGCAATAAAATTCAATCTCCGACTTGTAATTTCTCGTTCTTCTTCTGAGTCGGTGAACATAATCTTATCGGAATTCATTTGAAAAATAAAATGAATGAGATATATGTTGTTTGAATGATATATTAAGAAGATATGTATAAAAATGGTGTAGTTTTGATGTATTTATAGAGAAAAAAAAGGGTAGTGGGGAATTTTTTTTTTTTCTTATATGCAACGGATACTTTTCTTCACATGGGGCCCTTTTTTGTTTTTCGCAAGGTGAACTGATCACCATAAATTGCTTTGGGAGGTGTGAGTCGCGCGTGAGATGGGATAGAGGGCAATGGGGCTCGCGCGTGAATTGAAGTTACAAGGTGAAGGGATCACTCCCTTGCCGACTAACCTAATAGGTGTGTATTTAAATCTCTTAATACCATTATAATACATGGAGAAACATTAATATTTTCATTTATGTCAAGACTTAATGTTAAAGTTTGGACAACTAATATTATCATTTATGGCAAGGTCTCAAAAATTTATACATTAATATAAAAGGGTTAAAAAGTTTTTCACATAATAAATTCTCTTATACATTACTTTAAACTCTTAAAGTTTTAGCATATATAAAAAAGAATTAGAAATAAAACTTAGAAATTTTTACCGTCATCGACGATGATGAAATAAATGTTCTCGATATACTATATACTAGATTCCACACTCGTCTGATGGATGGAATAGTTAACATGAATTTGTGTATTAAAAATAAAGAGCTTTTATAGAATCATGATTGAAACACTTATTTAATGAATGACATATTTTTCTTACATCAATATTTAGCATCATACACAAAATAAATAACATTACCACTTCCACTTGCTTAAAATGTAAAGATATGTAAATATGTCACAACAATTTAATATTAAAAGCTAAACAAATTTTACTATGATGAACCTATTAGAAGGAATATAAGGCTTATAAAATTGTCACCTTGTATAATGTAATACATTTGCAAACATTTTCGTATTACGAATTTATTTTTACAGTTGATAAAGCTTTTAGCAGTTATTAAAATAATCACCTCATGCTATGTCTTTAATTTATACACCTCTTCAAAATGTTAAACATTTTCATGCCACCTAGAATAAAATGGTTCATTAATATGTTACACGGATTTTTAGACCTCTTCACAACTTTTTAAACATATTATTAAACCGCCATAGTGAATGATCTTAAAACTCGATCTTGTTTAGTTTCTAAAAAATCTAATTAGATGTTTTCTATGTACTGCAAATAATTTAGAATATATGATATCAAAGCCTACCATCAAATGTATAACACTTATGTATTCAGTTATTCACCATAAGGTCATAACCCTCACAAATTAAGCTATCAAAATTTACAAAGCTATCAATTTAGGTTTTATTAATATGTTCTTATTGGGTACATGTTAATGCATAATAAAAAACGAAATATTGGTCTCCGATATCAGAATTTGCTTTTAATTATAATAATTATTAATTTTTAATTAATGTTAAAAAAATGCAAATAGAAAGAAAATACATGTTAATCAGTTGCTCCTAAAATGTGCCTATAGAACACATGTTAGCAAAACCTTTAACAAATTTAAGTGACTTACAAAAATTATGGGGAAAAAAACAAAAAAACAAAAATTTCACAACGAAAATGACCAATATAACACAATTACTGAACCCATGCATGCATAACCACCAAAAATGACAAATAACCCGTGATATTAAGTTGCCACTCCCCAAAGTGTCCGGTATATGCTTTCACAAGTGTCAATGTGTCTCATCTATTTTAATTTCGAGTTAGGTAATATTGTTAACAAAATTCTAATTCCTAATCCAATGTTCATATTTCCATTTTAGATTGTTTCAAATTTGTTTTGCCTTATCAAATATCAAAAGAGAATCTGATTAAATAGTAAATGCATGCTTCCTAACTATGTGAAACATGTGATACGGTTGGTATATAATTCTTTAATTTTGCTATATATATAGATAATCAGAAACACACAAGAGACACAAGAAGCCCCATCAACCAAATTCTAACTTTCTCTTTTCTGGGTTCATAATTATCTTTTGTTACATTAACTCTATAAAATAGTAAATTCATGATTCCTAAATAAGGTTATAAATAGCGTGAAGCGTGACGTGTCGGTCTGACCAAGCTTCACGCCCTAGCGGTCAAGGCGAAGCTTTTGTGTTTGTAAGACGTAGTATAAGGCGACAAAAAATATGAAAATATTAATATATTTCATATATATCGAGTTTACAAAAAGCATTATAGCTAATAAATACGGTTAAGAAACTTCTCTTACATGTAATATTCTTCATTTAATTTTTTTTTATTGGAGTTGAATAAAAAAAAAAAAAAAAAAAAAAAACCCCGCCACGCCTAATGCCTTAGCGTGCCTTATCGCGCATTTTCCCGCCTCATCTCACGCCACGCCTAGAGTTGATGCCTTGGTCTATTTCGTAACTATGTAAAACATGTGATATGGTTGGTCACGCCTCATGCTTTAGCGGCGCCTTGACACCGCCATAACGCGCCTTTTAGAACTATGTTGCTAACTATGTGAAACATGTGATATGGTTGGTATATAATTCTTTTTGCTACACAGAAAAGCACAAACACACAAGAGACACATGACTTAAGAAGTCCCATTCTCTAAGGTGGGTAATGTGGTTGGTTCTGATAGTGAAGATGATGAAGTTCTGGAATATCCTAACGAGACTAATTATTTTGGTGGTGGAGGAAATGAGAGGAATCTTTTGTAGCAATAGAAAGATGGTTCATATGACTATAATGATTATTAAGATGATTACTTTGATGATTGTGGTATATTTGTGGCCCAATTAAAGACTGATGTCATCCATGATATTAGACTTAGATAGGTTGTTTTTCTTTTGTTTAGCTTAAAGGTTGATGTGTCTTAGTCTATGCTTGTTTTTGTTTTTGATTTTCTAGTTGTGTGTAGCTAGTTGATCATTTATTACCTGTCATGAATGATTTAATAGTTGTTAAAAAGGTTGCTTGATATTAATGTGGTATTTCAGCTACATTCAATTGTACTTAACTGTTTTTTTGAAGTAATATATTTTAATAAGTGGAAGTCCCTTTACCAAAAAAAAAAAGAAAAAAAAAAAAGTCCCATCAACCAAATTCTAACTTTCTCTTTCCCGAGTTCGTAATTATCTCTTGTTAATCTTTAAAAAGTAATACAAATTAATTAGAGGATTGTACACATTAATTAGTAGTAAATGCATGCTTTCTATCTATGTGAAACATGTGATACGAACATTTCGTTTTTGCTATATATAGACAATCACAAACACACACGAGATACATAACTTAAGAAACCCCATCAACCAAATTCTAACTTTCTCTATTCCAATGGCTTCAATGTGTTTATCCATCAGTTCAATGGTCTTTTCCAAAAATTCTCTAATTAAAAGTAGTGATTTAAAAATTCGCAAGCCATTATATTCATCTCAATCCACATCAATGCCATTCACTGCGGTTGAACAACCCGTTGTTAGGCGATCAGGAAATTATGATCCAACATTGTGGTCATATGATCATGTTCAATCACTCTCTAGTAAATATGTGGTATGTGTCTGATTGCCATTTTCCATGTATATAATGTATCAATTTTTATATGTGTCTTAAATAATTGTCCTCATATTCAAAAAATATATAATCTATACAGGGAGAACATTATGTAGCAAGAGCAGACACTTTGAAGGACGCGGTGAAGAAGATGATACGTGAAGATCGAAATGCGTTGAGTACCCTGAAGCTAGTTGACGATTTACAAAGACTTGGAATAGCGTATCATTTTGAGGAAGAAATAGGTGATGTTTTAGAGACGATTTACCAAACTTTTTATATCACTCAAGACAAGTGGGAAGGTATGGATTTAAACCTTAAAGCACTTGGCTTTCGACTACTGAGACAACATGGTTATCAAGTTCCTCAAGGTACAAATTTAATTCAATAAAAACATTACATGGTGTTGTATAGATTAATAGCTACATTGTTTAAGTTACTTTATACACTTTCTGAGTTCCAAATTTATTGTCTATAATTTCTATTCAATATCTTTCGAAATAATTATCAACTTCAGATTTACTAACTTGAAGAATATTAGAAAGATACTTAAAACTACAATAGTGGCATAGCTTGATTATTTTTTATTTATCTTAAATTGTGTTTTAATTTTATGTAGACGACAATAGCTAGTAGGTAGGAAAATATGTAATATTAAAAAAGTAACTAAAGATATAATTTATTTATTTATTTTTAATTTTTAATTTATGTTTTTATATGTTGACAATTTCTTAGGAGAGAAATAATAATATTCATTTTGCATGAATGGTTCGTTCAGACAAAAAGTTTGCAAGAATAGAGTTCAACTTATAATACTAACAAAATCTTATAACTTTTGGTGATTTAAATTTTTTTATATTTAGAGATATTTCGTGACTTTAAGAACAAGACTCAAAATCTTGAGCCATACATACTCGAGGATATGGTAATAAGCGCACTCAACTTGTATGAGGCTTCGTATCATTCATTCGAGGATGAAAGCATTCTAGATGATGCAAACGAGTTTACAACCAAATATCTCAAAGAAAATCTTAAGAATGTTAATGAAGGAGTATCGGCTTTAGTAAGTCATTCTTTGGACATTCCGTTGCACTGGAGAGTACCCAGGGTAGAGGCGAAATGGTTTATTCATCATTATGAGAATAGAAGTGATAGGGATCTCACATTGGTTGAACTCTCAAAGTTGGATTTTGATATGCTCCAAGCTATATATCTTGAAGATCTAAAACACACATCAAGGTATATATCAATTTTTTTTTTTTTTTTTTTTTTTTCTTTATAATACGTGTCCAAACTATATGTTCTAGTTTCTAAAAATGTTAGGCAAGGCATTGTTCATCCATTGGGTTTGAGTATATATGCAGGAAAAAAATGAAACATATATGTATGCTTATCACAATCATCAAGTCATTTGCATACAAAGAGCTTATATATTTTTTTATTTTGATAGGTGGTGGAAGAACATAAGATGGGGCGAGAAGTTGAGTTTTACTAGAGATCGATTGGTAGAGCATTTTTTGTGGGCGCTTGGTTTTCAGTACCTACCTCAGTTTAGTCATGGAAGGAGAACACTAGCAAGGATCAACTGCATGCTTACTACACTGGATGATGTTTATGATTTGTATGGTACATTGGATGAACTCGAACTCTTGTCTAATGCCATTGAAAGGTTAATGCTAATGTACACTACTCCTACTTTTATTGTAATTACATCTTTCATAACTCTTAACAAAAGGAATTATTTCAATTGCATAGGTGGGACATCAACGCGATCAATGACCTTCCAGACTATATGAAGATCTGTTTCCTTGGATACTACAACACGATAAATGAGATCACATATAACACATTGACAGAAAGAGGATTTTTTGTCCTTCCATATCTAAAGAATACAGTAATTATTTAATTGCGAATCAAAAATATAATTCCAGGTAATTTTTATATTGCAGTTTAATGCTAATCACGATTTTATTATTTTGCAGTGGATGGAGTTATTCAAGACGTGGTTATTGGAAGCAAAATGGTACCACGATGGATATACACCAACACTCCAAGAATACTTGGATAATGCTAGTGTATCAATTGGTGGTTGGGTTTTACTCCTGCATGTTAGATGTTTACTATCATTTAGTTCAATTGAAGAAATCTTACAATGCATGGAAAGAACTAAGAATCTAATTCGGTATTCATCGATAATCTTTAGACTTGCTGATGACTTGGGTACATCCTCGGTATGCCTTTATATAGAACACTTCTTGTCATATCCAATTTAAGAAATTTATATTAAAATTTTCATTAAAGAAACTTATTTTAAACTAAAAGGTTTCTCATGCTAATAAAATGGAGATAACTTAAACGCTATCTTATTCCTTGTAGGAGGAAATGGCACGAGGGGATATTTCAAAATCAATCCAGTGTTACATGCATGAGAGTGGTGCAACGGAAGAAGAAGCTAGAATGCATATCAAAAGTTTAATGATGGAGACGTGGAAGAAAGTTAACAAAGAACTAGCTTGTATGGATTCTCAGATTCCAAGGGAGTTTATCGACTGTGTTACGAACATACCTAGGATGTCACAGTTCATGTACAACGAAGGAGACGGACATGGGCATCCAGCGATTACTAAGTCTCATGTGTCATCCTTGTTGTTCAATCCTATTCAAGAAATAAAATAGCCAAAATGTGTAATTTTCATTGGAAAATGGACTTATTTAAGAACTAGGAGATGCCATAGCACCCTATTTTTACTTTGAAAGAATTGTATTAGAACTTCTTATACTTTTCTCTACTTCATGTAGACGAAATGGTTTAATGTATTGTCCCCTAAGTTTTAAATCTTCTAGCTATATACATTGAGTGGAGTTATTCTACATACAATAAAACTCTCACATACCAAGGGACAAATCCCACCCATTGATTTAAATTTAATCAATGGCTCAGATCAACTAAAAAAATACACTCAGGGGCAATTTTGTAAACTTAAAAAAAAAAAAAAAAAAAAAAAAAAAAAAAAAAAAAACGCTCCTCACACAAATCCCCCAAATTGTTCACCACAAACACACGCACACAAAACAAACACAAACACATATTACTCTTTGATCGCCGGTTAACAGTGACGTCGTCATCATCATCATCATCATCATCAAATTTAACCGAATAACAGATTCAGTTACAATCTAACAAACCTTACAAGCGGATCTATTTATGTAATTATATTCAATTGTCGGCTAATTTACAGTTTTACCATTATCAATCGATTGATCATCTATTGATATGTTGATTATTTGTGTCAAAATTGATTAGTTTTATTGAAACCCTAATTTTTGAAATTGTGATGTTATGTATTGTTAGGATGATGTGGTTTGTGTGATTTGAATAGGTATTGGTGTTTTCGTAGCGATTTTGGCCGAGTTGACCTGAATTAGGGCTTGTATATGCACAAAGGCTTTTTAGGAAGTTGTTAGATTGCTTATTTGAGGTAAAATAGTAGAATAAGCAGGTATTCTTATTTGAGAATTATGGAATTAAATAGTGATTCTAGGTAGATGATTGCTTATCTGCTTAAGCAGAATCAGTTTTGTGACTCTTCTTCTTAAAAGTGATTGTAGGTAGATTGTTGGATATGTGATGCTAGCATGATTTATATTCACTTGTTTAAATAGATATATATGTTTTCGTTGGCGCAAGTTGACCTGGCTTGTTTACATACAAAGGTTATTTAGGAGTTTGCTTATTTTGAGTTATAATAAGCAGTTTCTGATCATCAATGTGAGATGCAATAAAATGTGATATATCACATATCACCTGTGATATCACATATCACATGTGATATCACCTGGTTATATACCTGTGATATCACACAGGTGATATCACCTGTGATATCACACAGGTGATATCACACAGGTGATATCACCAGTGATTATCACAGGTGATATCACCAGTGATATCACCAGTGATATCACACAGGTGATATCACCTGTGATATCACAGGTGATATCACCTGTCATATCACATGTGATATCACCTGTCATATCACATGTGATATCGTGATATCACTTGTGATATCACATGTCACAGAATCCGAAAACCACATAAACTATAAGCTTAAAAAAAACATTCTTTAGCTTATGCTTATGGTTTAATGGTTACCTCTTAAAATGTGAATTGCAGAAAAAGAGGATGAAGAAGGCTGGTATAGTTGGAAAGTACGGTAAGCGTCGTCTTTCCTTTCTCTTTTTCGTTATCGTTGTGTTTTGCTGATTGTCGATATAGGCTAGTAATATAAATGCTACTATATTATTATGCTGATATATGCCCACAGCCGCATCACATAAACATTGGGTGTAGGATAGCGTCGTATTATATAGTAGCTCAAGACTATTAGAGTATCATGTTTGCTAATGTTACAAGTTTCTTACAATGTTCCGATGCTTTTGACTCTTGCTAGGTACCCGTTATGGTGCTAGTTTGCGAAAGCAGATCAAGAAAATGGAAGTCAGCCAGCACAGCAAGTACTTCTGTGAATTCTGCGGCAAGGTATAATTTCTCGATTAGTTTCCTAATGTATTTGCTTCTGGCCATCTGTTATTAAATTTATTTACTTGAAAACACAGTATGCGGTGAAGAGAAAGGCTGTTGGGATTTGGGGTTGCAAGGACTGTGGCAAAGTCAAAGCAGGCAGTGCTTACACCTTGAAGTAAGTAACAATCCTATTTTCTCCCTCAATAAGTCTACTTGTAGCATCACCTTGCAATCAATGGATAAATTAACGAAAAGGCAAAAGAGAATAATATGTATCTTCCACGCCCTCTATATCACATATCACATGTGATCACATGGTGATATATCACATATCACCTGTGATATCACCTGTGATATCACAAGTGATATCACCTGTGATATCACCGGTGATATCACATGTAATATCACATGTGAAGAGGGTGAAAATGAATTGCAACCTGCTTTATGGGAGGATTTAGAGTTGAGAGGATTTTTTCCCCTAAAAGCAGCACAAACTTTTTAAGATTTTTCAAGCAAGCATACTAACAGCAAGAAAGATAAAGTAGCGCGTGTAAAGAGGATTTTAGCTGCAGGAAAAGTCATTGCAGATAAGATAACCATTGACCACAAAAAGGTTAGATATGATTCGAATTCGAAGAAGTTTGTTATTGGTGTCGAGACTAAAAAAGACATAGTTACCGGTAAATCAAATGGGGGTAATAAAGAAGGTGATGTGACTGCAACCAAGATAGTCACCCCACCAAAGGCGGAATCGCATGTGGATTTTGAAGATGATGATGAAGTGATTGTTTTTAAACCGACTGTGATTGATAATCGAACTGAAATGCTAGCTCCAAAAGAGAGCCATCAAGAAGGGTTTCAACATGTGCAAAATAAAGATACTGGTAGTTCTCAGTTTGCAGCACCTGTTTCAGTTCCACATTTAGTTTACACTAATTCACAATCCGTGCTGCCAGTTAACAATTTTGCACAAAGCATTGGGCAGTCATATCAGTTCCAGTCTCCAATGTGGTCTAACAACAATCAAGTTGCGGTTTCAATTGCTGGTGGATTAAAAGGTTTGACCTTGATGGAAAACGGGCATGAAGGTAATCCTGGAATGCACAGAGATATGCAGATTTTAAATGCTACAGGTGTCCGTGAAAGTGGTTCGGTGTATGGTGGAACATCTCAAAGTTTGGTGGGACCCTCTGTGATTGATGATGCAAATGGATCCTTCAGAGAACCTATTACTCATATAAATACAATCTAAGTTCAGTTTGTTACCTGTTGATGATGACTACGTATCACAATGTCAGAGGTTCAGCATTCTTAAACAACAATGATTATATGTCTTGTTTAACACTGAGATTTGGCATGTAGATGAGATCTTCTTACATGTTTTATCATGTCACGATGATGCAGGAATTACGGTAAACGGTTGAAACACAAATGGGGTTGAATGCCAAACACGTGCATCCCTTGGCCTTCTTCTTTAACAGGTTTAGACTCCGTACATGCTTATATTTATGTGTGTAGACAATGTATTTGTTTCATTTATTTTACATGTTTGAATTATACGTCTGAATTTCTTTTTCTTGTACTGATAAAACCTTTTTACTGTTACATTTGTATGCAGATACAGAGCATAAGGACGCGCCTTTTTTCACATTGATGAACATCCTCACCTTTTGAGAGGTATATTATCACATTCTATGCTAACCCTTTATTACTTTATCCCAGTAAATTTAGTTTCCAAACAAATATCACTCTTTGACATGTGCATAAAGCTGCTCATATAACTCTTGTTTCATTTTTTGATGGCTGAATGTATAATTTTGCCATGAATTGAGAACGTTGGGTCATAACTCCTTAATTTGGGAAGGAAGTGTTTGTAACACTCCTTTTTGTCCAAACAGTCCATATTTAGCAACATATATTCTCTTCCCCCTTCATACAACACTACGTTTGTAGTTTTCCGAACAACCTTAAATTCTGTAAAATGCCAATAAAGTCTCAACAAGATCAATGGAGGCCACACTACTGCAAATTGTTGTCATTTACACTTGATCTTGAAAAAAGAATGAATGTACCATTCTTTTTGTTTTCTCTAGTTGATTAGTCTGGTGGTCTTATTGATACTTTTTGCTTTCTTTGGCGGCCTTTTTGTACATTATCCGTGAACATTATTGTCTACGGGCAAGAACGGTTCTCGCTTCTCAAATTTTAATCCGTTGCTTCACATATTGTCATATTTCTATAATAGTCACCCATCTCAACCAAAATGTATTTAAAAAGAGGACTAGCAACATGGAGGAGTTATACCTCAAATGTTTAAATGGATAAAGTAGCATTAATCAATAAAGCATCTTGTGATGCGTCACAAATTACTTGAATATTGCATTTTGCTGCCTTAAAATGTGTTTGATAAATAATATGTTGGCATACAGGTGACGGCTAAAATCAGATGTGTAGTTCGGGTAGTGGCAATATTTCCAGGTCACCCTAGCTACTTTCGTTCTCGGTGTGGCACTTACAGGATTAGGCTCACCCTTGAAGATCAACGGGTTAGTTTTTGCATCCCCTAACATGTCAGCGGTCACACCCTGGGATACGGTTGCCTTAAAATTTGCAGAATTAGCCTTCATTGATTTTAGTGATTTTAAATGTTCAGCTTCCAGTGACTTGAGACGCTTTTGACGTTCCTACAAAGACGTGATTTCATATAAATTCTAAGCACAAGGTATACATTAGACGTCATCAGAATACAGTATATACCTTTTCAATTGCAATTTTTCTTTTTGTATCTTCTCCTAATTCGCATCATCAATAATTCTGCGAATTTTCTTCTTTCGTTTCCTTTTGCTGATGTTAGGCAAGAATAATACTGCGAATTTTGGGAACGTCGTCTCTGTGTTATCTCAACTCAGCTCTTTGATGCTTCAGTAGTTAGGAACAAGATAGTCAATTTGTAATGGTCTTTCAACTTTATCTGACTTCTCATCTTTTGACCACAGGAAAAAAAGTGTACGATACTGGTAGTGTCAAGGTCATGGTGACAACAAGTGAGATCTCTCATGAAGACGACACTTTGGATGTAAACCAGAGGGTTGACGAAGTACCCAAATCGAACTCAGGACCCGAAAAGAAGCAAAATTTGCCAGTGATCAAGAAGAAGCCATTCAAGAAAGTTGAGAAAAGAAGATTACGGCCAAAGAATTTAACCAAAAGAGATAAAAGAATGGGCATGAAAGTCGAAAAGAGGCGCTAGTAGTTTGAAAACTTGTCAGATTTTCAGAAACTCTCATTTTGTAACCTTGAAATGGTCAAAAAAATTTTAAGTGTTATGCAGATTATATCTATTTATTCATGGTATACAAGATGTGGATTCCTTTGCAATTGCTTTAATGCTAGATTTATGTCATTTTGTGCAATATAGCTCTGTTTGTTCATTAAAAAGTCAAGCCCAGATGTTTGTTGCAACTGACTCTGTCAAAGAATAATTTGCAAAAGGGTAATTCCCATTTTATTCATTTTGCTCAAACTTGTAAAGTATTAGACTATAGGTTGTATCCATTTATGTCACCTAACACAATGCACAATATATCTATCTACCCATTATTACTATTTGAAGTGAGTCTTTTTAAGGTTGGCTTTTTTCATGTTGCTTATTGTGTAGAATTTTAAGCTTATTTTTTTTGCTAAATACTTGTTGTTACCTACTTACATTATGAGGTATCACCTGTGATACAAAATAACTTATTCGGTATCACCTGTGATACAAAATAACTTATCAGGTATCACCTGTGATACAAAATAACATATTAGGTATCACGTGTGATACCTAATAAATTATTTTGTATCACAGGTGATACCTCATAATAAATTATTTTGTATCACATGTGATATCACAAGTGTTTGAGCTTCTTCACATGAGATATCACCGGTGATATCACAGGTGATACCTAATAAGTTATTTTGTATCAC
Source organism: Artemisia tridentata subsp. tridentata (assembly GCA_021014915.2). Classification (NCBI taxonomy): domain Eukaryota; kingdom Viridiplantae; phylum Streptophyta; class Magnoliopsida; order Asterales; family Asteraceae; genus Artemisia; species Artemisia tridentata. Next base: position 59,337,031 of record CP139505.1, read on the forward strand.
AGGTGATACCTAATAAATTATTTTGTATCACATGTGATACCTCATAATAAATTTTTTTGTATCACATGTGATATCACAGGTGTTTGAGCTTCTTCACATGGGATTTCACCGGTGATATCACAGGTGATACCTAATAAGTTATTTTGTATCACAAGTGATACCTAATAAAGTAAACAGTCTAGGCATAACTATTTCCCAAACTGCAGGAAAATGTAATGTAATAATTGTTATGAAAAGTACTATTTTGAATCATTAAATGTGAGATAGTAACCATTTACACAATTTGTTGCATTGAATGGTTACAAATTGCATATTTTGGTAAGATATTACAAGTATTTTGCAATAAAAGGTTCGAATGTATGTTGTGCATATCATTGAGAAGGTGAATAAGTTGTTGCAGTAAAAGGTTACAAATTTGCATTGTTTGGTAAGAAACTGCGAGGTTACAATAAATGGTCAATGATGTACATACAATAAATGGTCAATGATGTACATTGCATATATCAGTAAGAGGTGAATGGTACATCGCATTTTCTTGCTATTTGCCCTTACAAGCATGTTACATACTAGCAAGCGCTCTCAATAGTGTCGATTTTCCTGACTTCTCCAACAAGCCTGGATTTTGTCTCACGAAAGCGTTCAAAAGCCGGCGATGCTTCTCAGCAAACCTAGAAAACATCACAACACCGTCAACTCCAGGCCGCACTTGGTGATGAACTTCCAGATAATTCCTTAACTTCACTTGCTGTTGCATAGGCATCATCTTGTTGTAAAAGAGAACTACTTGCCTGAAGCTTTTCACATAGGACCAAAAAGGCCTCAATGAAGGGCAAAAGTCTCTGGGTTCCAGGGGGTAGAGGAGGAGAAGAAGCACCGGTACCCTGCACATGCTCACTCGTATTCGCATTTGACATAACAGAAGACAACGAGCCTTGTGCCAGCTGTGACTCGGTCACACTTATACACTCGCTCAGTTCATGCCATAATGGCTCAAGTGAAAGATTTAATTTCCACATAGTGACATGCTCTTGATTGTCATCGTTTTTTGCAATCTTGTCATCTATATCGGGTACAGTGAGTGAGCTAAGTGTTTGCAGGATTCTAAGAACAGCAGCCCCAGCCATGGAACCCGAGCTCAAACCTAGCATTTATGTGTTTCTAAGTGTGATGAGTTCACTAATGGCTGACCCACTTAAACTATGAGCTAAATCTGAAAGCTCTACAATAAAGAATTTTCTATGTGATGAAGCAACTGAGGCCAACTTCTTTAGAACTTCCCCGGTAAGCAGATAAACTTTGTCGGATAGCCTAATGAAAAGAATATTCAAAGTATTAAGCTTTAAGTTATGCAACACGTAAATGATATAACTGCGAATTAAATATTACCCCTCGTGGCCAAGAAGGCTGCATAGATTATGCAGATCAGTTTGTGGTAGCTTCATAAAAATGTCATTCAAGTTAACTTTTTTCAGATCGTCTGATGTGTCCTGATTTGGTTCTGCTACTGCTGAAGAAGAATCTTCCTGAGGTTGAGAAACGGCTTCTTGAACTTGGGAACTGGCCACTGGTTTTTCAGTATGAGACTGGGACTCTAACTTTGAAGCAGCAGTGGATACAACCACTTGAAGTAGACCCATCACCTGCACGGTAAGTATATACAGTGAATGTTAAACCTACACATTCCAAATCACTGACTCTGGAACTATTAAGACATTAAGCAAGTTTACCACTTAAAATTGAAAGAATGAAAAAGATGTACGCTTGAAACATTGCAACATTAAAGACAACTAAAATACCTGTTCTAGATGGGCAATGCTGCGAAGGAAGAGAGGCTGCTTCAAGAGTTTGACAAATACTAGTATAGGAATATCACCTTCCGATCCAACAGGATGAGAGATTTCTCCTCCTTCAACAACCTTCTCTTTTCCCTTATCATTCTTCTTATCATGGTAATTGGAATTGAAGGACTCCGGAACAAGTGAAGATCGAATCAAAGTAGAACAAAAAATTAGCTACGGAAGAATGATTTGTAGCCAAGTACTATCATGTCTTAATACATAATGCATCACCTAAGATTTCTCCTCCATTTTTTCTGTGAGCTATTCTTGCAGCGCCTCACATTTCTGCCGGCACTGAGCTACTATCATGTTTATGTTGAATTGCATGTCTAGTTCCTTTTGTCCAATGGTGAACATGGATCTTCTATATGCACTCTTCATTACTTAATGTATGAAAGAAAAGATATATGAAAATAGTACATAATGCATCAAGATATGATACAAGAATGCTAACTTCGAACTGATATTCAGAGGCAAAATTACAATACAACCAGACAGCTATACCCCCTATCGTCTATTATGCATGTTGGTTGAAATGAGGAATCTTAGTGGAATGTGATTATCTTTGTACATATAGATACCTGATTTCATGAAAACTTATGAATACTACAAATTAAAAGGATCTTGTTTCAAAGAGACATAAGCAACCCCAAACATCTTACTTCAAATTGAACGCAACTTCAATAATTTCACAATACAGCAAGGTGTTATCTCGGTATTCCACATTGCTCATCGTACAAAATCATGCCAATTTGTCATTTAACTTCGTATACTATTCCCTTTCGATCACGTAAAAAATCACTAAAAATATACAAACGTCGTGGCTGCTAAACATAGTCCTACTCCAAAACATCAATAAGTAAAAAATCATACATACATGTTCAATCATAGGTATCAGAATTTCATCAAGAGACTCGTTCTTATCATAATTTAATCTGCTTGAATTTCATCAAGTGAAACACACATATTGTGCATTGATAATTTCATCAAGTAAAAAATAAATGCACATTTGAAAAATAAAAAATATGACATATAAGCACGTTATACCTCCAAACTCATACGATACAAAGACGGATCATGACACACTGTAGCTCATGTTCTAGGTTCTGCTATATCCTTGGGATAACCAATTGCTATATCCTTGGGATAACTGAAGTACTAGGTTCTATCATATGCTACAAAACTGAATATGCGCCATTTCAACAGCATATTACTAGACGTCTCAATCTAATGTTGCACTCTAAAGCAAAACTATCTCTCCTACCAAACCTACAAAACATCGCTCCTACCAAATATCGCTATCATTAGACGTCTCAACCCAATGGAACAATATTATTTGACGTCTAAATTTTGCGCCTAAACTATTCTCAACGCAAAATGTACAATCTATCACTGCTGATATCACAATTCATATGCATATAAATTCGTCATAATTCAACTATCATACGTAAGAGACACAATACAAGTTAAAGCGAGATTACCTTATGCGAGCAAAAATTAACCTGTAATTTGATCAATCTGCTCAAATCAAATCATAGCAGATATATCAATTAAAATCATGACTAAAGCATCAGGTTAAAGCAAATCTATTAAAAACGTGAATACCGGAGGAGTCGCGGTGGTTTCTCGGTGTGTCGCGGTGGTGTTGCGGTAGAGTAGTGGTGGGATTGCAGAGGTGTTACGGTGGAGTGGCATATTCTCATGTTGTTTATCTTCTCCACCGATTTAGGTATTTGATAAGTGGAAGGAAGGTGGAAGGAAGGTGGAAGTTGCGGTGGTGTCACGGTGGAACGGTGGAAGTTGATGAGAGAGTTTTGTATGTGTTTTTGGTGAGAGAATAAATGATAATTTTTTTAATTTTGTGTTTATATAGTTGACAATTATACCCCTGTAGTGTAAATAATGAATTTAATCCTCAGCCTTTAGATCAAAATGAATGGAAAGTTGGGATTGGTCCCTTTGTATCTGAGAAATGTTTTGTCCTCAAATGATCTTAGATCATATACATTTAGATACGGATGTTGTAATTTGAATATTATGTCAACTTATTTTAAAAAAATAAGCTACTTAAAATATAGGGAAAATGATGCCTGCAGTCCAACTGCAGGCAATTGCCTGCTTCTCTTTGTAAAAAAGGGTGGGGACAGGGGGAAAATGTGTATCAGTCACTTACCGGAGGGGCTAAATTGTACATTTTTCAAACTTTTTACAAAGGGGAAGGCAGGCAATTCCCCTGCCCCCCAACTGCAGGTATGTTATCCCCTAAAATATATGTTTTGTTTGAGAGACTATACCTATTATAAAATTTATAAAAATAATCTTTTATAATCTCATAAAATCAAATGTTGTTTCAGGTAACTTAAAAAAAAAATCTTTCTTTTTTAGTTTCCACTTCATCTCCAATTCTAACAACATATCGTAACTTTGAAGCCTTGCAAGATTCGTTGCATCATTGAAAAGGTTAACCGTATATAATAATATATTTAAATTCTTAATTACACCTAATAAATAGCATATTTAGAAAAAAAATTGGTTACCTAAGTAAAAGTATTAAATTAGAAACTCTAAATGGTTACCTAAGTAAAAAAATTGGTTACAACATGGACACTAATAAAATCAATATCGCGTTAGGTATAATATTGAAAGTAATAAATGAAATATAATGTCAATAATCTATCTATCTTTATCTTGATCTTTATATTTTTTTTATGTTAAAACTCTGAGTTTTGTGCATCAAATGCATGATAACAATAACGATAGATAAAGAAAAAAATATGAGATGATGAAAAGACTAAAAAGCCTTTAGTTTAGTATCCATTCAAAAAAAGATATTCATGCTTTAGATGAGACCGATAACAATTATGATGAATAATGCTATCTTTATATAGAAATTGTTATGGACAAATATGTAATCCATCTTGTAACTGTATATACATGCCTCCATTGCTAGATGAATAATACAATTCTTTTGTGTTTCATTATTTCTTCTTGTTCTTTACTATTCTCTTCTTATTAGTTTCACAAAACGTTATCAGCATGTTTTTTAAATCGCTAAAGTTACGGTTTTTCTTTTGATCGTATATTGTCTTTTGATTTAGATATGTACTTTTATATTGTCTAAGAGATAATATTGTTCTTTGTTGTACGCTCTAACACGTTAACTGGTGTGTTTCTTTATTTGCCATGTTAATTACCATGGCATTAATTTGCATAGTTTGATATCGCGTTTCTCCTACACCTATTAAATATATGTCATGTTACTAAATCCATTAGGTTTTTTTTTTTTTTTTTTTTTTTAATTAGCTTTATTAAATTTAACTTGAATGAGGTTGCCTTAAGATAAATTAATTAGTTGACAGATTTAATGGTTGACTATGAGATAATTTTCAATGCATAATCATGATGGCAAAACAATTCTTATAGGACTCAGTATTATGAACAAAAAGTCACGATTGTAAAACAACTCTTATGTTAATGTTGTTATGTCTAACTTTGATGTTTGGTCCAATATAATTTTACCATCATAGCGTTTTAGCATATTAACCAGAGTCAATTATTAATAGCTTTGGAACATCAATTCTAAGCAAGATTTTTATCGACAAACTTAATTTTATATATTAAACTTTGAATTTAATTGTTCGCTACTAGAATCAACGTTAAAAATAAGTATAGCTAAAGTTGATTTAATTGTTGACTAATAGAGAAAAACTTTGAAGTTGTCATATGAATTATCCTATCTACATTAAACTCTTAAACGATAATGATTTTAGCATACTACTATATGTTAACATAGGTAAGTTAAAATCTAAACTACTAAACATATGCAACATGTACAATTTTGTTAGTATATGTTTTAGGGATGATTATTGTTACATCTTAATTGATTTTGTCACTCATGACATGTAAATGATATTATAACTTATAAAACTTCTCATATGATGTTGATATTTATTCCAAGTGATTATCTCTTCCTATGTGTGGGCATGTTTCTTTTGCGAATCCACTAACAGGCGACGACGATTATGCCGGCGACATTATGTCGTCGGCATCAACCACTAAACGACAAAAAAAAGGCTTGACCGAGCCAAGGGTGCGTTGAATTTTTAGCTTAGTAAAATACAGACGACATGTCGACGGTATAATATTGAAAATGTTTGACTTTCCAAAACCTGGCGAAAACTTGGGCGGGAGTTTGACCCGCCAATATTATGTCGACGACATGTCGTCGGCACAATATAAACCCAAAATTAATTGTGATTAGCGTGTGATTAGCGATTGATTAAGATTTATTTTACCATTACTGTTATTGTACCAACGACACGTCGCCAGTATAAATTTAGGTCAAATTTTTTACTTTTCCCGCGTGTGAATAATAGTGAATAATTGGGCGGGGGTTTTCCCGCCTTTATTATGACGACGACATGTCGACGGCATTATATTCCCAAGCACATTATATACATTCTTATCCTCAAAACCACTCAACCTCACAACCTCTTGTCTTCACACCAATCTCAGGTTATCTTATCCTCAAAACCACTCAACCTCACAACATCTTATCTTCACACCAATTTCAAAACCTGAGATGCAGCGATATAATCCTTTTATGTGTAATTGTGGAGCAGGAAATATAAAAAAAAGAACATCACATCAGCGAGATACATTTGGATGGGAATATTATGCATGTCCTCTTTCGAAGGTGAACAATTATTATACATTTCTTATTTATGTAAATATATAAACAATCATATAATTAATTACATTATTTATGTGACAGCCAAGAGAAAAAGGTCATGGATGTGGATATTTTATGTGGAAGAGTGAATTTGATGAGCAGTTACGAGTAACCTCTTCTGCTTCAACATCTCACGGTTCTGGATCTGCACCAACAGGGTGCTCAAACTGTAATGAAAAAGATCTTAGGATAAACATGCTGGAGGCACAAAAGCAGGTGCTAGAGACAAGAGTAAGGATGCTGGAGGCAAGACTTGAAATGGCAACGAATCACGACGACCCCGACCACGCATGTCAGTCGGCTGCAATACTCCGTGAGCTGTTAGGTGACATGGACAATCTTCATATGTAATGTTGTTGTTGTTGTTGTTGTTGTTGTTGTTGTTGTTGTTTAATAAAATGTTGTTGTTGTTGCAACCATGACCATTTTGGTTAAAAGAAGCTGGTTAACAGCAGCCCACAAGGGCCGTTTGGTTTATGCTGTCCAAATAGGGCCGTTTGGTTTATGCTATTTGGGATTGCTTATTTCTGCACCAAAAGGGTGTTTGGGTTTATGAGCTTATTTGAAGGAACAATATCACAATTAACAAACACGAAGGCAAACATTTTATTTAAAACACGCAAGAGTTCTCAACCACATGCATTTCATACAGACTCAAACGAAACAACTTGACAAGCAAACGAAACAGATCAAACGAAACAACTCAAACGAAACAACACACGACATATACCATAACAAACATCGCCCATTCTTTTTTTTCTTTTTTTTTTTGCTGCTGTTAACCAGCTTCTTTTACCATCTCGGCTTATTCGTTTAACATCTCGTGTAGAACCATATCAAACGAAACAACTCGACAAGCAAACGAAACAACTCGGCAAGCAAATGAAACAACTCGACAAGCAAATGAAACAACTCGGCTCATTAGTTAGGAATTGCATCTTTCAAACTAGAATAAGATAAGCTGGAACTTTGTTGTTGAGCACGAGTTCTATAATTGCTCAGATCATTCGCTTAACATATCGTGTAGAACCATATCATCTCGGATCATTCGTTTAACATCTCGTGTAGAACCATATCATCTCAGATCATTCGTTTAACATCTCGTGTAGAACCATACCATCTCGGATCATTCGTTTAACATCTCGTGTAGAACCATACCATCTCGGCTCATTCGTTTAACATCTCGTGTAGAACCATATCAAACGAAACAACTCGACAAGCAAACGAAACAACTCGGCAAGCAAATGAAACAACTCGACAAGCAAATGAAACAACTCGGCTCATTAGTTAGGAATTGCATCTTTCAAACTAGAACAAGATAAGCTGGAACTTTGTTGTTGAGCACAAGTTCCATAATTGCTCGGATCATTCGTTTAACATCTCGTGTAGAACCATATCATCTCGGATCATTCATTTAACATCTCGTGTAGAACCATATCATCTCGGATCATTCGTTTAACATCTCGTGTAGAACCATACCATCTCGGCTCATTCGTTTAACATCTCGTGTAGAACCATACCACGTGTAGAACCATACCATCTCGGCTCATTCGTTTAACATCTCGTGCAGAACCATATCAAATGAAACAACTCGACAAACAAACAAAACAACTCGGCAAGCAAATGAAACAACTCGACAAGCAAATGAAACAACTCGGCTCATTAGTTAGGAATTGCATCTTTCAAACTAGAACAAGATAAGCTGGAACTTTGTTGTTGAGCACGAGTTCCATAAGAAGGTGAGGGCCTCATACTTATCTCAATGTTGAAAGCAACCCTAGAACCAATCACATGGACTTTGAATGTATTTGTCGACTACAACTTTCAAGAAATTGTAGAAGGTAATACTCTCTCGTCCTAAAATTATTATCTCCTTTTTACTTTTTCGGTATTTACTTTTCAACTTTAACCTTAAGTATATATATATTAAATAAAAGTACTTAAATTAAATATATTTTTTTAATTTTATAAAAGTATTTAATTTTAAATCAAAGTATTTAATTTTAAATCAAAGTATTTAATTTTAAATATAAAATTTTTAATTTTAATTATATATTAAATAAAAGTATTTATAAGAAATAAATTTTTTGCTATATCAAATTCATACCGACGACGTGTCGTCGGTATTTATGTGTTAAAACCGCCCAAATATTTCATTTATCCCGCCAAATCACAAGACGACAAAGTTTTTCTACTATTCCCGACGACATGTCGTCGGCATAATTAAAACATAAACAAAAAGTAGATCTGGTCAACACTTAGACGCATTCGCTAAGTTTTTCTCCCCCATCTCAATTATTGCTCCTCAGCTCGCCGGCGATTATTGCTCCACCACCAAAAGCAGTCACCACCATAGTCTCCACCACTACCACAGTCTCCTCCACCACAGTCTCTACCTCCACCACAGTCTCTACAACCACCACAGTCTCCTACACCACCACTGCCACCATTGCAAACCACCACTTCTCCTCCTCCTCCTCCTCTTCTCTTGTTTAATTCTCTCCTCAACTCCCCTTGTCTTGTTTAATTCTTCCTCTTCTTCCCCACTTTTTCTTCCATACGAACAGGTAATTTTAATTTTTGTTATTTTTTTGATTTTTATTAATCTATGTAATGTAAATGTTAAATTATGTTGCATTTGTTAATTTTTTGATGTTGTTTTCTGTCTTTTTTTTTTTTTTTTTTTTTGATACTGCCGAAACAGTAGCAAAAGCCGAGAGCCGAGAGCTGCTGAGATAGCGGAGACATAGGTAATGTGGTCTCTTTTTTATTTTATTTTTAAACTTTTGGTATCCCGACGACATGTCGCCGTTAACAGTTTTACCTCTTTTTATATAGCCCGAGAGACCACAGCCCAAGAGCCGAGAACCGAGAGCTGAGACGTACAGCCGAGACAGTATGTTGTTTATATATCCTTACTGTTTTTTCATTTTTATGCTTTGCGGATTAAGTGTAATTAGTTGAATGCGGATTAAGTGTAATTAGTTGAATGCTTTTAATTGTGTATTGTAGACAAGAATTTTTCATACTAATGCTGATAAATAAACCTAAGAATGATATAGAGTACTGAAACTTGTACGAACAGAGTGACATCGTTGTAGAAGTTTTACAAACAGAAAATGAAAGCTAGTTTGGTTATGGTTATTGCCGTGTTGATAGAATCGAGGTTATGGTTCTGGTTTGGTTCAAATTGTTCGCTGAACCTCTAACTATGTAAGCTATTGCAATTTGATGGTATATGGATGTCGATTGTTGATAGTAAAAGTGTATGTAGTTCACACTGGGCTGCTATTTTAGTTCACGTGTTCTTGGTATCTCCAGTGTTTATAATTGTAGGCAAGTCCTTGCTTCATAGGCTGTAATGCAACACAGGAATGAAGTTAACAATGCTGCATTTATATATGTGTCACTTTAAGATATTGGTTGGGCATATATAGGATTGTAGGCTGCCTGTTTATGTTGGGTGTGATCAGGCATGTGATAACGGTCTTTAATGGGGTTGACGTCTTTAATGTGTTATTCTTATCTACTGTTCTGAAATTTGTAAGATGTTACATGTTATGTTCATTTAAAATTAGTATATTGTTCGGTTACTTGTCGTAAAAGTGATTGTTAAGTATATATCGAGCATCGAAAATCTATTACATGTTGAGTTTGTGATTATATTCTATTAATTGTGTATTATTGTTAGACTTTTGTGAATGTTTTAGGATTTTAGTGATTAATTTTTGAAAGTCCCCGTCCGAAGTTAATCATCCTATAGAAAGCCCGTCTGGAGTTAATTTATTAGAAATTAATTTTGGAAAGTCCGCTGATGCGCGTGATGTGTCGTTGCGGTTTAGCAGTATTAATGCCTACTCAAGTTTTAAATTTATATTTAGCCAACTTATCAATAACACACACACTTAACGAGCAGTGTACCCGGTCAGTATGAATATAATGGTAAGTAGAGTGTCGATCACTAAGAGTGGAACGTATTAACTAGTTATTCTAATCAGTATTTTAATATCCTAAGTTAGCTATACAACTTAATCTAACGCAAAGGGGTTCAGCCTGAGAGACTGGCACAGTTTGGTTATGATTAAATAGTAAACTAAACTAATGAGCACGAATCAGCGATTAGCACACACGTACACAGATAGATACTCGAGACAATAAGAAGACCTGTCCTGATAATTAAGTAGCTTGTCACTTGTTTTATTGCTAGTTTGATATGAAGTGTATGTAATTAAACCTTTCTCGTTGGCTCTAATCTTATCGGCGAGTAAACCCTTAATGATTACTTATGTCTATCCTACTTTTCTAGAGTATTGGGCATTTGTGATGCCCACGTCTCGTATACGCTAGAATAGATAGGCGAGGAAGGGGCATGGCGACCCAAGCAAGACTCAGCTAGACACAGAGGTTATCAATGCACTAATAAAAGTCACCAAAGACATCAACATATAAAATTTAATTAATGGGAAAGCAATATTAAGGGGAGTGCATGATTTTTAGTACTCACATGACACAAGCCCATCAATCCTGATGAATTAAAGTGTACTAATACAATAAAACAAAACTACTTAATGAATTGAATACATGCAGGACCTTCTTACAGCTCTTGTATCTTCGTTTAAGGTGTGTCTTGTGCTGCTTGGTCGTCTGAATTCGGCTCTAGGGTTATATGGTCTTCGGTCTCTATGTGTAATACCCGAAAATCTATAACATGTAAAGTGACCAAAATGCCCCTACTACTTTAAAATTTAATTAAAACTTATATAAGTGCCAAAATAATTACAAGACCTTTGTAATTAAATTATATATGATATGAAACAATTATAAGACACCATTTAAAATACTTGTACATGACTTAAAAATATTTTGGACCCTAAACTCTATATAGAACCGAAAATTATATATATATACTTATAAGTTATTATTTAAATTAATTTAAAAGATATATTTTAAGGATAATTATCAAGTAAATAAGGAAGGGACCAATCAAATAAATTCTCCCTAATTTAAGCCGATCCTCAAACCCTTCCCTCCCTAAAATCTCGGCTCAAATCATTCCATACAATTTATATATTCCTTTTCTTCTTTTCATATTGCCGAGTAAAACTTAAACACCAAAATATTTCATCAATCTTTCCTACGAATTTCTGGAGGTCCAAGGGAAATTTTTCTGAGTTCATCACACTACTAGGAAGCCAAGAAAATTGCCCATTCGAATTTTGAAGGCCTGGTTAATTTATTGTCGAATTTTGTTCATATACAAGGTATGATTCGTTAAAATTCATACGACCCTCCATAAATTCATTTTCCATTTTTCTTGAGTTCCTTACATCATATATGATCTGTGAAAATTGGTTACAAGGTTTTTAGAGTCGCGGTCTGCTCTGTGGAAATTTGGAGTCGTTTTTATCCTAATCGAGAAGAGTGAATTCCTTCAGCTCGTTCTGGTCGTTCTAAAATTATCTGGTATTTTTCTCATGTTATATTCATCCTATAAGTCACAAATAAAATAATAAAAATGAACCATGCATGGTATACGAATTATTTGAGAATTAAACCCTAAAAACATGTTAAAACCCTAATTAATTAGAAACGATTTTCTGGGCTGCATGGATAATTTTTATGGGATCTATATGAATCATATAACATCATAAAAATATGATCTTGAATGGTTATAGCTTAAATTCGTGTTTTTGGGATTTAATTGTTTATCGAGTTTTGCGTTAAAATGGAAACGGGGACCAAAAATATGTAGCGATCGATTTAGGGTTCATGCTTGATAAAATCTGAATATTAATGAGTAATAATGATGTTGTAATAATTACAAAATGAGTGGGTCGATTAGGGTTTTGGTTGTGATAATATTTGGTATTAACGATTTGGTAAATAAATTAAAAGGGGGTGTTTTGTCAATATTAAAACTTGTGGACTATTTTTGTCATGTTATATAGATCGAGGATAATATGTAAAAATTATATCATGAAGGGCTTGTTTGTAAAATTGGCGAGATAATGAATTTATTTGTGAATATTGGATCGAAATGGAAATTAAATAAAGAGAGGGACTAAATATGTAATTTCTGGAAACTTAGGGTTGATTTGAGTAATAAATTGTATTCAGGGGGTTATGTGCTATTTTTGTAATTTAATGGCTTAATATGTAATTATTAATAATTAAAGGTTGAAAATGTAAATTAAAGGGCTTAATATGTAACTTTGATAACTTGAGGGACTTGATGTGTAAATTATGAATATTTAAGGGTACATTCGTATAACATGTTAAAATAAGTACTCATTGTGTAATTTTAGTAAACTAAGGGTTTAATGTGTAATTATGGATGTTAAAAGGTTTAAAGTTTAACTTATGTAATAAAAGGGTGTAAAGGGTAAATTGTGAAACCCTAAGGACTAAGTGTGTAAATCTAATCAAATATACCTTAATTCCATTTAATAATGATTTAACTAAGTTATGCTACCCAATATTACTAATTATGGAAACTTACTAAATAAGGAAACTTTCTAAAAATGGAAACCTGCTAAAAATAGAAAGCTACTTAATATGGAAAATGGGATCATTAGTAATTCTGTCTTTACTCCTCTAGGTGCCAAGAAGGAGAGGTCTTGACTCTTTTCTGTGTTTGCTATTTCTGTTGCTTGCTTGGTTATTAAGGTACAGATATTCTGCCCTTCTCTAGTAAGGTGCCTTCGTCTCATTTCTGATTTCTGATTCACTGCCATATTCTTGATTCTGTGAACCTTTCTTGTTTCTTTCATGATATTATGAACCTTTGACATGACCTTTGTAGTACTGAATCCTTTTGATACTGAACCTTTCTGATACATGACCTTTCTGTTATTGAACCTCTGATATGAACCTCTGATTATGAACTCTGATATTCTGAAATGGAAATTGACTTATGAAACTAAATTAAATACTGGATACATGATACTTGACCTTGACCCACAGTTTGATACTACGAGCCATAACTAGTCATGAGGGTTTCATGACCATGTCATTGATGCACCGATGGCATGACTCTAGGGCAGGAGAGTGATGACCTGTTCCGTCCCTTTTCTGTATTTTATTTGGTGTGTTGGGAGGTATATGGCCACCAGGGGCGCATGGATGCATCCTAGAACTGTTCTGATTTCTGATTACTGATTACTGATTACTGTTATTTCTGGTGACTGATGGTGTGTGCGATACACGTCTTTCACACTCTGGGAGCTAGCTACTCCATTATCTGATTTCTGGGATTAGTGAGAGGAACATCTCTCTGCATGGCGGTATGATTATGATTTCATGTTCATGTTTCTGGGCTCGTAGAGGATTACTGTTTTCCATGCACCTTATAGACTTATGACCTTTACCTTTCATTACTGACACCCTATGACATGATACTGGACTTATCTCTGTACTGGGCTTGGTATGTTTGGGCTTGATGGGATCTTTTGATTACTTCACCATTACTCATGACGCTATCCATATTTTCTGATATCTCTGTATAACCTTCATACTTCTTCTCATTTATTATTACATCATGTACGATTCCTTCCATCTTCCCTATTTCATTATTATTGTTTGTTACCGTTATATATGTTCACTGAGCTCGTGTAGCTCAGCCGCGTTTCTTTTCCCGCGGCAGGTATTTAAGCTAGGAGCTGGGGTATGGCTTTTGGGAAGAGTGCACTTGAGTGAAGCTTTGTTTTTAGTTGGATTATTTCACCATGTGGATTTTGTTATGTACTTCATTATTTCTGTCTTATCTTTGTAATTAAGTCATGTTGACTTATTCTCTTTGATTATGTTATGATTTCCGCTGTGTTATTCATGGATGCTATGTTTATTCTGATATGAAACCATGTACTTGTGACATCTTTGCCCTTGTCGGGTCGGGGTGTTACAATTTATGGTATCAGAGAGACAGGCATCCGAAACCCGTAGGCTTAGGCCTTTGACCTGTGAGGATTGGGTAGACATTAGGTTTCCTTTCGCGTACTCTTTTTCCTTACTCTGCTCTGTCGTATTTTGCTTGATCTTACTAATCGTCTTCATAATTCTATAGATGGTTAACACTCGTCACTAGGAGTACAACAGTGGAGGAGATGCTGAAATCCCCAATCTGGAGGCGATGGTGGCTAATGCGATAGCCAATCTGTTACCGGGCCTTAACACTGATGCGGTGATCAACCGGCTTATCAGTGGTGGAGCTAGTTCATCTGGAGGTGCTGGCAGTTCTTCTGGTGGTGGGGGCCGACCCACTACCATTAATGGGTGGCTGGAGAGTTTCAATAAACTCAAGCCGTTGTCCTTCACTTCTGCTGCTACTCCTCATGCAGCAGAAGACTGGATCACCCACATGGAGAAACTGTTTGAAGTGCTAGGTTGTGAGGACGAGTTCAAGACTCGTCTGGCTGTGTTCAAGTTAGAGGGTGATGCGCTTAACTGGTGGAAAGCGCACAAGGAAGCTAAGGGTGGTGATGCATATGTTCTTGGTTGTTCTTGGACTGATTTTCGTACCACGTTCTATAATCGGTACTTCCCTGTTTCCGAGCAGCAGAGATTCATTAGGGAGTACAACACTATCTCTCAGCTAGATTCTGAGAATGCTGGGCAATATCTGGAGCGGTTTCAGAGATTAGTTAGTTTTGTGGGTCCGCTTGCTGGGGATGCTAAGCAGCAGGCTAGACAATTCAAATGGGGACTCAAGAGGTGGGTACTAGACCGCATACTTAATGATGAGTTTCGGGACCCGGCAGAATGTTGCGACGCAGCTCGCAATATCGAGATATTTCATCAGGGATCTGGGTATAAGAGGAACAGAGATGGGGATAGGATTCAGACTCAGGGTCAGAACAGGGATTTTAAGGGCCGGAATGACAGGAGTTATGATTCTAGTGGACAGGGGGATCGACGATACGACCATCAGGGTCAGGCTGGCAGGAACTATGATCAGAGGAGGCCGGATACGAGGGGCCAGGATTCCAGGTTCAATACTAGGCAGGGAGATGATCGCTCGGGGCGCAACAACAGTCAGGAACAGTGGAGAGATCATACTACTAGGGGACATCAGCAGAGCAGGGCTTCTAGATTTGGTACTCAGGGAGGTTCATCTGAAGGTTCATTTCCTTACGCTATCTGTACTACATGTGGGAAACGCCACCCTGGAGAGTGTCGTCGGGCTTATGGGACCTGTTTTAGGTGTGGATCTTCTGAGCATCAAGTGAGGGATTGTCCCAAGTTTGGAGGTAACAACGACAACAATAAGAGTGCCAAGGACAACAAGCCAGCTCAGTGAGGAGATCGTTTTCACAAATTGCTATTTTCTTCATTCCGTTTGTTTGGATATTTTGATACCTATTTTCTCTTTTACGATTAGGATACATTCGATGCTTTATTTCTCGTACGGATATTTTGAATTCTAAATTAATAAATTTATTCCATGTTGAGTTTTGAGGTTTTGATTTGATTTGTTCACTTTGAGAATTCTTATGATCATGATGCGATGGGCGAAACCGATGGTGTACTTCACTTCTGCTCTACCTTAATAAGTTTTACTCTATCCGTTTGTTTCCATTATCCTACGATAAGATCCGTTCTGCTAAATTATTCCAAGCCATCCGTGAGTAAGGCTTATCTGATCTGGTATGTTATGTTTCGTTGCTGTCCTATTTTTTCTCTCCTATGTCCTTGCAAATTTCGAGGACGAAATTTTTTTTGTTAGAGGGAAAGAAGTTGTAATACCCGAAAATCTATAACATGTAAAGTGACCAAAATGCCCCTACTATTTTAAAAGATATATTTTAAGGATAATTATCAAGTAAATAAGGAAGGGACCAATCAAATAAATTCTCCCTAATTTAGGCCAATCCTCAAACCTTCCGCTCCCCAAAATATCGGCTCAAATCATTCCATACAATTTATATATTCCTTTTCTTCTTTTCATATTGCCGAGTAAAACTTAAACACCAAAATATTTCACCAATCTTTCCTAAAAATTTCTGGAGGTCCAAGGGAAATTTTTCTGAGTTCATCACACTACTAGGAAGCCAAGAAAATTGCCCATTCGAATTTTGAAGGCCTGGTTAATTTATTGTCGAATTTTGTTCATATACAAGGTATGATTCGTTAAAATTCATACGACCCTCCATAAATTCATTTTCCATTTTTCTTGAGTTCCTTACATCATATATGATATGTGAAAATTGGTTACAAGGTTTTTAGAGTCGCGGTCTGCTCTGTGGAAATTTGGAGTCGTTTTTATCCTAATCGAGAAGAGTGAATTCCTTCAGCTCGTTCTGGTCGTTCTAAAATTATCTGGTATTTTTCTCATGTTATATTCATCCTATAAGTCACAAATAAAATAATAAAAATGAACCATGCATGGTATACGAATTATTTGAGAATTAAACCCTAAAAAACATGTTAAAACCCTAATTAATTAGAAACGATTTTCTGGGCTGCATGGATAATTTTTATGGGATCTATATGAATCATATAACATCAGAAAAATATGATCTTGAATGGTTATAGCTTAAATTCGTGTTTTTGGGATTTAATTGTTTATCGAGTTTTGCGTTAAAATGGAAACGGGGACCAAAAATATGTAGCGATCGATTTAGGGTTCATGCTTGATAAAATCTGAATATTAATGAGTAATAATGATGTTGTAATAATTACAAAATGAGTGGGTCGATTAGGGTTTTGGTTGTGATAATATTTGGTATTAACGATTTGGTAAATAAATTAAAAGGGGGTGTTTTGTCAATATTAAAACTTGTGGACTATTTTTGTCATGTTATATAGATCGAGGATAATATGTAAAAATTATATCATGAAGGGCTTGTTTGTAAAATTGGCGAGATAATGAATTTATTTGTAAATATTGGATCGAAATGGAAATTAAATAAAGAGAGGGACTAAATATGTAATTTCTGGAAACTTAGGGTTGATTTGAGTAATAAATTGTATTCAGGGGGTTATGTGCTATTTTGGTAATTTAATGGCTTAATATGTAATTATTAATAATTAAAGGTTGAAAATGTAAATTAAAGGGCTTAATATGTAACTTTGATAACTTGAGGGACTTGATGTGTAAATTATGAATATTTAAGGGTACATTCGTATAACATGTTAAAATAAGTACTCATTGTGTAATTTTAGTAAACTAAGGGTTTAATGTGTAATTATGGATGTTAAAAGGTTTAAAGTTTAACTTATGTAATAAAAGGGTGTAAAGGGTAAATTGTGAAACCCTAAGGACTAAGTGTGTAAATCTAATCAGATATACCTTAATTCCATTTAATAATGATTTAACTAAGTAATGCTACCCAATATTACTAATTATGGAAACTTACTAAATAAGGAAACTTTCTAAAAATGGAAACCTGCTAAAAATAGAAAGCTACTTAATATGGAAAGTAAGATCATTAGTAATTCTGTCTTTACTCCGCTAGGTGCCAAGAAGGAGAGGTCTTGACTCTTTTCTGTGTTTGCTATTTCTACTGCTTGCTTGGTTATTAAGGTACAGATATTCTGCCCTTCTTTAGTAAGGTGCCTTCGTCTCATTTCTGATTTCTGATTCACTGCCATATTCTTAATTATGTGAACCTTTCTTGTTTCTTTCATGATATTATGAACCTTTGACATGACCTTTGTAGTACTGAATCCTTTTGATACTGAACCTTTCTGATACATGACCTTTCTGATATTGAACCTCTGATATGAACCTCTGATTATGAACTCTGATATTCTGAAATGGAAATTGACTTATGAAACTAAATTAAATACTGGATACATGTGATGCGTGGGTTTTGCAACCTTACAACAGGTTTTACCTCTCGAGGGATCTCAAGAGGCTTACAACCCCACCAGGCAGTGTACCTGACCGATGTAGTATAGTGTAGTGGTAAGTACGGGGGATTGATCGTTCTCCACAGGGAATAGTGTTCGTTAGGTGTGAAAGGCTACTCTAATTAGGTCTAAGGGTTGAGGAAGATTCTTTTTTTATGTTTTTATATTTTATGAAAGCAAGTAAAATCTCGGTTTTGAAGGAGTGGGCGGAATTAGTTGCTAGTCAACTAACCCAAATTACTACGAATGCAAATAAAATAAATAACAGAAATGAAAATGTGGTGAGAAACTTATGTGTAGAGAAATGTGTTTACTTAGATTTCCTTACTCCCTAACTATCTTTTACCGGTTAATTAGTGTGTATTAGTCGCGTGGATGACGGGTGTATTCCTTAATACCATTCGTGGGGTGGCGTACTTACTTCCCCAAACTCTACAAGCTCCTACTTCACTCCTATGTCGAGCCGGCTAGGAAGCTCCTAACATGGGATCACTAGAATTCGCTTGTGCATTAAATACAACCATAAAAACCTTTAGTACGCATTTGGTTCATGTTTCTTAAGACGTTCAAGCAAGTTACCGAATAGGAAGTTAGCCAGTTTTCTTAAGCCTAACATAGATAAACAATCATCCAATACAACTAACAACACACTAATAACCAATAATCAATAGCTAGGTTTCATTAGATCTAAGCAAACACAAGATAAATTTAGCCTAACATGTTAAACAAAAGACAAGAATAAGATAGAATCAAACAACACATAGACATATTGAATGATTAATTGATAACTTATCTTTCAATGAAACATGGAAGATCTCAAGGCAAAAAGCCCTGAAAAAGTAGCTAAAATCGTCTTAGGGTTTTATCCCAAAATTCCACACACTAAGCTCTCCTTAATGACAAAAAATTAGAAAACTTTATATAGACTTTGACATCTGACGGCGTCACCTTATGGAGTGTGACGCCGTCACCTCGCCGCTTTTAGGGTTCCCGGATGACCATCTTGACGCCGTCCCTCTTTAGCTCTTCAAAAATCCATTCTGGCTTATCAAGGCTTGACGCCGTCAAACCTATAACGTGACGCCGTCCCCTTATGATTTAAGCCGTGACGCCCTCGATCAAGTTAAAGCGTGACGCCGTCAGAATTCACATGCTATTTTCACTGGCCCGTCATGAGTAAATTTCACGTCCAACTTTTCTTGCCAATGCATGACGCCGTCTAGAGTAAATCTTGACGCCGTCAAGAGTAACTTTTAGCCGATTCTTGAGACTTTGCCGTTTTCTTCACTTTAATGCTCCAAAAACGTCCAAAATGCCTCCTTTTCCAGATTTCTCCTCAAAAGTACCTAAAATGACAAAAGGAACGATTTAGGGCAATATTTGATCAAATAAATACGATTTCGGGCTTAAATGACCCCTTAAAAGCGGTACACTTTTCGCCTCATCAAATACCCTTACACTTGAGATTTGCTTGTCCTCAAGCAAATGCGCTTTTATTCTAATCAAAATACAAGTTAGGGGTCATTTAATGCAAACATAAAAGTAATTACAACAAATATTCGTTCCACTTCAATCATAATAAGCACGGAGATTACAAACTAGCACCTCACAAGTAGTGTTTAGATACTCACATCTCTCAAGTGTCATCAAAACAAATCTCATAAATGAAAACGGAAAATATCTCTCACTACCTGTCATAGCAAATAGATTACCATAGGCTTGGGAAAGGATCGAAAACCTCCTCCACTAGGCGTAAGCACCAAAGATAAACTATCAAAGAGGGCTTTTACATGGGTTATAACGTTAGGTGTAGGGAAAAGGAAAACACGGTTTTGTTGGATAAGGGATATTTTACTGGTGGCTAGTTAAAAATCTTGATCAATTACATGTACTATACAACGTTGCTAAGCCAAGACTAGACTCGATCTTAAGCTAGAAACAAAATAACAAAATAACAAAAACATAAAATAAACATAAAATAAAACGGGATGGTAGTCCGTATGTTTTTTTTTTTTCTATTTTTCATTTTTTTTCTCATTTTTTTTTTTTTTTTTTTTTTTTTTTTTTTTTTTTTTTTTGCATACACTTTTACCCTACCATCCAAAATAATACATCATAGGGGCGTTGCATTCCCTTACACTTGAATTTTTACATAACTTTACAAATAACTATTCTAATGACTCGAATTAAGATAATTGAAAAACTTGGAGTACTTTTAAAACATTTAGCACATATGGGGGTAATAAATGATCTTCTTCCCCATTACTCCATTACACTAGTACTTTACCCATGAGTCCCAATCGTCCCAAAACAATATGTACAAGGATATGACTCGACTTAGCAACCATGTAATCAACTAGATAATTAACTTGGGTTTAAACAATTGTTGTAACAATAATGCACTAAAAATGAGTGCATACAAGGTAGGCTAAGG
The DNA here is from genome assembly GCA_021014915.2 of Artemisia tridentata subsp. tridentata. Classification (NCBI taxonomy): domain Eukaryota; kingdom Viridiplantae; phylum Streptophyta; class Magnoliopsida; order Asterales; family Asteraceae; genus Artemisia; species Artemisia tridentata. The sequence continues at coordinate 59,357,885 of CP139505.1, forward strand.
CGATTTGGGTGTACATTTTAGTGGGGTGTAACAAATTCTTCCTTTAAGTAAAATGCTTAAAGGTCGAAACGAAAAGATAGGCTCTGAGGGGTGTACTAGGGGTATCGTGTACTAAAAATGAGTACAACGCAAAGGGTGTGGGAGAATTACTTGACCAATGTAGCCAAAGTAATTATAACAAAAACACAGGTGTAAAACAATGGGTTAATCCTAATGCCTCTTATCATGTAGTAAATCTAACTACACGAATGTAGTCTCACTTGTGGCCTCGGAATGGTCCTAACGCAAGTTCTAGAATCTAAGTGCTACCGGTACACACATCATAGCATAAATGCTTTTCCTACCAATTCTAGGGGCGAACCTCACATATTTGGGGTGGAAAATTTTTTAGTGGTACGGTTTTTTGTGCTAGTTATATAACTCCTATCCATGAGACGCTTATTAGAACTAAAGTTTCACTCCTATATGTTGTAAAAAATTTTAAATTTGGCACTAAAATTACCTTAACAAGTATTTATCAGCTTACAACAGGTTTTACCTCTCGAGGGATCTCAAGAGGTTTACAACCCCACCAGGCAGTGTACCTGACCGATGTAGTATAGTGTAGTGGTAAGTACGGGGGATTGATCGTTCTCCACAGGGAATAGTGTTCGTTAGGTATGAAAGGCTACTCTAATTAGGTCTAAGGGTTGAGGAAGATTCTTTTTTTATGTTTTTATATTTTATGAAAGCAAGTAAAATCTCGGTTTTGAAGGAGTGGGCGGAATTAGTTGCTAGTCAACTAACCCAAATAACTACAAATGCAAATAAAATAAAATAACAAAAATGAAAATGTGGTGAGAAACTTATGTGTAGAGAAATGTGTTTACTTAGATTTCCTTACTCCCTAACTATCTTTTACCGGTTAATTAGTGTGCATTAGTCGCGTGGATGACGGGTGTATTCCTTAATACCATTCGTGGGGTGGCGTACTTACTTCCCCAAACTCTACAAGCTCCTACTTCACTCCTATGTCGAGCCGGCTAGGAAGCTCCTAACATGGGATCACTAGAATTCGCTTGTGCATTAAATACAACCATAAAAACCTTTAGTACGCATTTGGTTCATGTTTCTTAAGACGTTCAAGCAAGTTACCGAATAGGAAGTTAGCCAGTTTTCTTAAGCCTAACATAGATAAACAATCATCCAATACAACTAACAACACACTAACAACCAATAATCAATAGCTAGGTTTCATTAGATCTAAGCAAACACAAGATAAATTTAGCCTAACATGTTAAACAAAAGACAAGAATAAGATAGAATCAAACAACACATAGACATATTGAATGATTAATTGATAACTTATCTTTCAATGAAACATGGAAGATCTCAAGGCAAAAAGCCCTGAAAAAGTAGCTAAAATCGTCTTAGGGTTTTATCCCAAAATTCCACACACTAAGCTCTCCTCAATGACAAAAAATTAGAAAACTATATATAGACTTTGACATCTGACGGCGTCACCTTATGGAGTGTGACGCCGTCACCTCGCCGCTTTTAGGGTTCCCGGGTGACCATCTTGACGCCGTCCCTCTTTAGCTCTACCAAAATCCATTCTGGCTTATCAAGGCTTGACGCCGTCGAACCTATAACGTGACGCCGTCCCCTTATGAATTAAGCCGTGACGCCCTCGATCAAGTTAAAGCGTGACGCCGTCAGAATTCATATGCTATTTTCACTGGCCCGTCATGAGTAAATTTCACATCCAACTTTTCTTGCCAAGGCATGACGCCGTCAAGAGTAAATTATGACGCCGTCAAGAGTAACTTTCAGCCGATTCTTGAGACTTTGCCGTTTTCTTCACTTTAATGCTCCAAAAACGTCCAAAATGCCTCCTTTTCCAGATTTCTCCTCAAAAGTACCTAAAATGACAAAAGGAACGATTTAGGGCAATATTTGATCAAATAAATACGATTTCGGGCTTAAATGACCCCTTAAAAGCGGTACACTTTTCGCCTCATCAAATACCCTTACACTTGAGATTTGCTTGTCCTCAAGCAAATGCGCTTTTATTCTAATCAAAATACAAGTTAGGGGTCATTTAATGTTAACATAAAAGTAATTACAACAAATATTCGTTCCACTTCAATCATAATAAGCACGGAGATTACAAACTAGCACCTCACAAGTAGTGTTTAGATACTCACATCTCTCAAGTGTCATCAAAATAAATCTCATAAATGAAAACGGAAAATATCTCTCACTACCTGTCATAGCAAATAGATTACCATAGGCTTGGGAAAGGATCGAAAACCTCCTCCACTAGGCGTAAGCACCAAAGATAAACTATCAAAGAGGGCTTTTAAATGGGTTATAACGTTAGGTGTAGGGAAAAGGAAAACACGGTTTTGTTGGATAAGGGATATTTTACTGGTGGCTAGTTAAAGATCTTGATCAATTACATGTACTATACAATGTTGCTAAGCCAAGACTAGACTCGATCTTAAGCTAGAAACAAAATAACAAAAACATAAAATAAACATAAAATAAAACGGGATGGTAGTCCGTATGTTTTTTCTATTTTTCATTTTCTCATTTTTTTGTGTTTTTCTTGATTTTTTTTTTTTTTTTTTTTTTTTTTTTTTTTTTTTTTTTTTTTTTTTGCATACACTTTTACCCTACCATCCAAAATAATACATCTAAGGGGCATTGCATCCCCCTTACACTTGAATTTTTACATAACTTTACAAATACTAATCTAATGACTCGAATTAAGATAATTGAAAAACTTGGAGTACTTTTAAAATATTTAGCACATATGGGGGTAATAAATGATGTTCTTCCCCATTACTCCATTATACTAGTACTTTACCCATGAGTCCCAATCGTCCCAAAACAATATGTACAAGGATATGACTCGACTTAGCAACCATGTAATCAACTAGATAATTAACTTGGGTTTAAACAAATGTTGTAACAATAATGCACTAAAAATGAGTGCATACAAGGTAGGCTAAGGCGATTTGGGTGTACATTTTAGTGGGGTGTAACAAATTCTTCCTTTAAGTAAAATGCTTAAAGGTCGAAACGAAAAGATAGGCTCTGAGGGGTGTACTAGGGGTATCGTGTACTAAAAATGAGTACAACGCAAAGGGTGTGGGAGAATTACTTGACCAATGTAGCCAATGTAATTATAACAAAAACACAGGTGTAAAACAATGGGTTAATCCTAATGCCTCTTATCATGTAGTAAATCTAACTACACGAATGTAGTCTCACTTGTGGCCTCGGAATGGTCCTAACGTAAGTTCTAGAATCTAAGTGCTACCGGTACACACATCATAGCATAAATGCTTTTCCTACCAATTCTAGGGGTGAACCTCACATATTTGGGGTGGAAAATTTTTTAGTGGTACGGTTTTTGTGCTAGTCATATAACTCCTATCCGTGAGACGCTCATTAAGATCAAAGTTTCACTCCTATATGTTGTAAAAAAATTTAAATTTGGCACTAAAATTACCTTAACAAGTATTTCTCTCAGTTTTATTACACATCTACTATTAAACAAACAAAAATCAAGCGCAATTGTATTCTCTAAAATCGTACTTTTACCCCCCCTTACACTTAAGATGAACATTGTCCCCAATGTTCAAATAACAAGATGTAAAAGCATAAAGTAAAAGAATGAAATCAAATACTCCCCTGATTCGCTCGTTGGATAGTGAAATCACACGGTTAAATCTTCCTCCAAAGAGAATGTTGAAGCTCCATGACTAATGCATCGCCATAAGCTTGATTCCATAAACATTTCCTTGTCCAAAATAACCTGTTAACCTGAGAAAACAAACACGAAAACCTGCATAACATCGGCGGGATAAAATCTATATATAAGGATATAATGCTTGTGGAATGATAATTTTTGCAGATTCCTGGAGATTATAAGTTGGAGATTTTAATAAAAACGTTTCTAAAAACAAAACTTTCAAAAATTTCTGGAAATTAAATCTGACGCCGTCAGGTTATAACTCCTGACGCCGTCAGAAATGACCTGACAAAAATTTTCATTTTAAGTTTCCGGAAAATTTCTGGAAAAACCTTTACCTTACTTCCTGGAAATCCTGCAAAACATCATTATGACTCGATACAAGCATTTGACTCAAACAAATACGAATATGTATGCTAATTTATTATTATTACGATTCATGTTCATTTGTGTTCTAATAAACCGATTTAGATTTCCCTTACACTTATCTTTTGCAAAATACCTTTATATGTAGTTAAGACGAAGTTAAAAACAAAATAAAGCATTTTCACAAATTAGTTTTGAACATGAATCAATAAGAATAAAAATTAAACACACATACGGAAACAAATAAAAACAAACAAACAAATAAATAAACACACAAAGCAAATAAAATAACAATCCAATGAGGCTAGCATGCGATAAAAGAAAAATCAATGTAACAAATGTTTTAAGGCAAACAGATGCCTTCCCTAAATTATTACAGACCATATTGTTTCAACACATACAACCAAATATCAAATTGTTCAAACATCAAAACATCAAATCACAACATCACTGGGGAGGGGGTCCTTGGCGATAGTCATAGCCAGGAGGAAGATGCCCGTAGTACCCGTATGGAGGGTAATCCTGCTCACGACCCGGGAAAGGGTCAATCTGCAGATGCGGGTCTATCTGATCACGTGTGGATAGATGCTGCATCTGACGAACCGTGTGATCATACATCCAGTCGAACCTCTCGTCCGCCCTGGTCCTCCAAGCATCAACCTGGCCCATCCAGGTCCCCTGGTGAGCCTGCCAGTCCCCCCTGCTCATATGCCGGTAGTAATCAGCTGTACCGGCCTCATACCCATCATGCTGCTGCTGCTGGGGCTCCTCCTCCTCATCATCATCCTCATCACCATCATCCTCAGCTCCAACCGGGTGATACCACATAAAGGACCCGTCATGCATCTCCATGATCACCTCCATCTGCTTCAGGGACCTCTCCTTCACCGTCCTGCATTTATCACCACTCAAATACCTCATGACCTCGGGCCTGAGGACTCCATAAGACTGAGCCAGTCGGGTGATGAACATCCCACCATAAATCCTGTCACCTTCCCGCTCCCCAACTCCACCATGCATAAAGCTAGCAACCCAAAACGGGATGTTGCAGTAAACATCATTAGAGTAGATGGTGTACAGGTAGAAGAGATCAGAAGCTGTGACACGGTGGTGAGAGCTGTGACGCCCTGTCAAGCTGTAGGTGAGGCAACGATGAGTCAACCGAACCCTAGGATCCCTGATTTGGGATGCTACAGTGGTCGAGGTATACACCCCATCCCCAATAGTCTGCCAGAAAATAGAGCATCTAAAATCATTCTTCATCGACTCCCCATGCAACAACCTCTGCATGAATCCTGCCTGAATGGTATCATGCTGATCATACAACCCAAGTCTCCACCCAAACTCAGTAACAGAACAAGTCCTTAGCTCACCCCCCAGCCTGAAGTAGATCGTGGTACCGCCCACATCGGTCCTTGCCTCAGCCATGTCAAAATGAAAGGTGGCAAAGAACTCCCGTACCAACTCCTCATATACCGGCTCCTGAATCTTAAACAGTCTTTCCCACTGTGGGCCGGTAAACCCATCCGTCTGAAAACTTTGGAGAAAAGTCTGCTCAAGACCTACTCTCCTCAGGAAGCCCCAGTCAACCACTGCTCCATTCTCGACCTTGTGTAGTAGCAATTGTGCGTATTTGCTTGTAGCAGCATCATTGTCAAAGATACCCCAACTGAGGACCGCATCCCCAAAGTTTTCTTGAGATCGGGAAGAACTTCCTCGGCTGGGTCTTTGACGCTTACTCATTATCTGGAACAAAGCAGGAGGAACAAAAAATGTTAATATGTGAATTAAAGACTTGGTGGCGTATCAGACAGGTCTGACGCCGTCACCCTTTAATAGGTGACGCCGTCAGATTCGACCAGTGTTCAAATCCATAATTACGAGGGAAAAATCAATATTCAAACTTCAGGCTCAATAACCACGCACCACTTTTTGCAGAAAAATGGGTGATTGGATCACAGGTTATGGTTCAAATTCGTGGCCACCCTATTAGTGAATTAACCCATTTGATTGCTAACAATCACATGCTTTTAATCATTGCTAAAATAACACTAATTAAAAGATATTATGAGTTCTAAGCATGAATCAACCCTAGGGTATCATGAGTAGAGGGTTTTCGAAATTGACAAATCCTATGAGTAATTGAAACGAAAAGAATGAATAAAAAATACTTACCACGTGGAAATTGATGACGAAAGTCGGTGAATTTGATCCTGGAAATTCGAAGGTGGGGTTGGAGAGGATATGGTTTGTGGGGTTTGTGATGAAAGTGATGGAATTAAAGTTATTATTGCTGTGCAGACGGGGTGACGGCGTCACGTTTAAATTCTGACGCCGTCAGATTAGCGTATTTTACTACTTTGTGCCAGTTTACAAATGAGCCCCTCGTACTTTAAGAGAGCAGCTAGTCAGGGTCAATAATCCTGATAGCTAATCTCGTTAACAAGTTCCTCCTGGGTCAAATGTTTTGTTACTGTCACGGGGTGTAGTAAAATGTTGAAAAGGGTCGGTTGACGTCTTATTCGGGTCCCAATTTCCATCAAGGCGAGTATTCAGGGAGTGAGAGGAACTTCCCCAGGGGGTTTTCAAAATGATGGTGTGCTTTAATTGAGTTCTTCTCACACCTGGCTTAAAGCCAAAAGACCGTTTCCTAGCTTCATGAAAGTTAGGGAGCGTGACAACCATGCTCCCCACGAAAATGCTCCGATCTTGAGAGTTTTTCTTGCGAGAGGATCCAAATAAATAAGAGGGTTTTGAAAGTGAAGGCTCGGGAAGGAGGGTTTCATCATCCCATTCGTTGTATGGTTCATTAGGGACCGGGAGTTCAAAGATCTTCTCGATCTTTTTGTGTGAAGCTTCTTCCCTAATTTTCTCTTTTATTCTCGAGATGAATTTTCCTGCTAGTTCCATGAACATATCTTGGGTGTTTTTCAAGTGAGTTTCTAATTCCTTGATACGTCTCTCTTGGTTGTTCACGAAAGTTAGCATTATCCCTTCAAATTCATCTTGTCGTGAGAATTGGTGAAACGTATGTTTACCAATTGTGTTCACGCACTCATCGGGATTTTTATCAGTCGTAGGTATCTCAGCTTTCATTAAGCTCTCAACCTGCCTTTTTATGTTTGCGAACAGCTGTTCTTGGGTTGCACTCATGCAATTAAAAATCCCTTCTTCCGAGAATGTTGAGTCATCCCATTCTTCTTCTTCGTATTGTGCTAAGTCCTCAATGACTTCCCAGCACTTATCGACACTGAGCCTGCTCAATCTCCCATTGGCGGCGTAATCTATGGCTCTTCTAGTTTGATGATTGACACCATCATAGAAGATTTGGATTTGCAGCCAAGGATCCATGCCATGGTGAGGGACCTTTCGGAGTAAGTCCTTGAATCGAGTCCATGCCTCATAGAGAGTTTCGCCTTGACGTTGTTGGAACATCAAGATATCATTCCTTAGCTTGGTAGTTCTTCCCGGTGGGAAAAACTGAGCAAGGAAACGAGTAGTGAGATCATCCCAAGAGGTGATGGATCCTGCGGGTTGACGTTCTAGCCATTGACTAGCTTGGTCCCGCAGAGAGAATTGGAAGAGACGCAATCGGGTCGTCTCTCGAGTGGCAACATCAAGGTCTATAGAATCAACGATTTTAAGAAAGTCCTTGAGATGTTGATTAGGATCTTCAGAACGAAGTCCATGGAATGCGCATCCGCTTTGCACCAACCGGATGGTGTCGGATCGCAAGGGTGTGATATTGGCTCCTTGAATGAGCTCAATGGTGTTTCGATAGCCATGGTGGCTAGGACGGGAATACTCTCCTAAAGTACGGGCTCTAGGAGGTGGTGGTTGTTGTGGTGGTGGGTTGTGGGGGTTAAGGATATTACCATCTTCCATGATGTCGGACGGTAATGGTTACGAACAAAGACACGAAGAAAATAGATAGACTAAAGAAACCCTAGAAAAATAAAATAAAAATCTCACTAGAAAGGAATCTAGTGAGTAGACCTAATAGAAATAAAAATTCAACCTAAACAATAACTATTCCCCGGGCTGCGGCGCCAAAAACTTGGTGCGTGGGTTTTGCAACCTTACAACAGGTTTTACCTCTCGAGGGATCTCAAGAGGCTTACAACCCCACCAGGCAGTGTACCTGACCGATGTAGTATAGTGTAGTGGTAAGTACGGGGGATTGATCGTTCTCCACAGGGAATAGTGTTCGTTAGGTGTGAAAGGCTACTCTAATTAGGTCTAAGGGTTGAGGAAGATTCTTTTTTTATGTTTTTATATTTTATGAAAGCAAGTAAAATCTCGGTTTTGAAGGAGTGGGCGGAATTAGTTGCTAGTCAACTAACCCAAATTACTACGAATGCAAATAAAATAAATAACAGAAATGAAAATGTGGTGAGAAACTTATGTGTAGAGAAATGTGTTTACTTAGATTTCCTTACTCCCTAACTATCTTTTACCGGTTAATTAGTGTGTATTAGTCGCGTGGATGACGGGTGTATTCCTTAATACCATTCGTGGGGTGGCGTACTTACTTCCCCAAACTCTACAAGCTCCTACTTCACTCCTATGTCGAGCCGGCTAGGAAGCTCCTAACATGGGATCACTAGAATTCGCTTGTGCATTAAATACAACCATAAAAACCTTTAGTACGCATTTGGTTCATGTTTCTTAAGACGTTCAAGCAAGTTACCGAATAGGAAGTTAGCCAGTTTTCTTAAGCCTAACATAGATAAACAATCATCCAATACAACTAACAACACACTAATAACCAATAATCAATAGCTAGGTTTCATTAGATCTAAGCAAACACAAGATAAATTTAGCCTAACATGTTAAACAAAAGACAAGAATAAGATAGAATCAAACAACACATAGACATATTGAATGATTAATTGATAACTTATCTTTCAATGAAACATGGAAGATCTCAAGGCAAAAAGCCCTGAAAAAGTAGCTAAAATCGTCTTAGGGTTTTATCCCAAAATTCCACACACTAAGCTCTCCTTAATGACAAAAAATTAGAAAACTTTATATAGACTTTGACATCTGGCGGCGTCACCTTATGGAGTGTGACGCCGTCACCTCGCCGCTTTTAGGGTTCTCGGATGACCATCTTGACGCCGTCCCTCTTTAGCTCTTCAAAAATCCATTTTGGCTTATCAAGGCTTGACGCCGTCGAACCTATAACGTGACGCCGTCCCCTTATGATTTAAGCCGTGACGCCCTCGATCAAGTTAAAGCGTGACGCCGTCAGAATTCACATGCTATTTTCACTGGCCCGTCATGAGTAAATTTCACGTCCAACTTTTCTTGCCAATGCATGACGCCGTCTAGAGTAAATCTTGACGCCGTCAAGAGTAACTTTTAGCCGATTCTTGAGACTTTGCCGTTTTCTTCACTTTAATGCTCCAAAAACGTCCAAAATGCCTCCTTTTCCAGATTTCTCCTCAAAAGTACCTAAAATGACAAAAGGAACGATTTAGGGCAATATTTGATCAAATAAATACGATTTCGGGCTTAAATGACCCTTAAAAGCGGTACACTTTTCGCCTCATCAACATGATACTTAACCTTGACCCACAGTTTGATACTACGAGCCATAACTAGTCATGAGGGTTTCATGACCATGTCATTGATGCACCGATGGCATGACTCTAGGGCAGGAGAGTGATGACCTGTTCTTTCCCTTTTCTGTAATTTATTTGGTGTGTTGGGAGGTATATGGCCACCAGGGGCGCATGGATGCATCCTAGAACTGTTCTAATTTCTGATTACTGATTACTGATTACTGATTTCTGGTGACTGATGGTGTGTGCGATACACGTCTTTCACACTCTAGGAGCTAGCTACTCCATTATCTGATTTCTGGGATTAGTGAGAGGAACATCTCTCTGCATGGCGGTATGATTATGATTTCATGTTCATGTTTCTGGGCTCGTAGAGGATTACTGTTTTCCATGCACCTTATAGACTTATGACCTTTACCTTTCATTACTGACACCCTATGACATGATACTGGACTTATCTCTGTACTGGGCTTGGTATGTTTGGGCTTGATAGGATCTTTTGATTACTTCACCATTACTCATGACGCTATCCATATTTTCTGATATCTCTGTATAACCTTCATACTTCTTCTCATTTATTATTACATCATGTATGATTCCTTCCATCTTCCCTATTTCATTATTATTGTTTGTTACCGTTATATCTGTTCACTGAGCTCGTGTAGCTCAGCCGCGTTTCTTTTCCCGCGGCAGGTATTTAAGCTAGGAGCTGGGGTATGGCTTTTGGGAAGAGTGCACTTGAGTGAAGCTTTGTTTTTAGTTGGATTATTTCACCATGTGGATTTTGTTATGTACTTCATTATTTCTGTCTTATCTTTGTAATTAAGTCATGTTGACTTATTCTCTTTGATTATGTTATGATTTCCACTGTGTTATTCATGGATGCTATGTTTATTCTGATATGAAACCATGTACTTGTGACATCTTTGCCCTTGTCGGGTCGGGGTGTTACACTATGTATCTCCGAGAGCTCTCAAATTCGTCTGTCCTTGGGGTATTTATAGTTTCTGTCTGAGGGATCGATGCGGCGCATAGAATGAACAGATGCGGCGCATTGACTTAACTTCGCGTGGTGTCCAAGATTAATATATTCTGGAATATTCGTACACCGTCTTCAGATGCGGCGTATCTTGAATATCTTATGCGGCGCATGTACTTGGATTGTAACTTGTGAAATCTTGATGGTGATACGCTGTATGTTAGAAGTATATTGCGGCGTATCTGGAGTAGAACGAGCTTGATCTTCTGGATTTCAGTAGGCTTTTGACATCTTGCTTGTTTTGCTCCATAATTAGTCCAAAATCGCCAAGTTTCACATAATGCTTATTTTTACTTGAGAATTACTAAAGTAAACATTAATGTATCGATTCTCATATATAATATAATAAAACAAGTCAAATAAATAGGATAAATGATGATAATAAAATGTACTTATTTGAGTTCATCATCCGCTGTTTGGGACTGCTTTTTGAATGTTTTGTCTCATTTAGGATATGGAAGCGTATATCTGATTTACTATTTGAGATGATTTCGACAGTGTTTCTCCTTTACTCCTACGAATATGTCCTTAATGCACATATTTGGGGAGTTGAGGGGAAATGCTGCCGAAATTTTCTTAAATAGTAAATCAGTTATACGCATTCATATATGAGACGAATCATTCAAAGAGTGGGTTAGGATTGCTTTCCATAGTTGCGCTAGCTGAACAAAACAACTCGTAATCATTAATTAAGTGCATATAATAACCAATTGCATCATAAAAATGCAGTTATGATAATTGATAAGAGTTGGACCAGTTTAGAGAATCGTGGTTCAAAAGAATTTCTTGATGGTCTTGCCGCCTTCCTCGATCATTGCAAACCGTTATTGAATAGTTACGGAAACATACTATGTCCATGTCGTCGTTGTCGTAATGTTCCATGGGTATCTCTCGAAGGTCTTAAAAACCACATAGGCCAAAATGGGTGGGACCCAACTTATACACAATGGCGCAATCACGGTGAACTGGATCCTGCGCCGTTAGTACATAACACAACACAACGTGAGATGAGTGACATGGGTGCGTGCCTTAATGATATTCTTGATATTCCTCCGAATAATGATCAAAATGATATTCTTGATATTCCTTCGAATAATGAGCCGACTCATGGAAATATTGGCGAGACAAGTAACGAGCCGACTCAAGCAGCGACACCTCCTCTGTGTAACGAGTTTGAAGAGTTACTTGCAAGTTCCAACCAGGATCTGTACCCGGGTTGTGACTTTATGACAACATTGGATTTTATGGCAAAGTTTACGCATCTCAAAGTCATCGGTAAATGGAGTGATACTTCATTTAACAAAACGCTAAAATTTCTCCAGGAGGTATTTTTGCCCAGGTTAGGTTACAATCTCCCACCGTCATACTATCATATAAAGAAGACATTTAAAAATATCAGGTTAGGGTACGAGTCGATACATGCTTGTGAAAATGACTCCTTTCTATATCGGGGGATGATGGAAAAGATTTGGAGTATTGTCCGGTCTGTAAAACAAGTAGATGGAAAGACAAGAACACAACGGGGAAGAAAGTTCCTAACAAGATGTTGCGTTACTTTCCTATCATTCCTAGACTACAACGTTTGTACAAGTCTATTCACACTGCAAAACATATGACTTGGTATGCTACCGGAAAGTCTACGGAAAACGGTAAGATGCAACACCCGGTTGATGGTAAAGCATGGCAGAAGTTTGACAATAAATATTCGGATTTTGCTATAGAACCAAGAAACGTTCGATTAGGGTTGGCTGCTGATGGTTTCAATCCGTTCGGCAACCTTAGTCAGACTTACAGCATGTGGCCGGTCATATTAACAACATACAACTTGCCTCCTTGGTTATGCATGAAAGAGACTTCTTTGATGCTGACGTTGTTGATTCCTGGCCCTAAATCACCGGCGAAGGACATTGATGTTTACTTGAAGCCCTTGATTGATGACCTGCAGGAATTATGGAAAAAACCAGGTGTAAAACCCTAAAAATCTAAAACATGTAAAATGACCAATTTGCCCCTACAAGTTTAAAGGTTGATTGAAAGTTATTTAAAGTACCAAATTGATCCAAAATTTTGGTAATAAGCTACACATGAAATAAAATAATTCCTACATGCCCAAAGATTATTAATTCACCTAATTACTTTGTACAAAAACCAAAATGCAACTTTATTTAAATTAATTGTAATTAAAATGCATTTAAACCTAAATAACTACACTTTTAATTTGGAAAATTAATGCAAATTAAATCCTCTTGATTTTGGTCAAATAATGGACGAAATTTTAGCCCATTCCCCCCCCCCCCCATAGCTCGGCCTAACCTCCTTATTTAGCTAACCTTCCTAATTATCTTCTAAAACTAAACCGAAACTATCAAAAAACACACACAAATTCGTAACTCATCCACCCAACTCTCTAAATTCGTGGGTCATTTTTCTGAAGTTATTCATCAATTAAGGGATCTAATAAAATTGGTTTCAAGGTTTGAAGTGCATTCGTTTGGTCGTGGGATTTATTTCTGTCGCAAAAACCATCCGAGAGGTCTAAATTCGTTTTGGCTCATACACACGTTCAATAATTGTTCTGGTATTTTTTTCTCATACTTATTATATCATATATGATCTAGGAAAAATATAATATTCGGACCATGCAAGGTTTAATGGGTCGTTTGAATTAAAAGTGTGTAAAACGGGTTAATTATGCAAAACATGCAATACGATTTTTATAGGCTATGTTATTAATTTTTATGAGTTCTATGATCATTTTATAAGTCTAGAAAAATGCTAATTCGAATTTTGGTAGCTTGTATAAATCGTTTTAGAATTTAGTTGTTTAAACATGCATAAATGCTAAAATATTGAATACGAATTTTCTGGGCATGGAGATTATTTTTTTTAGACTCTATATAATTATTATGGACCAGGAAAAATAGTGGTTTTATTTTTAGTAGCTTAAAATGGTCGTGATTAATTTTAGTTCAAAACGGGTTTTGAAATTCTAATTGAAAAAAAATAAGAACTAGGGTTTACGATTTGATATTAGGGTTTCTAATCTGTATTTGATGATAAATAAATATAATTATGATTTATTAATTATTGCTTAATGATTGGGGAAGATTAGGGTTTGAATTTTGAAATTTAAATGTTTAACGATTTGATTTTAAATTGTAAGGGGGTGTTTTGTAATTTATGAAACTTGTGGGTTATTTTTATAATGTTAATTAGATCAGTACTAAAGTGTAAAAATTATAACATAAGGGTCTTATGTGTAAAATTTGCAAGAAAAGGGTTTAAATGGTAATTTTTGTCGAATTGAAAAATAATTAAAAAGGAGGGACTAAAAATGAAAATTATAGAATCTTGATGTTATTCTGAGTAAATACTGATATTAAAAGTGTAATGTGTAATTTTGAGGATTTATGGGCTTAATATGTAATTGATACTAAATTATGATTTAATTTATAAGTTTTGTAAACTTAAAGGACTAAATGTGTAATTTCTGAAATTTGAGGGACCTGACTTGTACTATACATAATTCTGATGTTACATTCTGTAATTTTGTAAAATAAGATGCTTGTTTGGTAAATATGAATATTGTAGGGATTAAATCATAAGTTATGTAAATATAGGGTTTGTTTTGTAAATATTGTAACTAGAGGGGTATAAATTGTAATTTGTGAAACTTAAAGGTTCAAAGTCAAACTCTGGAAACCTGCTAAAAATAGAAGATTACTTGAAATGAGTAAACCTACTTAAAGTGGAAACTTGCTATTTCTGGAAAGTTACCTAAAAAGGAAAGTTTCTAAAAATGGAAAGCCGACTAAAATAAGTAATCTGAATCAAACAAGCTATTAATAAGACAATCATGAATTCGTGTAGATCCGCCGAAGATGGAGTTTACTTCCGACCCTTATTGTTCTGTTGTGTACTTGCGGTATAAGGTACAGATATTCTGAACCTTCTCACAGGTTTCTCATGATCTCTTTCATTTTCTGATCTGTCAGTTTCTGTATTGATGCCATTGCTATGATCCCCTTTACTTGAACCTTTCATATGATTCCCTTTGTTATAAATCCTGATATGAACTTTGTTATGAAACTTGATTCTGAGCCATCTGTTATAAACCCTTTGAAATATGAACCTGTTATAACACTCTGATTCTGACATGATATCTGACTCTGAATTTTCCCTTGATACTTGACTCATTACCTTGTGACCTGAATATGCAAACCTCTGATTACCCTGAAGATTCATTTTGGCATTTTAACTGAAATTGGAAACTTTCCTTAATGATATGAAAAAAAAAATTTTGAAAAGCTTTTGAGTACGATGTTATAAACAGCACTAAAGGTTTTATGAAAATTTCTTTTAAAGACTATATGTATAAGAAGGTTTTACCAAACATCATTTTATGAAAGTCACTGAAAGATTATTTAAACACAAGTTAAATATGAAACCTTTGAATTAAAATCTTTTCTATGAACCTATAAACCTTTTGATTATGAACTTTTGATATGACCTTTTGAACCTTGATTTAAACCTTATTCTAAACCTGGTTATAAACTCTTGTTTTGAAACTTAATTTGAACTTTGATATAAGCATTAATCTGGTATACTATTTCTGAATCTGGACTTGAACATTGTTATAAAATTTTGATATAATACTCTGATTTCTGAACCTCTGATATACACTACTGAAACATTTGACATGGACCATTATGCTATGAACCTTCTGATATAGTACTCTGATTTCTGACCTGATACTTGACCTTTGAACCACGGTTTGATACCCGAGCCACCTCACTAGGCATGAGGGTTTCATGTCCATGTCATTGATGCACCGATGGCATGACTCTAGGGCAGGAGAGTGATGACCTGTCCCGTCCCTGACTTTATTTTATCTGGTGTGTATTGGTAGACTCTGGCCACCTGGGGCGTATGGATGCATCCTAGATCTGATCTGATTTCTGTTATCTGTTTATATTATCTGTTATATCTCTGGTGACTGATGGTGTGTGCGATACACGTCTTTCACAACCTCTGGGAGCTAGCTACTCCATTTGATACATGAGGACACCCCTCATATTATCTGGTTACTGAGAGGACACCCCTCTGATTGATGATGATGGCATGGTTATATTTATTATATCTCTGTTTCTGGGCTCGTGGTGGATTACTGTTTACCTTTACCATATACATTACTTACCTTTGACCATTATTATACCTTGCACTATTTCCTTTTACCTTTACCTATTTATTATTCCCTATCCCTTTACCCTTACTCCTTTATTTATCCTTTGATTCTGATTATATCTGCATGAGATATATTTCTGACACTCTGTACTATTCTTTATTACTGTTTTGTTACCGTTATATCTGTTCACTGAGCTCTCGTAGCTCAGCCGCATTTCTTTTCCTGCGGCAGGTTTTAGTAAGAAGCTGGGTATGAGTGGAGGGTACCATTGGACTTAGAAGACTACACTGTGATAGCCATTTGATATAGATGATTAGAAGAATTTATAATTTCAGACTTAGTATTTATTCCTTTGTAATTTTGTATTTCCTTGAAATTTCTTTGTAACCTTTGTATTCTTTTGTATTATTGAAGATGTATGCTTGTGTATGATTCTGATATGTCACCATTGTTGTGACATCTCTACCCTTGTCGGGTCGGGGTGTTACACCAGGTGTCTTGACTATGGACGCTGCTACTGGCACTCAATTCCACATGAGAGCGATGCTTTTATGGACCATCAATGATTTTCCTGCTCGAAGTAGTTTGTCTGGTTTGCAAGGGCAAGGTTACTACGCTTGCCCTACATGCAAAGTAGACACTCCGGCTACGCGTGTGATAAGCAAAACAACTTATGTTGGTCATAGAAGATTCTTAAAAAAAACCATAAATGCAGAAGGGACTATACGACATTCATTGGTGAAACCGATGATAGAGATCCTCCTAGAAAATATACCAGGGCTGATATCTTGACTCAACTTGCGACATTGCCCACACGTGTGCCAGGGAAACATCCAGATTATGGGGGTGGGAAGATAAAACGTAATCATACAGTCGAGCTGAACTGGACTAAACGGTCTATTTTCTACGATCTTGAATATTGGTCTTTTCTTTCTCTACCACACAATTTAGATGTCATTCATATCGAAAAAAATGTGTTGGAGAGTATCTTGAACACCTTGTTAATGAATGACAAATCTAAAGACACCGTTAAGGCAAGACAAGATTTGCAAGCTCTTGGCATTCGACAGGAGTTGTGGCTTGGAAACATACAAAACGGAAAGTGCTCGAAGCCTCATGCTAAGTACTCCTTCACACCCGATAAAAGAAAACTCGTCTGTCAATACATCAAAACAGTTAAACTACCAGATGGGTTCGGATCCAAGTTCAAGTCAAAAGTGTCCAAAGATGATAACAGTATAACGGGCATGAAGTCTCATGACTGCCATATAATGATGCAACGGTTGCTTCCTTATGGACTTCAGCAATACTTGGACGCACAGACTTATACACCATTGATCGAGCTTTGTTTTTTCTTTAAGCAAATTTGTGCCCGAACTTTGATGGTGAAAGACATGGAGAAAGCTAAAGTCCAGTTGATCAATATTTTGTGCAGTCTCGAGCAAATATATCCTCCTGCTTTTTTTGACATTATGATTCACTTGGTTATGCATTTACCTGAAGAGGCTATTGAAGGCGGGCCTGTTTCATTCCGGTGGATGTATCCATTTGAAAGATACATGAAAAAGCTAAAAAAACTATGTGCGAAATAAAGCTAAGCCGAAGGGTTCAATAGCGGAGGGTTATGTTGCAGACGAAGCATTAACTTTCTGTTCTCGTTATTTTCGTGGTGTTGGGACAAAATTTAATCGTCCCGCTGCATCTCAGGACCATCCTCGCCCAACAAGTGATTTCCAGGTGTTTCGATCACTATGTACCAAGTCTGGTAAAGAGACATTGATTGGGTTTGGTCTGCAAGAAATGAAGAGAGTGATATGGTATGTACTTCACAATAGTCCTAAGATCGACACGTACATGGACGCGTTCGAGAGGTATGCGTTTATATTTTGAAATTTCTTTTTCCCAAGTTATCTTTTCGATTTATTCTAATATCATGAAAATTTTCAGGGAATTTCCTAATATCGACATGCAACAAGAATTTCTGAGCTGGTTTGAGACGAAGGTAAACTTATTGTATGTATTTCTATGTATAAATAATGACTATTACTCATCTCCATCTATTCTTATCTTTTTTCATAGATCAGTAAACTTTACATAGCCGATGACCCAAGCTGTACTCCCAACTTATTCGCTTTCGCTTGTGGACAATCATCGACCCCAATCTTAGTCAAATCTTACGTAGTCAACGGTGTAAGGTTTGTCGTACACAGCCGCGATATAAAACGCACAACTCAGAACAGCGGAATTTGTTCACCTGGTGAGAAGGAGGGAGAAATGTATTATGGTCAGCTAGAAGAAATTCTGGAGTTCGCGTATTCCCAGTTCAAAGTTGTGTTGTTTCGAGTCAAGTGGTTCGACTTATGCAACAAAAGAGGTAGAGTCCAACGTTTTACCACTAGAAACAACATGACACAAATTTTGGCATGTGGCTATGCGTTCGAAGATCAACCTTACATTCTCGCAACACAAGCAAAACAAGTCTTCTACCATGAAGATCCTGCCAGACGACCATTCCATTGGAAGGTCGTCCAAGAAGTAAATCACAACACAACCTGGGATGTCATCGTGGTAGAAGACGATGATGATGTGAAACATGGCAACAACTCATCCGATCTCGAACTGTCTGCTAATTTGAATGATTTGGAACTTGAAACCTTAAATATCGATGGTGAATCAACGTTAGTTGAGGCACCACCACCAATCATTCTTGTTGATGACGACGATGATTTTATTGATGATGAAGACGACGATCCTTATGATTTAGCAGCTTCTGATAATGAAGTCGCAGACAATTCTGATGATGAAGTTGAAGTTGCGACTAATGTTGTTTATGATAGTGATAGTGATTGTGCAGATTGATCTTAAAATGTAACTTGTAAAACGACACTTATTTTAATGAAATTGTTATGGATTGTTTAAAAGCGTATATTTATTTTGAATGTGTATGTATTTGAATGTGTGCATGCTTATGTTAATTTGTTCCTGAATTTCTATAGGTTATTCAACTTGTACTTTTACAGATGGCAGCAGCAGTTGCGCGCAGTCATGGTGGTGACGGTGCCGGTGACCCACCTTCCCCTTCCAGTCAGATTGAGAGCGGGTGCCGTGATGGTGGTAAGAATTTCTAGATTATATATATATATATATATATATATATATATATATATATATATATATATATATATATATATATATATATATATATATATATATATATATATATATATATATGTGTGTGTGTGTGTGTGTATGTATATATATATATGTATGTGTATATATATATATATGTATGTGTATATATATATATATATATATATATATATATATATATATATATATATATATATATATATATATATATATATATATACACATACATATATATATATACATACATATATATATATATACATACACATATATATATATATATATATATATATATATATATATATATATATATATATATAGGGTAAAGTTAAAATAAAAAGACAAATATCCGTACACTACGTAAAAAGAATTTTTTTTCAAAAAAAGTTCGCAAAAAAATCCAAAAAAAATCCACAAGATCGGGTATGTTGGTGCATAAAACTTTTGTGAAAAAAGTTTTTCTGATTTTAATGCACAAAAAAATTTTGATGCACAAAATTTTTATCTTGTTTTAATTAGATGCGCAATGTTATTTTGATTAAAAAAGTCAAAAGAACTTGGATGCAAAAATGAATTTTTAATGCACAAAAAAGCGATTTAATGCACAAACGTATTTTTTCATAATTTTTTTTCGGAAAAAATATCCACTTTTAGAAAAACTTCCTTCACAACTTTTTCATGCAACAACATACCTGATCTTGTGGAATTTTTTTAGAATTTTTAGAGAAAATTTTTGAAAAAAAAAATCTTTTTACGTAATGTACGGATATTTGTCTTTTTATTTGATCTTTATATATATATATATATATATATATATATATATATATATATATATATATATATATATATATATATATATATATATATATACATATATATGTGTATATATTATGTTATACGTATATATATACATAGTTTGAGTTGATATATCTAGTTTGAGTTCTTGACTGCTTATATATCAAAGAAACTTAAACTTGATCATTTGAATTTGGTTACATGTTACTTTATGACGTTTTCACTCACTCCAATTGCAGGATCAGGGCGACCCCGCCGAGGAGGTAGGGCCAGGAGGGAGGCAGGGGTAGTGGAGGCCGAGATGGTGGCAGGCCGCGTCGACGCAGCGCCACGAAGAACGTGGCGCTCAAGAAAGCCGTGGCAAATAGCGGCCCACAGTCGATTGAGTTTGAGATAAATGATCAGGGGACGTATTGTCATGTTGGCAAGAACCAAAAGTGGTTCAGCAATTACGTCGGCGAGCTTGTAAGGAAGCTGCCGTTACACTATGACTCCTGGTACAGTATAGAACCAGAGAAGACGGCTCACTTCCTTCCACAGCTCGAGGTCAGTTATTTCATTTTCCTTTTATATTGTTATGTTATCGTGTTTATTTATTTAAATGTGCATATTTATTTAAATTTGTTTATTTATTTATATCTCTATATTTAATTATTTGAATGTGTACATTTATTTAAATTTGTTTAAATGTGTATATTTATTTAAATTTGTTTATTTATTTATATCTTTATATTAATTTTAACTATATTTGATTGCAGACAATGTTTAATTTGGAACACCACAGGCGCTCATCGGAGTGGGAGAACATTCGGACCGCCATCACCGCGTATCTGGCTAAGCGATACGCGGACAACAAATATGAAATGAAACGCGATTACTTTACCGACACGGGTGGGGCTCCGAATGTGGAAGTGATCAGAAGAAATCCTCCGCCGAACGTGGAGCAGGCTGTTTGGGAGAAGCATGTGGAGTTGTACATGTCGGAGAAGGCACAAAAACGATCGGCTGTGAGCAAAGAGAACCGAAAGAAGAACAAGGTTCACAACCGCCACGGTTTGAAATCATTGGCCGCTACTCGACACGAATATGTAAGACACCTTTTATTTTTACAAGATTATTTAATTTTAATTATATATTAATTAAAAGTATTTATACTAAATAAAATATATATGGTGTTGATTTTTCATTTTAATTTGTGATGCGTGGGTTTTGCAACCTTACAACAGGTTTTACCTCTCGAGGGATCTCAAGAGGTTTACAACCCCACCAGGCAGTGTACCTGACCGATGTAGTATAGTGTAGTGGTAAGTACGGGGGATTGATCGTTCTCCACAGGGAATAGTGTTCGTTAGGTATGAAAGGCTACTCTAATTAGGTCTAAGGGTTGAGGAAGATTCTTTTTTTATGTTTTTATATTTTATGAAAGCAAGTAAAATCTCGGTTTTGAAGGAGTGGGCGGAATTAGTTGCTAGTCAACTAACCCAAATAACTACAAATGCAAATAAAATAAAATAACAAAAATGAAAATGTGGTGAGAAACTTATGTGTAGAGAAATGTGTTTACTTAGATTTCCTTACTCCCTAACTATCTTTTACCGGTTAATTAGTGTGCATTAGTCGCGTGGATGACGGGTGTATTCCTTAATACCATTCGTGGGGTGGCGTACTTACTTCCCCAAACTCTACAAGCTCCTACTTCACTCCTATGTCGAGCCGGCTAGGAAGCTCCTAACATGGGATCACTAGAATTCGCTTGTGCATTAAATACAACCATAAAAACCTTTAGTATGCATTTGGTTCATGTTTCTTAAGACGTTCAAGCAAGTTACCGAATAGGAAGTTAGCCAGTTTTCTTAAGCCTAACATAGATAAACAATCATCCAATACAACTAACAACACACTAACAACCAATAATCAATAGCTAGGTTTCATTAGATCTAAGCAAACACAAGATAAATTTAGCCTAACATGTTAAACAAAAGACAAGAATAAGATAGAATCAAACAACACATAGACATATTGAATGATTAATTGATAACTTATCTTTCAATGAAACATGGAAGATCTCAAGGCAAAAAGCCCTGAAAAAGTAGCTAAAATCGTCTTAGGGTTTTATCCCAAAATTCCACACACTAAGCTCTCCTCAATGACAAAAAATTAGAAAACTATATATAGACTTTGACATCTGACGGCGTCACCTTATGGAGTGTGACGCCGTCACCTCGCCGCTTTTAGGGTTCCCGGATGACCATCTTGACGCCGTCCCTCTTTAGCTCTACCAAAATCCATTCTGGCTTATCAAGGCTTGACGCCGTCGAACCTATAACGTGACGCCGTCCCCTTATGAATTAAGCCGTGACGCCCTCGATCAAGTTAAAGCGTGACGCCGTCAGAATTCATATGCTATTTTCACTGGCCCGTCATGAGTAAATTTCACATCCAACTTTTCTTGCCAAGGCATGACGCCGTCAAGAGTAAATTATGACGCCGTCAAGAGTAACTTTCAGCCGATTCTTGAGACTTTGCCGTTTTCTTCACTTTAATGCTCCAAAAACGTCCAAAATGCCTCCTTTTCCAGATTTCTCCTCAAAAGTACCTAAAATGACAAAAGGAACGATTTAGGGCAATATTTGATCAAATAAATACGATTTCGGGCTTAAATGACCCCTTAAAAGCGGTACACTTTTCGCCTCATCAAATACCCTTACACTTGAGATTTGCTTGTCCTCAAGCAAATCCGCTTTTATTCTAATCAAAATACAAGTTAGGGGTCATTTAATGTTAACATAAAAGTAATTACAACAAATATTCGTTCCACTTCAATCATAATAAGCACGGAGATTACAAACTAGCACCTCACAAGTAGTGTTTAGATACTCACATCTCTCAAGTGTCATCAAAATAAATCTCATAAATGAAAACGGAAAATATCTCTCACTACCTGTCATAGCAAATAGATTACCATAGGCTTGGGAAAGGATCGAAAACCTCCTCCACTGGGCGTAAGCACCAAAGATAAACTATCAAAGAGGGCTTTTAAATGGGTTATAACGTTAGGTGTAGGGAAAAGGAAAACACGGTTTTGTTGGATAAGGGATATTTTACTGGTGGCTAGTTAAAGATCTTGATCAATTACATGTACTATACAATGTTGCTAAGCCAAGACTAGACTCGATCTTAAGCTAGAAACAAAATAACAAAAACATAAAATAAACATAAAATAAAACGGGATGGTAGTCCGTATGTTTTTTCTATTTTTCATTTTCTCATTTTTTTTGTGTTTTTCTTGATTTTTTTTTTTTTTTTTTTTTTTTTTTTTTTTTTTTTTTTTTTTTTGCATACACTTTTACCCTACCATCCAAAATAATACATCTAAGGGGCATTGCATCCCCCTTACACTTGAATTTTTACATAACTTTACAAATACTAATCTAATGACTCGAATTAAGATAATTGAAAAACTTGGAGTACTTTTAAAATATTTAGCACATATGGGGGTAATAAATGATGTTCTTCCCCATTACTCCATTATACTAGTACTTTACCCATGAGTCCCAATCGTCCCAAAACAATATGTACAAGGATATGACTCGACTTAGCAACCATGTAATCAACTAGATAATTAACTTGGGTTTAAACAAATGTTGTAACAATAATGCACTAAAAATGAGTGCATACAAGGTAGGCTAAGGCGATTTGGGTGTACATTTTAGTGGGGTGTAACAAATTCTTCCTTTAAGTAAAATGCTTAAAAGTCGAAACGAAAAGATAGGCTCTGAGGGGTGTACTAGGGGTATCGTGTACTAAAAATGAGTACAACGCAAAGGGTGTGGGAGAATTACTTGACCAATGTAGCCAATGTAATTATAACAAAAACACAGGTGTAAAACAATGGGTTAATCCTAATGCCTCTTATCATGTAGTAAATCTAACTACACGAATGTAGTCTCACTTGTGGCCTCGGAATGGTCCTAACGCAAGTTCTAGAATCTAAGTGCTACCGGTACACACATCATAGCATAAATGCTTTTCCTACCAATTCTAGGGGTGAACCTCACATATTTGGGGTGGAAAATTTTTTAGTGGTATGGTTTTTGTGCTAGTCATATAACTCCTATCCGTGAGACGTTCATTAAGATCAAAGTTTCACTCCTATATGTTGTAAAAAATTTTAAATTTGGCACTAAAATTACCTTAACAAGTATTTCTCTCAGTTTTATTACACATCTACTATTAAACAAACAAAAATCAAGCGCAATTGTATTCTCTAAAATCGTACTTTTACCCCCCCTTACACTTAAGATGAACATTGTCCCCAATGTTCAAATAACAAGATGTAAAAGCATAAAGTAAAAGAATGAAATCAAATACTCCCCTGATTCGCTCGTTGGATAGTGAAATCACACGGTTAAATCTTCCTCCAAAGAGAATGTTGAAGCTCCATGACTAATGCATCGCCATAAGCTTGATTCCATAAACATTTCCTTGTCCAAAATAACCTGTTAACCTGAGAAAACAAACACGAAAACCTGCATAACATCGGCGGGATAAAATCTATATATAAGGATATAATGCTTGTGGAATGATAATTTTTGCAGATTCCTGGAGATTATAAGTTGGAGATTTTAATAAAAACGTTTCTAAAAACAAAACTTTCAAAAATTTCTGGAAATTAAATCTGACGCCGTCAGGTTATAACTCCTGACGCCGTCAGAAATGACCTGACAAAAATTTTCATTTTAAGTTTCCGGAAAATTTCTGGAAAAACCTTTACCTTACTTCCTGGAAATCCTGCAAAACATCATTATGACTCGATACAAGCATTTGACTCAAACAAATACGAATATGTATGCTAACTTATTATTATTATGATTCATGTTCATTTGTGTTCTAATAAACCGATTTAGATTTCCCTTACACTTATCTTTTGCAAAATACCTTTATATGTAGTTAAGACGAAGTTAAAAACAACATAAAGCATTTTCACAAATTAGTTTTGAACATGAATCAATACTAATAAAAATTAAACACACATACGGAAACAAATAAAATCAAATAAACAAATAAATAAACACACAAAGCAAATAAAACAAATAAAGCTTGGGTTGCCTCCCAAGAAGCGCTTTTCTTTATTAACGAGTCTTGTAGCTAGACTCAAAGTCACGTACATTACATGACTCCATCATCGGTCACGGTTCCTAGGCCATTCTCCTTCCCGGTTTTATATTCCGGTCCTAATTTCAAACAATCCTTGTAGAAACCGAATATCCTTTCCATAACATAGTCTACTCCTTTACTTCTATCCTCATCATTCCTATAGTAGACCGCTTGCTTAAGCTCCTTCTCAACATTTGACAAGTGTTGGAATTGTTCTATCTTATATGGCATTTGGTAGCTTACTTCATCGGTCTCATCCTTAAATCTAACTATCCCTAAGGAAGGTTCATAAGTCATTCTAGAGACCTCAACAAATGGTTTTCCAAAAACCACTTGAGTCAAAGATGCATCGACTATTGGGCGGATATCTTCTACAATTACAAAGTCGGTGACATAGGTGAAGTTTCCTACATAAACCGGTAATCCCTTAACTCTTCCCGTGAAGTTACTCATCCAACCCTTGTCAGGGAGCATCCTATACCCAAGTTGATTTTTCATTATCAAGTTGTAGTGGGCTCTAGTCATGATGTTTATAGGCGATCTAAGGTCGATGTAAGCTTTCCACACATGTAGATGTCCGATGTTGCATGGTATGTTGAGATTAGAAGGGTCGCCTATTTCTATGATTGGTCTACCTAGGAAGTATGGTGTCTCGGGGTCATCGAATAGGTTTGTATGATATGCACGCTCTTCCTTAGTGGGTAGCCTATTGAAGTAGTCCTCATCATCATCTACTTCTTCAATCTCACTTGTCCTAACTTCCTTATCAGCCTCGACTTTCCTATCCTCATCCTTAGGTTCACTATTATCCTCATTCCTATCAATTGGTTTAATAGTGACAATGTTGACAAAGTGGACGTGTTTGGATGAAGAGGGGTCTTTTACTTGGGGTCCGCTATTTGTGTTCCTAGCGTCCTTATGTGGAGGTGATAACACTTGGTTATTGAGGGCTTTCAACAAGTTGTCAATTTTATTGGTCATCTCAGTTTGTTGTTGATTGAATTCGGACTCGAATCTAGCTATCCGAGCTTCTTGAGATGCCATAAATTGGGAAATCAATCCTTCAAAGTTATTGGTACTACCATTGCCGGAAGGATTGTTGCTGAAAGTACGGTTCGAGTTGGAACCGCTTGATTGGAAACGATTAGGTGGGTTGGAAGAATTGGTTTGTTGAGAGTTTTGGTTTTGTTTCCACCTAAGGTTCGGGTGATTTTTCCATGAGGGGTTGTATGAATCACCGTAATGGTTTGGCTCGGGTTTGAAAGTGTACCACTTGTCTCCCGCTCCGTCGGTACGCGATGATGCGTAGTCCACAAAAGCTTGTTCGGGGAGTTCCATGCAATCACGAGTGTCGTGGGGACCACTACATAATTCACATGAAGAAGTGATTTTGTTCACTTGGCTTGAAGGTTTAGGAGCCTCGTAGGATTTCATGAGAAACTTGACTTGGTCTTCAAGTTCTATGATCCTACGGTCGGAAGTGCTTGAATTGTTCAAAGGCAAAGATATTGCCTTGACCGTTTTATTCAAATCACGGGGATCACTCCAACTTTCGTTGTCATAAAGAGCAAGATCCTCTAGGAGAGTCCATGATTGTTCCGCACTTAGATCACGTAGCTTGCCACCGGCCGATTGGTCAATGGTTTGCCTCGTGGAGAGATTGATATGGTCATAGAAGATTTGGACTTGGAGCCAAAGTTCTATGCCATGGTGAGGGACTTTTTGGAGTAAGTCCTTGAATCGAGTCCATGCCTCGTAGAGAGTTTCGCCTTGACGTTGTTGGAACATCAAGATATCATTCCTTAGCTTGGTAGTTCTTCCCGGTGGGAAAAACTGAGCAAGGAAACGAGTGGTGAGATCATCCCAAGAGGTAATGGATCCTGCGGGTTGACGTTCTAGCCACTGACTAGCTTGGTCCCGCAAAGAGAATTGGAAGAGACGCAATCGGGTCGTCTCTCGAGTGGCAACATCAAGGTCTATAGAATCAACGATTTTGAGAAAGTCCTTGAGATGTTGATTAGGATCTTCAGAACGAAGTCCATGGAATGCGCATCCGCTTTGCACCAACCGGATGGTGTCGGATCGCAAGGGTGTGATATTGGCTCCTTGAGTGAGCTCAATGGTGTTTCGATAGCCGTGGTGGCTAGGACGGGAATACTCTCCTAAAGTACGGGCTCTAGGAGGTGGTTGTGGTTGTTGTGGTGGTGGGTTGTGGGGGTTAAGGATATTACCATCTTCCATGATGTCGGACGGTAATGGTTACGAACAAAGACACGAAGAAAATAGATAGACTAAAGAAAATCTAGAAAAAGAAAATAAAAATCTCACTAGAAAGGAATCTAGTGAGTAGACCTAATAGAAATAAAAATTCAACCTAAACAATAACTATTCCCCGGCAGCGGCGCCAAAAACTTGATGCGTGGGTTTTGCAACCTTACAACAGGTTTTACCTCTCGAGGGATCTCAAGAGGTTTACAACCCCACCAGGCAGTGTACCTGACCGATGTAGTATAGTGTAGTGGTAAGTACGGGGGATTGATCGTTCTCCACAGGGAATAGTGTTCGTTAGGTATGAAAGGCTACTCTAATTAGGTCTAAGGGTTGAGGAAGATTCTTTTTTTATGTTTTTATATTTTATGAAAGCAAGTAAAATCTCGGTTTTGAAGGAGTGGGCGGAATTAGTTGCTAGTCAACTAACCCAAATAACTACAAATGCAAATAAAATAAAATAACAAAAATGAAAATGTGGTGAGAAACTTATGTGTAGAGAAATGTGTTTACTTAGATTTCCTTACTCCCTAACTATCTTTTACCGGTTAATTAGTGTGCATTAGTCGCGTGGATGACGGGTGTATTCCTTAATACCATTCGTGGGGTGGCGTACTTACTTCCCCAAACTCTACAAGCTCCTACTTCACTCCTATGTCGAGCCGGCTAGGAAGCTCCTAACATGGGATCACTAGAATTCGCTTGTGCATTAAATACAACCATAAAAACCTTTAGTACGCATTTGGTTCATGTTTCTTAAGACGTTCAAGCAAGTTACCGAATAGGAAGTTAGCCAGTTTTCTTAAGCCTAACATAGATAAACAATCATCCAATACAACTAACAACACACTAACAACCAATAATCAATAGCTAGGTTTCATTAGATCTAAGCAAACACAAGATAAATTTAGCCTAACATGTTAAACAAAAGACAAGAATAAGATAGAATCAAACAACACATAGACATATTGAATGATTAATTGATAACTTATCTTTCAATGAAACATGGAAGATCTCAAGGCAAAAAGCCCTGAAAAAGTAGCTAAAATCGTCTTAGGGTTTTATCCCAAAATTCCACACACTAAGCTCTCCTCAATGACAAAAAATTAGAAAACTATATATAGACTTTGACATCTGACGGCGTCACCTTATGGAGTGTGACGCCGTCACCTCGCCGCTTTTAGGGTTCCCGGATGACCATCTTGACGCCGTCCCTCTTTAGCTCTACCAAAATCCATTCTGGCTTATCAAGGCTTGACGCCGTCGAACCTATAACGTGACGCCGTCCCCTTATGAATTAAGCCGTGACGCCCTCGATCAAGTTAAAGCGTGACGCCGTCAGAATTCATATGCTATTTTCACTGGCCCGTCATGAGTAAATTTCACATCCAACTTTTCTTGCCAAGGCATGACGCCGTCAAGAGTAAATTATGACGCCGTCAAGAGTAACTTTCAGCCGATTCTTGAGACTTTGCCGTTTTCTTCACTTTAATGCTCCAAAAACGTCCAAAATGCCTCCTTTTCCAGATTTCTCCTCAAAAGTACCTAAAATGACAAAAGGAATGATTTAGGGCAATATTTGATCAAATAAATACGATTTCGGGCTTAAATGACCCCTTAAAAGCGGTACACTTTTCGCCTCATCAATTTGTTTCATCCTATATGCATGTGTATATATATACAGTTCGAGAACAGCGAGGACCATCAGTACTCGTCCCTCATCCAGACCTTTTATGACACCCACTGCAAGGAAGGTGTTTGGTTGCAGGATGAGGCTCGTGTTGAGTATGTAAGTATCGTTTTTTTTTTCTTTCCTAAACACGCACTTTAATGATTTATTGAAACATAATCTAGTAATTAACCCGACTAATATATTAATTTTCTCATTTTTTTTCAACTACATAGGAAGAGATGGTCAGCCTAAGGGAGCCGAGATCGGATATGCCGACAGAGGTGCCGTACCTCACGGAGGAGGAGATACTTGCCCGGGTAATACAGGGCAAGCAGCGTGGTCACATAGCCGGCAGGGGCAGGGTGGTACCCCGGCTTGAAGAGGCCACGGTTACCACACACCCCGCCTCCACCTCCAGGTATGTACAGTTGGATAATATTAAATGACTCATCTTATGTATTGAAATGGCCATTTTTAAATTTTGATTATTTCGTTTATAGGTACGGCCGAGATCGACGAGAAGCTTGCTGAAGCACAGAAGAAGCTTGATGATCAATAGATGATGGCTGAAGCTGAGAAGGAGAGCAAAAAAGCTCAGAAGATTTACAGAAAAGCTGAGAAGAAGGGCAGAAGAGCTGAGAAGAAAGCGTTGGAAAATCAGAAGCAACTCGAGTTGTTGACGCGTTTTGTCTCGACCAACCCGCAATGGGAGGCGTTTATTAGCCAGGTTGGTTCTCGAGGTGACGTAGGAGGCGCCAGCGGGAGTGGCGCGGGAGGGAGCGGCGCAGGCGGGAGCACGAGTGGCTCAGGCGGGAGCAGGAGTGGCTCTGGCAGCGAGAGTGGCTCTCGCAGCGAGAGTGATGATGATGAGGATCGTCATAGTGATGATATGGATGACGACGAGGGGCCGTATGACGACGAGGGGCCGTAGAGGTATATATTATGTGTTATTTTGTGTTGTTTTTATCATTGAAACTATATTTTGACGACCCGAATCTTATTATCTTTGAACATTGCGGATATTGCAACATTTGTAGATATAGCAGCTAGGTTTAGCGATTATAACACCCGTTATGTAAACTTTATAATGTATTTTGAGGGTGTTATAAAGTTTATGGCCGTTTTGTAAAGTTTATTAAGTGTTTAGTGGTTATATATAACCGTTTTAGCCGTTATAAAGTTTATAGCCGTTGGTTGTATTGGAATGTAATGGAATGTGCAGGTTAGAAACCAGGTTGTTGTAGATTTTTGCTGCAAATTTTTGCGGCAAAAATCTGAGAATTGCAGCTGCGCAGGCTGCTGTGCAGCTGCAATACAACTTAAATACCGTGGACATGTCGTCGGTATAATAAACCATGTTATTGAGTTTTGCATATATTACCGGCGTCATGTCGTCGGTAATATATAGAACTTGTTGACTATCACAAATAATACCGACGTCATGTGGTCAGTATTATTTACAAGTTTGTTGACTTTTCGTTGACTATCGTAAATATCACCGACGTCATGTCGTCGGTATTATTTACAAATTTGTTGACTTTTCGTTGACTATTGTAAATAATACCGACGTCATGACGTCGGTATTATTTACAATAGTGTTTGACTTTCGTTGACTCTAATTAGCTTAGCTAATTAAACCGTTAATTATATAGTATTATACCTACGACTTGGCGTTGGTAAGTTATTGTCGAACCACAAGAACGTTTGACCGGAAAATCATGTGGGTCCCACATTGTCGCCGGCGTTGTTTGTCGGGAACTTAAGTCCCGACGAAGCATTCTCGACACGTTAATGCCGACGACATGACATCGAAAGGTCATTGTGCCGACGTCAGGACGCCGACATCATTCAAAAAACGTCGCCTGCGATTAACCTGATTGTACTAGTGATCAGGCTTAATTAGTTTTAATTTGTGTAGAGTTTCGACATGCGTATAAAGTGAGTAATTCTCTCCGATTTGTTCAATATTTGATATATGCTTCCATATGACATGGCTTTAATTATTATGATGTCAAATTGTATGTAGAATTTATAAATATTACTGCATATGTAATATTACATGTCTATATAAAATTATTTTTGTGACTCATCACAATCCTATATAAACCTAAAGGGTAAGCATACTTGTGAGCATATTGTTATGTGTTTGACGCTTTAACATCAGAAACATGGGATTTAGATTTTGCTTTGTGATGTATGTAACGATTATAGTAGTGGACAATTAATCAAGCTAGCCATAAATCCACAATTATTTTTACACCATGTTTTTGTTGATCTTTTTCTCGACAAATGCATTGACTAGCTCCATTATTTTACATGCAAGCATGGTTAACCAGCTAGCTAATGCTTTATTTCGAAACAATTTTTTTTTTTTACAAACTTAATCTTGTAGAACGCTCATACTATATATATAAATTTTAAGTCCATTATTTTAATCTTGTAGAACGCTCATATTATTTTGTATGTGAAATCTATTATCATGCCACGTTTAATTATCCCGCACTAATACTTCTGTGTTACTTATTTTTGGATCCTAACTCATTGACTAGCTTGTGAAGAATATTATCATATATTATTAGTATGTTAATGATACTGACGAAACTGTTTTTTTTTTTTTTTTCTTCAAACAATTGTATTATCTTGCCTCGTTAAAAGGACTGATTTGATTCAGTTGTATTATAACTTTACGCTTGAATTATAGTGACACCCCTAGTTCGTGCGCTTGTATTTATCAGTGTTGGTGGATTTTTATAACTTTACATTATAGTGACACACCTAGGATTGTCTAATCTTTGGCACACTCCCAGACCTAGGTTAGACTAGCTCTTGGAGGGTAGATCTTGCACCGATTACTTTTTGTTCACTGCTAAGATAAAAGTAGCACCGTTAGTCTTACCGCGGAAGGGGGGTTCCGCGGTTGGCCTCCGGTGTGAGAGTAAGTATATTTATTTAGAGAGGTAATTTAAGTGCGGACTAGGAGTAGTAAATGCAGTTAGGTGTGGTAATAAATGAGATGGGAGTATTTATACTACCCATATACTTACTGTAGCTACCTCGAAACTCTGCATATTAATTACTGAGTAGGTAATTGTCAGAGCAGCGCATGGCTGCGCCATACCTTAGTAGGTAAATGTCAGACCAAGTGGAAGACACAATCCCACAAGATCTGGCTTTATCCAGTCGCGGCAGGATAGCTGTCGACATCGGATTAGATCCCCGGACTTGAGAGGCCGGGGATGATCTTGTCCGGATTGCGGGATTAGAATATGCCATGGTATAGGACGTTAGTCATGCCCGGCCCAATGTGCTAGGGTCCGGGGATACTATACACGATCAAGTCCCCCCAGTCTAGTATACTTGTTTAATTTGAAGAGCAAGTGTTCTAGACTTTATATTTATTTTCCGCGGCTATTTGGAGGCTGCGGCGTTGTGCCGGCCGTGGTAGTATCCGCGGTTGGTTTGGAGTGTGTCCGATGTTGCTGACTGGACATTCCACTTTCCATGTGGTTGGTGGTGACAGGCTGTCATGGGGAATAGCGAAGTGTTTTCACCCACACAATTACTGACTGATTTGACGTTTCTGCGGCTGGCCGTTGATTTTCTCCATCTGTCCAGATCTGTGACCGTTCAATAAACGTCCGGAGACGTGGCAATTTTGTGGCCTTGCGATTGGATCTGTTAACACGTGCGTGTGTAGCTATAAATACTGAGATTTACACTACTTTTAAACTTTTTACACACAGTTAAAAATTTTCCTCTGCCCTAGAAACAAGAATTCCTTCCGCCTTTGTTTCGCTTGCCCTGTATTTCCGGACTTTAGTATCTTCAGGTTAGATTTCTGTTACATTTGCTCTTCATTTACCATTTAGAATGGCTCATATCAGTACGTTTACCTCCAAACTTAGTCAAGAAGATGTAAATACATTTTGTGATAAGTATAAGATTTCAGGGTATCTCCTACCTACTGCGCCCGGACCTAGGGATACCATTAGAGATGCCCCGGACGGAATGATAGGTGTATATACTAGGTTTTTCGAGTTTGGTAACTTTAGGATTCCCCTTTCATTGTTTTTGCTCCGCGTATTGGAGTATTTCCAGATTCACCTGTCACAGCTATCTGTATTAGCGGCTTGTAGGGTTAGCCATTTTGAGATTCTTTGCCGCGTCCATGGTGGTGTACCGACTATAGATTTGTTTAGGCATTTTTATTATGCGGGTGTTAACAATGGTTGGATGTCGTTAGAGAAGAGAAAAGGCCCAAAATCTTTGGTTGTCCCCGTCTGCTATACTAGTGCCCTAGATTCGGTTAAGAACTGGAAGGACCATTTCTTTTTTATTAAAAAGACCATCTTTCCTCTGGATATTCCATGGTTTGAGGGAACTTCTGTGGACCGCGATCCTCCGCCTTCCGACGCGGGTGTGGATTTGGAGTTGTTGCGGCGCCTGGATACTAAGAGGGCTCCATTTAAGAAATATCCGGAGGAGTTTCTGAACCTCATAGGTTTGAGTCAAACTTGGGATGATGATAGTGCCCGCCCCACGTTTCTACAGCCGGATGAAACGGGTGGGTTGAATGGATTTGCATCTATTTTTGCTTTTTATTTGTGTGCTTCCGCGTCTAATTAATTTGCTTTGCTTTGCAGAGATGGACTTGTTCTCCTATATCAACCAGCCGGACGTATTCAAGGTAAAGGTCGGGGAGCGAACTTTGGATAAGGACGAG
The DNA here is from genome assembly GCA_021014915.2 of Artemisia tridentata subsp. tridentata. Lineage (NCBI taxonomy): Eukaryota > Viridiplantae > Streptophyta > Magnoliopsida > Asterales > Asteraceae > Artemisia > Artemisia tridentata. Next base: position 59,391,549 of record CP139505.1, read on the forward strand.
AAGTCTTTGCGGGCTGAGACCGCCACACGTGTTCTCCGACCGCAGGAGGGTATAGTGAAGGTGGTGCAACATACGGTCGTTGACGAGATTGCTGCGGCTAAGGAGGGCAAGAAAGCCGGGAAAAAGAGGGTAGTTATTACGGTGCCGGATCCACCCAGAAAGAAGAAGAAACTGGTCCGCAAGGATGCTGCGGCCGGATCTGGTATGATGATTTTTTGTTTTTTTTTTGTTTTTTTTTTTTTTTGTTGCCCTTGTGTGTTGTCCTCTTTTCTTGCTGTTTTGTATTCCTACTTATACGTTTGCGTTTTTCAGCCGATGCTTCCGCAGAAGATCATATTGTTGTGGATCTTGAAGATGAGTCGGGTTCAGGCTTGGGCCGGAGCGGCCCTCAGACGGACGAGGGAATTACGAAGAATACTACTTTCATTTCTTCTTCGTCCCACACACCTACTCAAGAGCGGTCAGAGGGGAATTCTGAGACTCCTCATGCGGATATTCATGAGTCTGAGAATGTGGAGTCCAAAATGCCAAATCTTGAGGTATCTGAGCATGACAAAACTTCCGGGCATGCTGAGGGCGTGATTGCTTCGTCTAGTCATCCGGTTGATGAAGAAGAGGATGCGGGTGAGTCTGATGATTTAGATAAGTCTGTATCTGTTGAGACTGCGGACACTTCTTCTACTTATGTCCCCAGGTGGTTGTCTACGAATGGCTTCAAGATGGACGATCCCTGGGTCTGCCGAAGTATTGTTGACAATGTTGCAACTCCAGTGTTTGCCTCTGCTATGAGAAATATGTCTAATGAAGATTTGATGAATGACTTCAATAAGTTATCTGCTCATCAGATTTGTGTGAATTCTGAGGTGCGACTGAGGTTGGAAAACACCTTGTATCAGAATAGCAGGTTGAGGAAGAGTCTGGAAGGGAAGAAGAAGATGGTTGTTGGGTTGAAGACTAAGTTGTCCGAGCTAGAGGGTGAGAATGCCGGGGTCATGGCTATCCGCGACCAAGTGTCTTCTTTGCAATCGGCGGTGGATGATAAGGATAAGGAGCTGGAAGAGCTCCGGGCTGAGGTTAAAAGGTTATCTCCGGAAGTTGAAACCTTGATTGGGAAAAATGCTGGGCTGGCTGCGGAAGTTGTAGAACTTCGCGGTGAAAAGGAGGGGTTGGCGGAAAAAGTGTCCGGCCTAGAAGTTCTTTGTGACACTCTCCAGCAGCAGTTTAAAACCGAGACGGAGAAAATTGTTGAGGATAGTATGAAGGCGGCCCATGCCACTTTTGAGAATCACCTTGCGGAGATGGATAAGAGGTTGGTCGCAATTAATGAAGAATTTGACACAGAACTCTTTCCCCAGACTCTGAGGGCTGTTGAGGGCCGCCGGTGGGTTATTGGCCACGGATTTAGGTATGTCATTGAAAAATTTAAAGAGTCCGAGGATCTGAAGCTGAGGCTTGGTGGTTGTATTTCCGCGGCCATTAAGGATGGGGTACGTCAGGGGTTGGAGGCCGGGGTTGTGCATGGGTCGCAGGGCGTAAAGCTTGATCAGATAGAGGCCTACGACCCGGAAGCCAAGCAGCGTTATGAGGAGTCCGTGGTCAGGCTGTCTAAAGTTCCTTTCCCTTTGGTGGATTCTTTGGAGGAGTGTCGGGATGCTCCGCTTGAGTATTTGATGGCGAAATTAGTGTTGGAGGAGCATCGTCACCCTGGGTCGGGGGAGCTGACCTTTAAACCCCCGGTCGTGGAGGAGACAGTTCTGCCGGAGTCCGTGCTTCGGTTTGTTACACGTCGTCCGCGGGCCATTGCGGCTTATAAGGAATTCAAGAATAAGAAGTATGGGGTAGAGTTTGATTATACCGACAAGGGTCTTGCCATTGTGCTTCCTACCCCCGTTCCTTCTCAGCCTTCCTCCGGTGCTGGGCCAGTTGGGCCCTCAAATGTTGTTGCGTCTTCCGGACCAGAGACCATTGCGTCCGGGGATGGTGGTGTTAAACATGATGACATGTTTGATTCTTCCATTCTTGACTCTCAGAATCCTGAGAATTAGTTTTCTGCGGCTGTTCTTTAGGGGATATTTTGACTATATCTGCCTTGCCGCAATCTTGTGAAGCTTTTAAACATCAACTTTTTTGGTAAGTGTACCCCGGATGAATGCATCCGTGTATTTTGTAGTAGTTTTTTTTTTTTCCGGATGAATGTATCCGCGTATCTTGTTATCGTTGGTGAATATAACTTAGACTTTTTGAATGTGTAATAACACTTGGGTTTTATTTTCTTGTTGGTGCCAGGACTTGTATGTCCGGACTTTATTTTACCATCTTTGTGTACCCGTACTTAGGATTTCCGGGGATGGGTTTAACTGGTCAATGGGTTTGCAATACCACTTATATGCCTTTAATGATTTGAGGCATAATGTCCTCATGCCGGGCTTGTGAGGCCACTTACGCGTCCGGAATTGAGGTCCGGGTTATGCATGCAATAGAAATAATATAAAAGATGACACGTAAATTTTTAGAAAGTGTTGCGGAGTTGATCAGACCCCGCATATCATTTAAAGACGTAATAAACTCCCGTGGTCAGATTGAACTGTGACCGGATACAAAGGTTACAAAAGTTAGGAGTACTTACAAAAGATATAGAACTTTGAGCTCCCGCGGCCGGATTGGACCGTGACCGGGAACAAAAGATAGGAGCGCTTATACTTAATTACAAATAGCATTTCTTAAGGTGCTGGATGTTCCAAGTCCGGGGTATATCCCTACCATCTTGCGCTCTGAGCGTATAAGCTCCTTTTCCCAAGGCTTCCACGACTTCATATGGGCCTTCCCATTTGGGGCCCAGCTTGCCGGTGTTTTCCACAAGACTTGCATCATTGCTGCGGTAGACGAATTCTCCTGGCTTAAAGCTCTTGCCGCGGACTTTAGCATTGTAATACTTCTCCATTTGGGTTTTACTTTTTGCTTCCTGGATTGCCGCGACCTCTCTTCTTTCTTCAACTAAATCTAGATTTAGCTGTAGGTCTTCATCATTTGTTATTGGGTCAAACAAGGCGCATCTTAAAGATGGCATTCCGATCTCAACTGGGATGACAGCCTCCGTCCCATAGGTCAGAGAGAACGGGGTATCCCCATTGCTTGATTTGATCATAGTTCTATGCGCCCATAGCACATGCGGAACTTCTTCCAGCCAGTCCCGGCTTCCTTGATCAATCCGTGCTTTGATCCCTTCGCCTAAGCTCCGGTTTGCTCTTTCTACAAGTCCATTTGCCTGGGGGTGTTTGACCGATGCAAATCGTTGTCTGATGTTGAGCTTGTCACACCAATCCTTGAAGGGGTTGTCCCGAAATTGCTTTGCATTGTCCGCGACTATTTCTCCCGGAAGTCCGAACCTGCATACAATGTTATCCCACACAAACTTCTTAACCTGATTGCCGGTGATTGTGGCGAGGGCTTTGGCTTCGATCCATTTGGTAAAGTAATCGATTGCGACTATCAGGTATTTGATCCTTCCTGGGGCTTCCGGGAACGGGCCGCAGATGTCTATTCCCCATTTGTAGAATGGCCAGGGGGAGGTGATGGGATTTAACTTTTGTTGAGGGTTCCTGGGAACTGGTCGGTGTACTTGGCAGTCTTGACATTTGTCTATGATTTCCCTTGCGTCCTTGTGCATTGTAGGCCAGTAGTAGCCGGATCTAATTGCCTTGGCTACAATAGACCGTGGTCCTGAGTGCATGCTGCATGAGCCCTCGTGGATTTCTCTGATTACGTAGTCCGCCTGCGTCGGACCTACGCATCGCAACCATGGTTCTAGAAAGGACTTGCGAAATAGTACCCCACCGATAACAGAGTATTGTCGTGCCTTAATTTTCAATTTCCTAGCTTCTTTTTGGTTTGCCGGGAGTACTTCGTCCTTTATGTAGGCTATGAGGGGGGTCATCCACGTCTCCTCTTCTTCTTCTACTACGGCCATTACTTCCTTTTCTTCTATGGATTTTACTTTCAATGTTTCGACAAGGACTTGTTTTGACAAATGAGCGAAACTGGTGGAGGCTATTTTGCTTAGAGCATCTGCCTGTTTGTTCTGGCTGCGCGGCACCTGTCTGATGGAGAACGTGCGGAAGCTTTGTATCAAGGCCTTAGCTTTTGCTAGGTACGAGGCCATACTTTCTTCCTTGGCTTCGTAAGCCCCATTAATCTGGTTTGCGACCAGCCGGGAATCAACATTCGCGGATAAGTGTTGGACTCCTATTTGCTCAGCTATCCTTAAGCCTGCTATTAGCGCTTCATACTCCGCTTCATTGTTAGAGGTATCAAACTCAAATCTTAATGCATAAGTAAATTCCACACCTTCAGGGTTTGTGAGGATCAGGCCTGCTCCGGACCCTTCCTGGCAAGATGATCCGTCCGTATATAAACTCCAAGGCTCGACATATGGATGTTCTTCCGCAGCTTCAACGGTTACCGGAGTTCTTTCTTCTGGGATTTCCGCAATGAAGTCAGCTAGCACCTGTCCCCTTATTGATTTCCGCGGCCTGTAGTTGATGTCATGTTCTCCCAGTTCTATAGCCCACTTAGCCAATCTCCCGGTTTTTTCTGTTTTTGCGAGCATTTGTTTGATGGGTTGGTCCGTGATAACAATTATTGGATGCGCCTGGAAGTATCTCTTTAATCTTCTGGCTGCATGAATTAGCGCCAGAACCAACTTTTCCATTGGGTCATAATTAACTTCCGGGGGTTGCAATGTGCGGCTGATGAAGTAGATGGGTTGCTGGACCGGCCCTCTTTCCACCAGTAGGACTGCACTAATGGCTTCCTGTGCCGCGGATAGATACATAAGTAGTTCTTCCCGCGGTTGTGGAGCCGCCAGGGTGGGAAGGTTGGCTATGTGGTTCTTCATTTCCTTGAATGCTTGCTCCGCTTCTGGTGTCCAATGAAAGTCACTCTTCTTGATGCATTTCTTTAATGTTTTGAAGAACGGCAGGGATTTTTCCGCTGATTTCGACAGGAAACGGTTGAGACTTGCCAACTTACCATTGAGGCTTTGCACTTCTTTAAGTGTGCGGGGAGAGGGCAACTGGGCAACCACCGCGGATTTATCCGGACATGCCCCAATCCCGTTTTTGTTGACCAAATGTCCTAAAAACATTCCTTCTTCTGCCCCAAAGGTGCACTTCTTTGGATTTAGCTTCATGTTGATTTTCCTCAACGTTTTGAAGGTTTCCTCTATATCTCTTAACATCTCCGTCTCCGAATGGCTTTTAATTACCAAATCGTCCACATATACTTCTAGATTTCTTCCAATCTGTTTCTTGAAAGCCTTATCCACCAATCGTTGATAGGTAGCTCCTGCATTCTTTAGTCCGAAAGGCATTTTTTTATAACAAAATATACCTTGGTTCGTGTGGAAGGCAGTTTTTTCCTCGTCTTCCGCGGCCATTTGAATTTGGTGATACCCTTTGTATGCGTCTAGGAAGCATTTGAAGGTGTAGCCGCAGAGGGATTCAACTTTGTGGTCAATCTCCGGTAGGGGGTAGCAGTCTTTTGGGCACGCCTTGTTTAAGTCTTTGAAATCCACACACATTCTCCAAGTTCCATCACTTTTTTTGACCAAGACCGGATTTGACACCCAGTCGTGATAATGGACCTCACGCATTATGTCCGCCTCTACCAACTTTGCCACATCTTCATTGATGGCCTTGTTTCTTTCAGGAGCTTGTCCGCGCTTCTTTTGCCTTATTGGCGCGTACCCTTCCCGAATATTGAGCCTATGCTCTGCTGCGTTCCGCGGCACACCCGTCATATCTGACGGTTGCCAAGCGAAGATATCCAAGTTATTCCTCAGCAAATCACACAGGTCTTTCTTCCCCTGATTTGTCAGACTTCCCCCTAGTGTGACTGTTTGGTCCGCAAACTCGGGATGTATAGCAACTTTTACGCCGTCTTTGACTGGAACTTCCTCAAAATTCTGCTGCGATGACGATTCTGCTATCGTACGGCATTCTATGGGTACTATTTTGTCGCTATGTATTGTGACCACTCCTCCTTTCGTGGGGAATTTGATCATACCGTGGGCCGTGGAGGGAATGAGCTTAAGCTGTCTTATCCCCGGTCGGCCTATTATGCCGTTGTATTGGGAGGGCGATCTGACAACCATGAAGTTCATCCAAGCACGTGAGGAGTTCTCTTCATCTGCTAAGGTTACTTCCAGTAGAATTTGCCCTAAAGGCCACGACAACTCTCCACTGAATCCAAGCAGGGGGGTCGCAGCAGGGATCATTCTTTTCTTGACTTCTGGACTCAAACGATTGAAGCAATGTTCGTACAAAACCTCTGATGCGCTTCCATTATCCACATACATCCGGTGCACATGATGTCCGCCTATTTCTGCCTTTATCACCAGCGGATGATCGTCCCAATCATCCTCCCGTATGGGAGGGAAAGATATTTCCATATTGGGGTAGGCGTCAGAGGTTGTTTTCTGCTTCACCTTCCGCGGCCAGGCCTGTATCATAAATATTGCCGGAGCTTTATCTTTAGCCGCGGTTTCTCTCTTTCCTCCCTTGGAGGTTCCGCCTTTTTGGGTCCCGTTCTTGATCTCTTTTACCAGATGTGCCAGCTGTCCTGATCTGACTGCTTCCTCAATTTGTCTCTTCAATTGAAAACATTCGTCAGTGTGGTGGCCTTTTTCTCTGTGAAAATCACAGTATTTGTCTTTGTTTCTGAACTCGGCCGGACTTGACATTGGCGGTGGGGCCGTAAATTTGACTGAATCCATTGCCAGAATTTCTTTTGGTGTTTTTGTGAGGGGTGTGAATCTATCGCTCCGCCTTCGATCTGCCCTAGAGCGTTGTTTGAATTCCGTCTTCCTGTCAAAAGGCTGGGTATTGGTTGTCCGGGATCCTCCTTCACCGGATTTCCATGCGGAACGGTCATGTTTTTTCTTAGATAAGTTTGCCGCGGCAGTTTCCCCACGGACGAAGGCAGTGGTAATCTTCCACATTTCGTCCATGGTCTTTGGAATTCTGTCATTAAGCCTTTTGATTAACTCCGGGTTGTTAATACCGTGCATGAACCCTGAGACTCTCATGCATTCTGGGGCACCCTTCACTTGCATGCTTTCTGTCTTGAACCGATCAACGAATGCCGTGGTTGTTTCCCCTTCTTTTTGTTTGATATGATGGAGCTCCACCGGGTCTTTAGTATACTTCTTTTGTTGGAGAAAATAAGACAGGAAGTACTTCTTGAGGTCCTCAAAGTTGTCAATGCTTTCCGCCGGCAAGTCGTCAAACCACATTCGAGCATGCCCCATGAGAGTGGAGTTGAACATATGACACCATGTGGGCATGGCCCATCGCTCTACTTTTGCCGCTGTGCAGAAGCTTTTCATGTGGTCCTCCGGATCTCCGGTCCCATCGTAAGTCTTGACATTATTAGGCATTCTGGTTCTTTTTGGGAATTTGAAACACCGAATCCTTAATGTGAACGGATTAGCGTCTTCAACGTCGTAGGGATGATAAAGATCATCCTCTTCCCCTTTAGTCCTTCCAGACCTTGCCCCCCAGTATTCCCCTGCACTGTCCTCACTTTCTACAGGTGTTCGCTTCCACGGTCGTTCGTGTCTTGAGTACGTGGACCTGCTTCTGGTTCTATGTTCCCTAGAATGAGGGACGCGGCTAAGGGTGGGGCTGGGTGACCTTTTCCGGCTGCTTTCTGGGTATCTTTCCTCACGAGGACGCCCCTCATGTCTGTAACGCTCTGCTTCAGCTCCGCGCTCTCTTCTTGAACGGCTTTTTGTTTTAAGTCTAGAGAATACGTCCGCCTTCTTCTCTCCCAGGCGTGACTTAACATCCCCACTTCTTTCTCCCAAACGAGTGAAAACGGTAGATCGGGGATATTCCATTTCTTTGTCACCGCCCCTAGGTTCCTTGCTAAGCCTAGAAAAAACGCTTCTGGAGTAAGAGCTTTCAGAGGGCCCTGACTTGTAACTAGGACTGGATTTCCGTCTCTTCTCATTCTTTCGTTCCCATAGGGATCTTGACTGGGAGTTTCTGGATGGTCCTTGCGGGGAAGGGTCTTCCCGCGACTCATCCTCGAACTCAAGGCGGGTCCTTACTTGGTTTAGCTTTTCTGCGTGAACCTTTTCGGACATTAGTGGCAGCAATCGGTCGTAGTGCTGATCGCAGAACTTCCTGATTGCTTCATCCGGGACGGATTCCGCATGGAGTTCCTGCTCCTTGTTTTTTCCCTTTTCACGAGTGTTACGCACGGTGGACAGTTCCTGGGAAGGAGAAGGATTGTTTCCTTGATTGCTCATGGTAGATTTTTCTTCCTTTTGAAACGCAGTTTGTGTAACTGGTCCCACGGATGGCGCCAAATGTTGGTACAAATCTTTGGCACACTCCCAGACCTAGGTTAGACTAGCTCTTGGAGGGTAGATCTTGCACCGATTACTTCTTGTTCACTGCTAAGATAAAAGTAGCACCGTTAGTCTTACCGCGGAAGGGGGGTTCCGCGGTTGGCCTCCGGTGTGAGAGTAAGTATATTTATTTAGAGAGGTAATTTAAGTGCGGACTAGGAGTAGTAAATGCAGTTAGGTGTGGTAATAAATGAGATGGGAGTATTTATACTACCCATATACTTACTGTAGCTACCTCGAAACTCTGCATATTAATTACTGAGTAGGTAATTGTCAGAGCAGCGCATGGCTGCGCCATACCTTAGTAGGTAAATGTCAGACCAAGTGGAAGACACAATCCCACAAGATCTGGCTTTATCCAGTCGCGGCAGGATAGCTGTCGACATCGGATTAGATCCCCGGACTTGAGAGGCCGGGGATGATCTTGTCCGGATTGCGGGATTAGAATATGCCGTGGTATAGGACGTTAGTCATGCCCGGCCCAATGTGCTAGGGTCCGGGGATACTATACACGATCAAATTTGCATTGTATGAGCTAATAAACATAAGATGTCCTAGTTGATTTTAGTTGTGCCATTGAGTTTGTTAAATATGTGTGATTCATTTGTCATATGATTTTATTTGCTTATTAGACACTTTATTGAATGGTTAGATGCATATGTGTATTTAGAAAATTGTGCACACATAAAAGATTGTTTTTCATTTTCTTTAAAAAGCTATAGACTAGAAGTAAATAACTATAAGTTTATTTGTGATGACGTTTTATGTTTTTCATTTTTTTTTTTTGAACGGTGGCTTTAAATAAAAACTAGCAAAAGCTAGACAACATTACAAAGAGGTTATAGTAGCAATAGGGTTTTGCAACCAACCTAACCAACTAATCTTAACTTTAGGAGATCTAGACGAAATCCATAAAAAAGATTGAGAAACAACATTATCCCATATCAAAGCCTTCTTAGGAGGATGAATAGAGAAAAAAAGTTGATTGCGAAAACACCATATATACCAAAGAAGAACCCCTCCAACACCTTCGAGAAAAATACGGACCTTAAAGGAGATAGAATAGGAGTCTAGCCATGTAAACCAATCCTCCAAGTTCGCACATAGAGGAATATCAATCGCCCACCAATTAGCCAACATAGCCCACAGTTGAGAAGCCATATCACATGTGAAGAAAAGGTGATTAAGCGTTTCAACATCTTCTAAACAAACGGGGCAGAGAACTGAAGGAACATCAATACCTCTTCTATCCAAATTCACCCTAGAAGGAAGCTTGTTCAGCGACACCCTCCATAAGAAAACATTAACTTTGATGGGAATGATACGATTCCAACGAGTAGCAATAGAAGAAACCACAAGAATGCGATGATCAATATACGACCGAACTGAAGCCACTGAGAAACCCTTAGAGACATTAGGAGCCCAAGACCAAGAATCATCTTGATCTGATAACACCACATCAGCAATAAAAGATTGTAAGTCTGCCAATTGTGTCGCTTCTACACCACCCCTTGGGGCCCTTCTAAGCACTCGACTCCAATCATGAAAACCAACCCGATTAGCAACAGAACTGCTCCTCTCAGTATCTAGCAAATACACCCGCGGGAAACGGGATTTAAGGCAAGTATCACCCCACCAAACATCATCCCAGAAACGAATGGAAACGCCATTTCCAAGCTTACGGGAGCATAAAGAAAGAAGATCAATCCCTCTATTTTTAAGAGCCTTTATCGAAGAAAGAATACCACACCAAGGACTAAGACTCGAACGTTGCATATTTACATCAAAGATACCTCCATGAAATCCATACATCTCCTTAATCACTTTAATCCAAAGATCAGTAGAATTACAAAGAAACCTCCATATCCACTTGAAGAGTAACCCAACACTGAGAGCGAAAATACTTCCAATACCAAGCCCTCCCATATTCTTGCTAGCGAGGCACTTTTTCCACCTAACCCACGTCATTTTTTTTTCTCCCATGTCAGCCCCGATAAAGAAATGGTTACGCATGGATTCCAATTTATTACAAACAGAGATCGGCATCATGTATAACGACATGAAGTAGAGAGGAAGGCTTCCAAGAACTGATTTAATTAAAGTGAGACGTCCTCCCGCTGAAAGAAGACGCGCCTTCCAAAGAGAAAGCCTAGACGAAAATTTATTAATAACGGGCTCCCAATAAGAACATCTAGACATGTTGCACCCAACGGGAACACCAAGGTATTTGAATGGAAGTGCGGCAGCACCGCATCCAATAACATTGGCCATGGCTTGAACATCATCATTAGACATCCCAACACCTGATAGATTGCTTTTGTGAACATTGATTTTAAGACCCGATACCAGATAGAAGCACCTAAGGATACAAAGCAGATTGCGCGCGTTTGTAATCGACCATTCACCCGTAAAGATAACATCATCAGCATACATGAGATGCGAAATACGGAGATTATTGACACCAAAGGAGATACTCTTAAAGATACCTAGGTTCATAGCTTTACAAATAAAGGCATGAAGACCTTCCATAGCCAAAATAAATAGGAAAGGAGACAGGGGATCACCTTGTCTAGGACCTCTAAAAATCTCAAATTCCTTCGTGGGGGATCCATTAACCAAGACACAAGCACGAGCAGAACGGAGGCAACCTTTAATCCAAGAGCGCCATCTACAACCAAAACCAATCTTGTCCATAACCAGATCCAGAAAGTCCCATTTTAAAGAATCAAAAGCTTTTTCAAAATCCACTTTAAAAATCATAAGTTTCTTCTTGTTTTTGCGGTGCCACGCCAACATTTCACTTAAAACAAGAGGACCATCGAGGATGTTTCTATCCTTGATAAAAGCGGATTGCTCCGGACTTATGCAGCTACCAATCACCATGCTAAGTCTATTTGCTAGAATTTTCCCAATGATTTTATATTGGCACCCGATTAAGCTGATGGGACGAAAATCCGTAACAAGAGTGGCATTAGAGACTTTAGGAATTAAAGCAATGAATGAGGAGTTGCAACCTTTTGGAAAAGCTGCTGTAGAAAAAAATTCGTGCACAAAACGACACACATCAGCTTCAATTAAATCCCAAAAGGAAGTAAAGAATTTGAAAGTGAACCCGTCCGGACCCGGAGCACGGTCGCCACCACAATCCCACACAGCCCTCTTAATTTCGTCCTTAGAGATGTCACGTTCCAAGAACTCCGATTGGGCTTGAGGAAGATGATTAACCATGTCTACCACAGATGTGGAGGGAAAACCATCAGGAAGTTGAAACCTTTTTTGAAAGTGATTCATAAACTCATTACTCTCGTATAAAGTAAAGCGCAATCGAAGCACATGTGGTCATAAACTACAGTTTATGAGCCAAGATTATTAATTGGCATGACCGGTTGGATCATCCCGGGTCAATGATGATGCGAAACATATACAAGAACCCATGGGTTCTTTAAAAGTGATGTGATCATTAGTGGTAGAGAAGATACGCGTTGCACTCTTTTTCTCTTGACCATGGTTTTGTCCCCACAGGATTTTACAGCAAGGTTTTTAATGAAGCAACATCCCCGAGCATATAAAGGAGTAATGAACTCTTTTTCCTTCACTAGATTTTTGTCCCACTAGGTTTTATCTAGTAAGATTTTAACGAGGCATACTCCTCAAATGGACATCCAAGGGGGAGTGTTATGGACTAGGTTGCACGGACACGGACACGGTGTCCGACACGGACACAGACACGGCAATACGGCAAAATCTAAAAATATAGGACACGGACACGGCATGGACACGTGAATTTTTTTATATATTTATATATATTTATACTCCACACATTTATATTTAAAATGTTCATTTATATTTATATTTAAAAAGTTTAGTATTTGTTTAAAAACTATAAAATGATTATTAATATTAATATTAATAGTATAAAAAGGTTAAGGGACTAAGCTATAAATATTTGAAACTTAAAAGATTATAATGCTCAATTTTAATATACTGATACAACACTGGCCCAATGTCAAGATAAATCCCAGCCCATTAACTTTAACCCTATCTTAGTTATATAAGGTTACTGTTGCCCTAATACATGCTTAAAAAACAAACGCCACCTACATTCATCTTTTACTTTTCCTTCTCCTTCTCCTAATGACATACAGTAATACACAATACACACGCACTTAACTCTTCCACAAAAGACAGATCAATCTCCATCTTCACACAAACGCAGCAACACTTCAAAATCCGTGTCCAAATCCGTGTCCGAGCCGTGTCCAAATCCGTGTCCGGCCCAAACAGCACGTGGGACACGGCACATGCGTGTCGGACACGTGTCCAAGGCGTGTCCGAGGCGTGTCCGTGTTCGACACGTGTCCGACACTGCCACTTTGGGATTTTAGGTGTGTCCGTGCTTCCTAGGTTATGGATAAATATGGAATGGATGTTCATATCTATTATTATTAGTAGTTATTTTAATTTGAGAATTGTACCTTTTGGAATACTCCATCTTGTAACTATATATAAATGCCTCCATTGTGAGATGAATAATACAATTCTTTTATGTTTCATTATTTGTTTTTGTTCTTTATTATTTTCTTCTTATTAGTTTCACAACAAAAATAATGATTTTTCTGCCTTAAATGCATAATAACAATAACGAGAAAATAAAGATTACAACACAAGATGATGAAAAAACCAAAGCCCTTAGTTTACTATTTATTCCAAAAAAGAGGTTCATACTTTAAATATGAGTGATAGCAATAATGATGAATAATGCTAAATTAGAAAAAAATAAATTATATAGCATACTAAAATGAAATAGATGTCCTTATTTTAGTATACATATAAAAAAGGTTTAAAATTTGATATTAAAGATAATGTAGACGAAAAAATATTTATAGGTTGGAATATACAGATTGAGATTATCTCATATTGAAAGCAAATATGATAGATAACTTTTGTAATGGTATGAGAGCAAACAAAAAAGTGATCCTTTTGATTTTCAACATAAATTGTACCCTCAAATCATATATCTTCTTTTGAACTGATTAACATGAACAAGTGAACAACTATATTGACTAACATTATAACCGTACATTGCATCTTGGAATATTTTATTTTACAAACCGGCAAATTAAACGTACATCAAGTTTCGATCTAATTGGAATACCTTGTTATAAACACCTTTAAAACATACTTTCAAACATTAACCAAACAAAATAAAATATGATAATTCAAAACAACTTAATAGTAGTCTCGAGTTTGATATTTGAATGAAAAAATAAAAAATAAAGAACATTAAAAGTAATGCATTTCTTCCAACATTGATGTTTCCATTATAAAAAAAAAAAAAAAAAAAAAAAAAAAAAAAAAAAAAAAAAAAGGGTAAATATACACTTAAGTGTAAAAAACATATTTAACTGAGAGATATTTTCTTCTAGAAACCGGTATAATATGCAAGATCTCAAAAATGACATTATGTGAGTAATTTATAATTTTCAGAGTAAATTGCAAAAATCATCCTTGTGGTTTGGTCAAAATGCACGTTTGGTCCCTACTGTTCATTAAGTGCAAAAATGATCCGGATTTGGCACTGTTTCATTCACTTTTGGTCCTTCTGCATTGCAAAAATCGTCCGTGTGGTTTGGCCAAATTGCACGTTTCGTCCTTGTGGTTCGGAGGACGAATGACCAAAAGTGAATGAAACAGTGCCAAATCCGGACAATTTTTGCACTTAATGAACAGTAGGGACCAAACGTGCAATTTGACCAAACCAATAGGACGATTTTTGCAATTTACTCTAATTTTCAATATGTTTGGCATTATAAATTGAAATTGGAGCCAAATTATTTGGTTTTATAATTTCTCGATACAAATATAGATAATAAAAGAAACTTTAGCTTTAGTAAATCACAAATAAAAGATAGGCAACAGACTTTGGCTATATCCCAAAACGCAAATTGGAGCAACTAGAGTGAAACTATGTGTTTATATGAGAAATCAGTTAAAAAAATTGTATACGTAAGTTTCTTCCAATGAATAAAATATGTTTCATGCCCTTGATTCCTTATCTATTTGTGTCGGGAGTTGAAACAACAACAACATCAACATCTTTTGTATGCATCATCCGCAAGCAAGCTCCATCGGGAAGCAAGCAAAGTACATCAACAGTTGCAAGATATAATGACATAAGTGATTGTGAAGTTGTTTATCTTCTCTCATGCTTAAGTCTCGCTATGTTTACTTGAAGATTAGAAAAATGATATTTAAGGGTATTGTTAAGGTGATCATAACATAACCTAAGCTAATTGTGATTTGAACCCGTGCAGTGAGACAGGAGTCCATTATTTTAAACATCGATATATTTGAATTAAACCATTTACTGATGTATGGAATGCAAAGCAAACTTTACAACCTCATAAGAAATGTACCTAACCATTGTAGAGAATGATAGGCAAGTCCGGGGATTAATCGTTCTCTAGTAGAATATTGAGTAGGCTTGAGATGTAAATGCAAGTGACCTAAAGGAAAAACGAGACGTTTTTTGGTATTTTATTGATTTAATTGAAATCAAGTAAAATCAATGGTTTTGAGCGTTTTGGTTCTTAACTTAAACTAAAAAAAACTAAAATTAAATCAAACAAGAATTAATAAGAGAGAAAAGCGTACTTACCTAGGATGCACTGCTCCTCACTAGCAATCTAACTATACCTATTGAATTGTCACGCCTTAATTGGTGTAATGGTCAATATTCCTAATTCCAGTCGTGTAGGAGTGAGCTACAACCTTTGCAAGACAGTCTATGTGAACCAGCTCTACGGTCGCAATGTGCACAAAATAACAATCAAGCATGCAATAAATACACAATCTATTTATTCATCTAACAATCAAACCAGCCTTATCGTCGCAATGATTGCACATAAAATGGTTAAACTAGGTTTT
This sequence comes from Artemisia tridentata subsp. tridentata, assembly GCA_021014915.2. NCBI lineage: Eukaryota > Viridiplantae > Streptophyta > Magnoliopsida > Asterales > Asteraceae > Artemisia > Artemisia tridentata. The sequence goes on from CP139505.1 coordinate 59,406,889, forward strand.
ATATGTGGTTCTTAGTTTGATGTCTAATTAGTTACTTTTGGTTAACGATCTAGCAAAGCAGTTCCTATTTAGTTTTTAATAAGTAATCTCATTCACCAATCAAGAAAATAATAAGAATAATTATACACTAAAAAGTTTCATGTAATCCTAAACAAACACTAGATGAATTAGCCAATTATCATAATCAATGAAGAATAATCCTGATGAACAATAAGAATTAAAGACATAATCAATATAGAAATCAATAGACAAACCATTAAAAGATGTTATGGATTGAATAAGACTCTTAAAGGTTCTCCAAAAACACCTACTTAAACCCTATAATCGGCCTTAGGGTTTAGGGTGTAGAAAATGAAGTTAGGAAGGTTCTATTTATTAAGGGTTTGTCGTGTCTGCTATGTGACAGCGTCAACTTGAATTTATAAAGTTGTAGATCTTCTCGTTCCGGTCTTGTGGCCTTTTTGAATCACCCAAATTCGAGTTCGTATGAAGAAGTTGGGGCTAAAATAAAATCTGATACTTTGAGCGAAGAGTGTAATGGCCATTAGGTGTAACTTGTGACTGTGTCAGGCTTTAGTCATAATGGGCATCACGTTTTGGTTGTGAGGGTCTCCTTTATTTACTAGTCAATCAGAAAAAATATCAAAACTTCACTTTCTATGCACTTTTGGTGATGGCGTCACACATGTCGGTAACAAATCCGAACTTCTGTGTTTTTCTTTCACAAACTTCGTCCAAATGAGCCCAAAACTTGTCCAATTCCAATAAATGCTTAGACTTTGACCTATAAACCAAATATGAAGGACTTTAAGCCAAAATAATAAAGTGGGGCAAAATGCAGGAAATCACAGGATAAATGACCCATAAAATCACTAGCAAATTGCACATCATCATATATCCCTACACTTGAGAAATTTGTTTGTCCTCAAGCAAAAATCCTTTAACTTAGTCAAAGTACATTTTGGGGGCATTAAGCATTGGTAACAAAACAATTCATATACACTTATGACAGTTTCGAGCATGAAAGTAAAAAACTATATACCACATAATAAGTGTTTGGATACTCTTATCTCTCGGGTGTATTCAAATGATATAACAATATGAAATGGAAATCACTCAACTTACCATGTCATAATGCATAAATTAACCATAAGATTGATAAATGATCGAACCTCCACCATTTTGGCAAAAGCACCTAAAAACACTATCAAAGGGGTATTTTGAAGGGCTGTAATGTAAGGATTAGGGTAAGGAATAAAAGGTGAGGATATGAGGATATTTGAGTAGACAAAAATTACCCATCTAAGCGATAACATTTAAATGTTATCACGTCAAAACTCAAAAGAAATACGCAGTAAACAATAATTATTTTTGTATTTTTCTTGACTAACAATAGTTGGATGGCAATCCTTATGTTGTTTTTCTCATTTATTTTAATTATTTTTTTTTTCGTTTTTATACATACACTTTTACTCTACCATACATAATCTGCCAGAAATAAACATAAATAATAACTTGAAATATAGACTTCAACATAAGTGACCCGAATTAGAAGGATCAACACAAATGGAGTACTAATCGGCAATACATAACTTTGGGGTTTACATGTTGTAATGCTGCAAACTGAAAATTATGAAATGACATATAGACTTAAATAAAGATGACTAATTAAAACCTTGTATGCATCGGTGGTCGTGTGGTTTACAAACTCGACCCAGTCTTCTAATTTCACAAATGCACTATACTTGGCCGGGACTTCATTCAGTTTGGAAGGTGTATTTAGGTTGGGCAAAATGTATTTTTCTCTGAGCTTTGTTCTGAAATTCCTTAGCAGTTTACCAAGACGAGTCATTGCCAATTTTCTAAATGTCACGTCAACATCAAAATATCGCTGCAAAGATTAACACACTGTTGTTAATTAGTTGCACATAATGTAACTGCATAGATAAACTTATGTAGTATTGGGTTAAAAAATAGTATATATATGTACCGTGATTTCAGCCCATAGTTTATCTCTTGATTCTTTATTCACCTTCCTCTAGGAAATAATCTTCAAACCTATGTCCTCACGAACCATATCTCCTAAAAAACTCGAAAACAGTGCTCTAAGTAACCCTGATACCATATTCAATGCATCGAAGGTTACCTTGAGCTTTATTCCACCAGGGTTGCCATATTTCATGCGAAACTTAAATAGCATGGTTATGCCTCTCTTAGCTAGTATCTGATCAGATTGGTTGGTTCCAGGCGCATCTAGATCTTCATCATCATAATACTTTTCGGATTCATATTCTAATTTGTTATCATCGTGTTTATTATCAGAAGGAAGCAAAAGATGATTATCAACAATGGGTTAAATTTCCATGACTCTTGAGCAACAATGGGTAAAAGAAAATGATTCTGGCTTGGAGAGTAATGGTGATAGAAGATTTGATTTTTGTGTTTTCTTTGCAGTCTTTTATTTTTAGGAGAGAAAATAGGGTATAGGAAGAATATGAATCGTACCTTATTCTTGGTAACTGCTTGAAATTAGGTGATTTCAAAATTTTGGATGAAAATTTTGGCTCCAAATTCTAATTTCAAAATAACAATTGAATTATTTAAAAATTTTGCCTTAATTTGAACCTCTTAAGTAAAGCATAAACTTGAAAAAATCAAAATTTTGGCTTCAAATGTTATATATCATTATCTTAATCGCAAATCATCAACCAAGATTTAGAACCAAGATCATGAACACAAACTGCATATCGAATCAAGAACTCAAATTTACACAATTACACCAAGATCATGAACACAAACTGATACTATTTAACACAAACTGCTACCATTAAATTATAATTAAACCAACATGAAATCAAGAACACAAACTGCTACCATTAAATAAATATGTGCAATCATCAAATCAACAACAGAAACTGCTACCATTAAATCTAACTGTGCAATCATCACATCAAGAACACAAATTGCTACCATTTAACAAACCAAAATACTATCATTACAGTTATAAAATAGATACAGTTACTAATTACTAGTTATTGTACCATTAATAATTACATTTATCAAAATTAAATGTCAGCACTAGTACCACCATATTAAAGTACCAAATACCATTTACAAAACATAATAGTCGAGATCACCACCTTTACATAATTCTCAACACACTTAATGTACAAGAAGTCTTCTTCACGGCCATCGGTTGATACATCATCTTCTTACACGGCAGTCCCAAGACAATATCCTGAGTAAATTTCTTTTTGTGTGCCTTTTCAACTGGTATTTGAGAGGATTGAGTTTTGGGAGTAGCTTGAGAGGATTCAGCTTTGTCATTTACCTACAAGGTGAACGAGTATAATGGATTAAGTCTGGAGAATGTCATAAAAGTAACGAAACAACACTTATTAAATGGACCATACCTCATCACCAGATTCTTCATCGCTAGAGAAATAGAAAGGGCTCTTTCTCTTCCCATCTGCGTTTTTCCATACCTCCTAATAGTTCAACATACCATGTGTTTCAAAAAATTTAATTAATGGTATAAAGGTATACAACTTTAGCCACAAACACATAACAACTTTAGTATACCTTGTTGGAAATGATTTTGAATTTGGACCTAGGGATTTTTGCCTTTGAACCTGTTAAAGCATAAACTTGAATAAATTAAAAATTCACACAGCTTTACATTCAACAATAAATTCACACAGCTTTACATTAGAATCAGTAAAAACCCCAAACATGACCATTTATAGATCAAAAGCCTGTTACTAATTATTGTACAATGAATCATCAACTGATATGTGAAAACATTGAAAAACATACATTTGTTGTTATTTGGATTCATTGTTTGCGTGTTTGTGTTTGCCAGAAGAATGTGTGTTTTGATTAGGGTTTATTGATTATTGTGTGTTTACAATTGATCGGGTAAAGGGATTAATTGCCGGTTGAATATTGAAGTGGTGGTTTGGTTTAACTATGACGTGGCAAGAGGTGTAAAAAAAAGGCTAATGGTGCTGACGTGGCGGTGAAAACCGGCTATAGCCGGTAACTAGGGATGGCAACGGTTCGGGTTCGGTGCAGGTTTTAGTGTACCCGTGCCCGAACCCGTTTATAATATACCCGTACCCGCCCCATATCCCACCGGATACCCGATTAATATTATCCATCGGTTTTTCGGGTTTCCCCGCGGGTATCAGTTATCCGTAATTAATAGTTAAAGAAAATGAATATCGTATCAAACGATTTAACGCAACGTACTCGGCACGATATTCACCAAAAAAATCAAATGCGCAAGAGGTTTCAAAAGTTAATCATTCTCATTTCCAAAAATAATCTCGTTTTAGCCTTTTAAAAGGGTTTGGTATCATCATTCGTGTAACGGTAGAGAACACGGACTCACGAGTAGTCACTCCAAAAAAAACGAATAACCGAATAGTCGAGAAGAGTATTGACAATAACTCGAGTCGAGACGAGATGACGAAAACAAGTCAAAGAGATAACTAACAACAAACATATCAAATAAGATGAGTCGATTGGTAATCGTCGATATTTTCCCATAATCCCATTTATTAGTACAAGGTATACTCGTTTTATGATTTAAAACAAGTTTGGACTTACGACAAAATTAATCTTTGGAAATAACAACATTTCGCCATGACCCTTTCATTTATCGAACATTTCCAAGTCAAAAGACTAGACCCTAAACCCTAAACCCTAGACCCTAAACCCTAAACCCTAAACTCTAAACCCTAAACGCTAAACCAATCCGTAACTCAAACAATAACCAAACGAATAGTCCAATAAATCCAAATATGTTAGTGTACGGGTAGCATGTCTCGAATAGTCCAATAGCCCTCGTGTGTTCTATTTTTATCCCAAATGTCACACGCAAGGTTTTCAAAATCGGGATCCTACTTAAGATCCTATGGTAAAGATCGGGATCCTATAACATCTTAAGCTTTTAAAGATCCTTTGTAAGATCCGGATCGTTTTTGCTTTGCAGTATCGTAAAATCGTAATATCCTAAGATCAGGTTCGGGATCCTAACAACCATGGTCTCACGTACACTTCTAATTTTCTTACTTCGTTATTAACCAAATTTAATAACAAATATCTCAACAACTTTTAATTTAACAATTGTTTTTATTTCTTTCTTTTATTTTGGCCAAGTCGAGTCAATATCAAGTCGCAACAAATGAGTTACTATTTCCTTTCGAGTCACGGTCAAACATTTATTCCCTCGGGTCAATAATAATGAACCCATCCCAAATCATCCCAAACATCACAAACAACTAGTTGGAAATATTGAGTTTGGAAGTTTATTATTCACAAAGCATGAGATACAACTAGTTGTTGCGTCAACTCATTGTACATGGAAAGTCAATACTTGGTAAAAGAAAATTGGAGACTTTTTCGTACAACTTTAATTCAAAGTTTACTTTTGGCGCGCGCCTTTGGTCCCTTTTCCCGCCTAAAGTCTTGGGAACCATTCATCTACCGCTCCAGCCTATTTATACCTATCGATTGTATACCAAAGAACACACACAAACACATATATCCCTTTCAATTGAAAGAAAACTTCAACAATGGCAGCAAATAATGGTAACTTTCAAAATGATGCAGAAGAGTACGAGTTCGTGTTAAACAACTATTTGTTGTTTGATGCAGTGTTTGATCATTTCGGGTATGAACCCGTTGCAGAATATGGGTCGTATAGGCAGGTAGATACGTGGATGAGGAGTACAATTTTGAACTGGCTGCATGCGCAAGACTTTTACTGGGATGCGGTTTTGGGAGTGAATGAGGTGGAGGAGGAGGAACAAGATGAAGAGGAGGAGGAGGAGCAACAGGCTGCGGAGGTGGCTCAAGGTGAGGTGGTGCAGCAAAATGAAGAGGATCAGCAGCAAAATGTGGTGGAGCAGCAAAATGTGGTGGTGCATCAAAACCAGGGGGAGCAGCAAGATGGGTTGTTTGAAGACCCTAATAATCTAGAAAAGAGGATTAGCGATCTTGAAATTATGTTTAAACGACTCGAGGAAAGGAAGAAGTGGAAGGAAAGCAGGGAAGAGAGCTCTGGTTCTAACAAGTTGGTGTGAAATGGAGTGAAGCAATTTATGATGATGGTGTTTTTATGTTTATAGTATGTTTAGTATTTAGGTTGGATAATTAGATGTATGGTTGTAGCTTTTAAAAAATATCAATGAAATATTTGATGTTTAATTAATTGTTTATGGTTGCTTGTGAATGTTTGATTTAAGGAAGTCAACAAACCAAAATTTGCATAAGGGTAAGTGGTGAAAAGAATGCTGAGGGTTTATGGGCAAATTGAGTTCATACTGCTGAGAAAAAGTTTTTGCACAAAGTTTGTACTACTAGGCAAACGTTTGTACTGCTAGCGTAAAACTTTGTACTGCTGGGTAGCCGTTAGTACTGTTTGGGTATTAACCGTGGTTTATTTATAGTTGTTGGGGTAATTTTTGTCAATTACTTCGCTTAAGGGTTTCATAAATTGGATAATTCTCTTTCTTTATATAATTTATACGATTTCTTCAAACTAAAGAAACAATTTATTGAAGTCGGTCCAATCATAACCCAGTACTCTAATCAAGCATTTAATCAATTTTCATGGCAAATTTAGAGTTTTGTGATACACATAACCAGGTTGCATTCTTGGAGAAACCAGAAGGGAGTCAAGACTTCCACCAGATAGTTGATTTTCTAAACACTACCCACATCAGGTATGCTCTTACAGTCAATCCTACTATCTATGTCTCTCAAATCAAACAGTTTTGGCAGACTGTTACTACCAATACATTTGAGAATGGAGACAAAGAGTTAATTGCAACAGTTGATGGCAAAACAATAACTATTACTGAGGCATTTGTTAGGAGGCATCTCCATTTAGCAGATGAAAATGGTATTAGTTCTTTGCCTAATACTGAAATTTTTCATCACCTTTCCAGAATGGGGTATGACACATCTTCTCAAATTCTGGCTTTTCAAAAAAGATGTTTTGCCCCACAATGGAGATTCTTCATACATACCATCCTTCATTGTTTAAGTCCAAAGAAAACCTCATGGGAGCAATTCAGTAGCAATATTGCAACTGCTCTCATTTGTTTAGCAACAAACAGGACTTTTAACTTTTCAAAATTAATTTTTGATGGTATGGTGAAAAATGTGGATAACAAATACAAGTTTTTAATGTATCCAAGGTTTATACAAACGGTTTTAAATTTAAGGAAAAGTTTGCTTCTATCTCATAAAATTGTTTATCCAACTCCTTGCCTTACTCAAAAATTTTTCAGTAACATGAGCATGGCTTCTAGGGGGTTTAATGGGATAGTAGTTCCACTTTTTGAAACAATGTTGGTTCAAAATCAAAACATTCAGGGTGAAGGATCAACAAGCCCAGTTGAGTCCCATCACACACCCACAGGCTCATATGGTTCTCAATCAGCCTCACAACCAACTTCAACACACCTGGAAATGCCCCATGATTCACCTCTCCCAGGAGGTAACACACCTGGAAGTGATGAGGGCAGAGTGTCACTAAAGGAATTGATGGATATTTGTACCAAATTGACTCAAAGGGTGACTGGCTTGGAGAAAGAACTCAAGGAGACAAAGAAAGAACTCAAGGAGACAAAGCAGTTGTATAGTACTGCTTACAAGAAGCTCATTGAAAAAGTGAAGAAATTGCAGTCTAAAGTCAAGTCACTTAAAGCAAAGAGAAAGGAAAATATTGTGGAGTCTACAAGCTCAGATGATGATGATTCAGATGATAACATGGATGATTCTTCCAAACAGGGGAGGAAGACAACTGATATTGATCAAGACCCCAATATTTCTTTGGTTGAAGAGAATGTTGAGTTTCAGGGGAGGCAAGATATGGGTGAAGAAAATTTGGATGCAGAAAATATTGGTACTGCTCATCAACAAGTTATTGATGTGTATGATAGAAGGCAAACGGAAGATAAAGGAAAGGGCATTATGATTGAAGAAGAGCCACCAAAGAAGGACAAGAAGAGTGTTCTTGCTCAGATTAGTTTTGATGAAGAGGTGGCTAGTAAAGCACAGGAAGATGAAAGAGCACAATTTGAGATTGCAAAATTCCTTGATCAAAAAAGACTTGCAAATGAAGCAGCTAAAGCAATGTTTAATCACGCTCAACAAGTTCAGTCTATGATTGCTGCTGATGATGTTTTAAAGGAAAGGCTTGGTGAACTCAGAGCAGATGAAGTGTTGTCCATTGAAGAGAAGTCAAGACAACTTGCTGAACTAATAAATTCAAGAAGAAAGTCTGCTGCAGAACAAAAAGCCAAAGAAAAGAGGAGTAATACACCTAGTCAAGCTGAGCAAAGAACCACCATGTGTATTTACATGAAGAACATGGCTGGATACAAAAGGAAGCATTTCCAAGGTAAAAGTTTTGAGGAGATCAAGAGTGATTTTGAAAGAGTTTACAGAAGAGTGAACACATTTATTCCCATGGGAACAGAAGAACCAACTAGAGCTACAAAGAGAGCAGGTATAATATTGGAGTCTGAATCTTCAAAGAAACAGAAGATTGGTGAAGAAGAAGTACCTACAGCAGAGGATTCAAAGAAGCAAAAGACTGAAGAAGATAAAGAAGATCAAGCAGTTGAGGAAGAAGAAATAGCAGAGTAATTAACTGATGAAAGGCTTCAACAACATATGTTGGTTATAATCCCAGATGCATTGAATGTTGATCCTATTCAACCTAAACATCCAATTATTGATTTGGAGATACACACAGATACATTTGGGAAAGCTTGAAAGATAATCAGGGTAGGAGGATACTCAGAAGTTTATAAGTATTTTGAAGATATGTTGAAGATTTTTGGTAGAGAAGACTTGGACAAGCTATGGAGTCTGGTTCAAGAAAGGTTCAGATCTACAGCTCCTATAGAAGACAAAGACAAGGAGCTATGGGTGGAATTGAAGAGGTTGTATGAACCTGATCCAGAAGATATCTTATGGCAGTTTCGAGCTCATGAGTTGAGTACAACATGGAGACTGTATGATACATGTGGTGTTCACCATATATCTACAAAGAATGGAGTGGATGTCTACATGCTGATAGAAAAAGATTATCCATTAAGGGCAGCTAGCTTATTTGTTATGTTAGATGCTAAGCTCACAGTTACTGATGAAGACTCAGTAATGGCAAGAGAGTTACTAAGAAAGATCTTCAGACAAGCAAAAAGGAAATAATGTTAGTACTGCTAGTGTAAATATTAGTACTGCCAGGTTTAACTTTGTACTAACAGGTTTAACTTTGTATAGAAGATATTTGGATTTTGTAACAATTTTCTTTAATAAAACAGATAGTATATAAGACGAATACAAAAGAAGGTATAATCGAAAAAGACTCAAGGGCGGAGATGGTTGAGTTTTTGGTGTTGTGAAGGGGCACAGGTTCGATACCTGTGGCTTCCTTTTTGGTATTTCCCTCCCTAAAAATTTTAAAAAGCCCCCCATTTTTTTTCCAGCAAATTTCAAAATTAAAGCCCCCCATATTTTTTTCAGAAAATTTCAAATTTCTTACATTTCTCACCATCCACCATTAACCAGTAACCAATCACAGCCACCAGTCACCATTCACCAGTCACGTCATAACCACCAGTCACCATCCACCATTCACTAGTAACCAATCACAGCCACCAGTCACCATCCACCACTCGCCGGTCCGGCCATCAACAACGGAGGGAGGTTCATTTAGATCTAAATTAGGTACTTTTTATAATTAGGAAATCGTTATTTTTTTATTTTTTTTATGCAATGGTGAAATTATATTATTCTCGAAATTGTTTTTTTTACAATTATAAAGATAGCAAATTCTGCCCAGACAGATTCCAATTGGTATATGCTTGATGTTTGTGATCAAAGAGAATTTTGAGTACCACTATAATACCCAATGTCCATTGTAATTATACACAAATGATTTGATGCTTATATTGGTTTAATTTGTGACTTGTGGGATATATACGTTACCATTTGACCTCAACAATAGCATATTTCATTGCATAGAAAAAGCATACACATATATAGATGCATATTTTCATTAAATAGAAGTTGTTAAAGTACCATCAAAAGATAAAGACATACATAGTAAACTTAAGACATTAGAAATGGTTGAAGCAACATAAAAAGCTAGCCCATGCTCATTTTCTCTTTCCCTTTCCCTTTCCCTTTGGCTGTGATCTTTGCATAAGTCTCCTTAGTTGGAAGGCCTAGCACTTGAATCCTTTTGCCAGTGATTGAAAAACCTTGAGTAGTAACACGAGGATTGACAGAGGTTGAAACCTTTTAGCAACATCTAAGAGATGTACTCTTTTTTGGGACAGCAGATGAGCTTGAATACCAACTAGGAAAATAGCTAAACCATGGTGAAGAAATTTCATCAGAAGAGGTTGAATCATCTGAAATAATTTGAATGATTCCTGACTTTGAACTCATTTTTTAGAATTTTGGGAAGATTTAAGATTTTTAGTGGAAGTAATTTGTGTATTAATGGGTGTAGTGCTGTAAATTTAAAGCAAATCTTACCCATGTATTGAAGTAAAAGTTAATGCCATTAATTGGTAGGTTGGTGTACTCATTTATGTGCATGAAACAAGAGTTTGACTTTTACAAATTGATGAAAAAAATACACAATTCAGACCCAAAATGAATGTACCAAGACAAGGAAAACTGCATAAGTAGAGTAGCCTCCTACATATTAAAATGTTACTTTTTGTGTTCACAGTTTCTACATGAATAGCGTAGATGCATGAGATGAATACATGTCATGCAAAAGAATTTGACTTTTAAATATTGACCAAAAGTGTATAAGCAACAACAAATGAAATAAGTCTTAATCTCTGAGCAGTCTTAACTTTATACTAGCAGTACTAACTTTCACTAGCAGTAGTAACTTTTGTACTAGTAGTGGTAAATACTTGGTTTACTTATGCACAAATGATTTGATGCTTATATTGGTTTAATTTGTGACTTGTAGGATACATACGTTACCATTTGACCTCAACATTAGCATGGAAAAGTCTTGGATGAGAACTAGTAGGACTAAGAAACAATATATTGCAGGAGTAGAAGCATTTATTAAGTATGCAGAACACAACTTGTAGAAGATGAGGAACATCGACCCACGAAGTAATAAACAACAGCTTAAGATGCCATGTCCGTGTATCTCATGTTTAAACCGCATAGAGCAGAAAGTGGAGGATGTGCAATTCCATTTATTCTACCACGGGATTGATCAAAGCTACACAAAATGGGATAAACATGGAGAAAATGATGAGCAAGCAACAACTGCCTAAATACCTGTTGATGCTACAACAGAGGAGTTTGTTGACGACACAGATTTCGACATGGATTTTGGTCCAGAAATTCCAACAGATGGCCCAGCAACAGTAGAAATGGTTAATTCTACAAAAGAAGGTTTTGATGAGGATAACCTTGCCAAGTTTCAACAACTATTATTAGACGCGGAGAAGCCACTTTACGAAAGATGTCATGACTTCACAAAGTTGTCCGCAATAGTTAAACTACTCAACTTGAAGGGTAAGTATGGAGCTTCTGATAAGTTCTTTACTGAATTACTAGGATTGTTAAAAAAGATGCTACCTGCTGGTAACGAAATGGTTGAAAAAACTTATCAGGCCAAAAAACTAGTGAGAATGATGGGATCGGGATACAAAAAGATACATGTATGTAGCAACAACTACATTCTTTACTGGAAGGTTAACAAGGAGTTGACTGTTTGTCCAACTTGTAGGATATCAAGATGGAAGGTGGATAATAAGACACATAAAGTGTACGAAAACATTCCGGCAAAGGTAATGTGGTACTTTCCAATTATACCAAGATTGCAATGACTCTTTAAGTTAGAAAGTATTTCAGAAGATCTAACATGGCACGCAACAAGGAGGATAACAGATGGTGTTTTACGTCACCCCGCAGATTCACAGGCATGGCGTACCATAGATGAAAAATTCCCCAAAATTGCTAAAGATCCGAGAAATCTAGGGCTGGGAATATCGGCTGATGGGGTTGACGTCAACTCAGGAAATAGGCATCACAGTGCATGGCCAATTTTATCTGTCATATACAACCTTCCTCCATGGTTGTGTATGAAAAAAAGTTTATCATGCTTTCGGTATTAATATCGGGATACCTGGGAAATGATATCGATGTATTTTTAGAACCGTTGGTTGATGATCTGCATACCTTATTCGAGAAAGGGGTTGATACATATGATGCTTCCATAAAAGAAAACTTTAATCTGTGTGCCGTTGTGTTATGGACGATAAATGATTACCCTGCACTTTGTACATTATGTGGCTGCCCATACAGTGGATTCAAAGGTTGTGTAGTATGTGGGAAAGATACACACTGTGTTAGACTTTCCGCCTCATCCAAGCAAAGTTATGCTGGACACAGATGATATCTACCATACAACCATCCGTTCAGAAGGCAAACGAAGGCGTTTAATGGACAAGAAGAACCACGTCATGCTCCAAATCCATTGACTGGGGAACAAATATACAACGAGGTACAACATATTGAAAATAAGTGGGGAAAAGGAAAAACCTCGAAAAACCAAGAAGATACCAAAGGCAGAGGTGGGAAGATTAAAAAGCAAAAAAGGAAAACAACAAAAGAAGAGGGTAATTCAAGCCAAGCAAATGAAGCATATTGGAAGAAATTCAACATTTGGTATAGAAAGCTAAGGTATTGGAGGCATCATTCTGTTCCGCATTGTATTGACTTCATGCATGTAGAAAAGAATGTTGGTGAGAGTCTACTTGGAACTTTGTAGAATGTTCCTAAAAAGACAAAAGATGGAATCAATGCTCGATTGGATCTGGAAGAGTTGGGGATATAAGAATAGTTGTTTGCTAGGCAAGAAGCAGACAAAACAACACTACCTCCAGCAAGTTACACATTAACGAATGTTGAAAAAGACATCTTTTGTGAAATGTTAAGCAACATAAGGGTAACATAAGGCTATTGTTCAAATTTCTCTAGTTTGGTCAGCCTAAATGATAGGAAGCTCATTGGCCTTAAATCGCATGACTATCACATGCTAATGCAAGAGTTTTTGCCCATTGCTATACGTTCAGTCATGCACCCGCCCACACGATATGCTATTATCAGGTTTTGCTTTTTCTTTAAATCTATATGTAGGAAAGAAATCAGCTTGCAAGAACTAGATAAGATGCAAGAAGAACTTGTTGTGACACTGTGCCTACTCGAGAAGTTCTTTCTTCCGTCATTTTTTGATATTATGATACACTTGACTGTGCACCTAACTAGGGAGGTAAAATTATGTGGTCCCATATGCTTTCGGTGGATGTATCCCTTTGAAAGATGTATGAAGGTTATTAAAGGACATGTGCGAAACAGAAATAGACCAGAGGGATGCATTGCTGAGGAGACTATCGCGGAAGAAACAATAGAGTTTTTTAGCGAATATCATAAAACCATGAAAACTATTGGTATCCCAGATGATAAACATGTAACCAATGAAGATGAGGACGGAAAGCCATTGTCGGCCGGCAAATCAAGTGAAGTTTCTGGAGAATTCTTTCAGAAAGCACATTTGTATATAATACAAAATACAGATGAAATTCAACCGTATATCGAGTAAGTATTACTAACACATGTCGATTTCGTTGCTTAAAATGTTCTATACTACATATAATGGAGGAAGCACTCTCTCTCCAAAATTTTAAGACTTACAAGAAATTAAGCATGGTTTACAACACTTTAATGCACACAATTGTCAGACTTACAACAAAATAAGCATAGTGTACAACAAAATAAGCATGGTGTAATTTTCAGACTTACAACATTAATGCTATTAAAGTGGTCAATGTTATTAATGACTATAATGACTACTACTTACAAGAAAAGAAACATAGTGTACAACACTTTAATGCACATAATTTTCAGACATACAAGACAAGAAGCATATTGTACAACAAAACACCACATTAATGCTATTTAATGTAGTCAATTAATTAACTGGTTAATAAATACAATTAATACAGTTATTAAAACACCCCTTACATAAGAAATACAAATTATCAAGCATATTGTACAACCAAATTAAATACAATTCCTGCATTAAATTTCACTAATACAAATAATAAAGCACATTGTAAGATCTAAACATATTGATTGTGTGGATGATTCGGGTGGTCTTGGGTTATGGAAGATTAGATCCATGGTTTGAGTTAGAGAGATGTTAGAGAGAAGGTAGAGAGAGGGAAAAACTTGTAAGATTAGCTTCTGTGAGAAAAATGATACAAGAGTTCCAACCCTTCCCAAGTGTGGGAAGGGTCTTATATAGTTACTAATATTGTGCCCCTAGTGGGCTGTGGAGTGAGCTGACATTGGGGAAAGCACCGACCCACTCCACAAATATAAATACGACTAACACTATTAATACTAATACTAATATTACTAAGCTAATATAAATAAGCCTACGTGTAACACCCCCGTTTTTGATATTCGCAGCGGAAATATAAGTTGGGGTGCTACTTCACAGTTCACAGTCATGATAATAGAAAACGATTCGAAAAGAGACGTTTTTAGATAAAATTGTTATCATTCATTTATATCAGAGTTACAATATGCAGGTCCCAGTAGGAGGTTCCAAAATATATTAATGAAAATACGTTATTTGTTGAATGATAACATAAATAAACAGTCCATAGCCAATCCCGTGCCATGCCATGCTTCCAATAACCTGAGATAAACATGCTAAAAAGGTCAACACAAAGGTTGAGTGAATCCATAGTGTTTGACGTTAAATAAATTTGAACATAAGCTAAATGGAAGGTAATTCGGAAATAAACATATTGCCCTAAGTCTTATGAACTTAAACGTTAACGGGGTGTGTGTGTGTGTGTGTGTGTGATATCATAAAATGATATAAATATGGGTGTATTTAGTTATCAATCCGGCTAGCATAAAGTCTATCCATCCGGCTAACACAAACAAGGTGCATTTGGTTATCAATCCGGCTAGTACAAAGACTATCCATCCGGCTAACACAAATGGGGTGTATTTGGTTATCAATCCGGCTAGTACAAAGACTATCCATCCGGCTAACACAAATAAGGTGCATTTGGTTACTTAACCAGCAACACAAATGGGATATCTTAGGCAATATTAATCATGAAATTATACAGAAAAATACTTATGTTCGGGTTTGTAGCATGTATCTCCCCACATATTTAGAAAACGTATATAAAAAGTGGGACTATGAACTCACCTGATCAGTCTGGATGGAAAACAAAATGACAGAAAGTTGATAAACGTCTCCGGACAATGAACCTGGGTTGTTATGCCAATATTTAGTAATCGTTTCTGATGATTATATGTTTATTTCATTTTGTTCTGTTTCGTTGTGTGGTTGATGGTTAAATGCTTACTTGACCCAATATGTAGTTTCAAAAGTAAGATTTTATCTTATCTTTTATCTGTAAGTTTCGGTTCGGTTTGTTAGTTAAAGTTATATTTCGTTCGTTGGTTCGTTAATAAACGTATTACGTTAATATTAGTTCGGAAAATAAAATAGAAAGGATGAAAATGTTGATTAGGAAAAGTTACACTTTAATCCCTAAGGTTTGGTCAAATGACAGTTTATACCCTGAACTTTTGGGAAATGACAGTTTCTACCCTCAAGTTTCAAAAATAACAATTTCACCCCTTTTTATTTGTTATTGACAGAAAATACCCTTGATAATATTTATTTACAAAATTAACACATGAAAACCTTAATTAAATAAAAATCATACTTATGTTATACACGACTTGGCTAGAACTTTGGACGCGAATAACTTTATGAAAACGGAATCATTTAAAGAGCTCTTGGTTTCTATAAAAAGTCACCTAGGTCGACTTTAAACATATCAAAAATCATAATTTATAAAATTCGTTTGGTGTTCGAAATAGGTTCCAAAAGTCGAGTGTATAGAACATGATTTAAATGAAATTCTGAAAATAGGTTTTAGACTAGCGATCGACCAAATTTGAACTCGAATAACTTTTGAACCACTCGACGGTTTTTCAAAATTCTTTCTTCTAAAAATATTTAGCTAGGTCATCTTTAATATTCCAAAATGTGAGAATTTATAGAGGAGGTTTAAGGGCCGAATATAGGGTGCAAAGTAGGGCAGTTGGGTCGACTATTATAGAAAAATCCTAACTGGTAATTAAACTCCTATTCTTAGCGATATAGGGAAGAGTTTAAGACTCAATAACTTCTGGCTCACTTAACCGTTTTTGTTGATTCTTTTTCCTAATTAAAGGTAGCTGGGTGGTTTTTAATCATACCAAAATTCAGATTTTATGGTGGCCTCTAGGTGGTCGATCTACAGGTCAGAAGTTAGGTGACTGGTCGAGTAAAATAGAAAACAAGTAACTGGAAATTTTACTTTCTAATTGTAGCGATATTAATCAGATTTTAAGACTCGATAGTTTGATAAATACTAAATCATTTTCATTGATTCTTTTTCCTATCTCAAGCTAGCTGTGTGAATTTCTTATATACCGAAAACCAGAATTTTTAAGGGTCGTTTGGGGATTGGTTTCTGGGTCACAAGTTGGATCCCTGGGCTGTTTTTGGCTCGACTAGAATTACAGAAAATGACTCGATGGGTTTTAATGTTTTTAAAACATTTTCTAACTTAAGATTTTATACATGTTATGATAATACGTGATATGTTTTAACATGTTTCGTATATCCTTGTTTGGTTTAAGCAAAGATTCGAACAATATAGGTTTGCTATGTTACTGGTTCGAACAGAAACAATAAAAGAAAATGAAAACTTGATGTTTTTTATTATGGTGTTTATTATGGATTGTATTTTGATACCTTTAAGTATATATATAAGTAAATAAAACTGAAATTTAAAGGAGTTGAGGAACTTACTTAAGAGTTGGATTGAATAGGGTTTATGAATGGAAATGGGTTCGACTCTTGGTCACCATGGTTCCTCCTCTTCTGGACTTCGTATGGGGTTTTGTAAATGTGTTTGTGAGTGGATTGATACTGAAATGAAGCAATATGGACTATGTTTGGGGGTGTGTCGAATTTGGTGTGTTTTATGCTGCTATTTATAGAGTGAGGTTTAGGGTTTTCTGGAGTTGTGATAGGGAGACAAGATTTGCATACAAGGGCTGACAGAAACTGTGGGATTTGCCACTTGGATAGGAGGAGGAAAGTAAGGTGATGTGGTCTCTCCCTTACCATGTATTTAGTTCACACTTTTTAACCTAGTATTCATGCTTTTAGGACAAGGAGGTGTGTTTGTAGGAGAAGGCTGCCAAGTGGGGGTTTTTAGGGTTGGGGAACATTTAAGAATGATAAGGATAGGTTGATGTTGGTCGAATTTGTAACTAGGAAGTAACTAGGGTTCGTTAGGTACAATGAAGGGTGGTACTTAGGGCTTGAGTAGGTGTATTCTAGGGTCTTAGGGAGAAACTAACTTAGTTAGTTTATGTATTCAATTAGTTAAGAAATATATTTATAATTATTAATATATATATATATATATTTCGAATTTTTGAGAAAAATGAAGGAAATGGTTAAAGCTCATGAAGGTTGTTTTATAGGTTTAAATGGATTGTACTATTATGCAGAATATATGAAAAATATAGTTTTAGTAATTTATTAGTTTATAAAAATGATTTGTTAACTTTTATTATGTTTAAAAGTAAATAAATAGGATTTATAGTTCTTGTGCATTAGGCACTTGTACTTTGTGTTAAATGACTTGTAATAATATTTAAGGAGTTTAGAAAATATAATTTGTAAAAATTATGCATGAATGGTTTGTACTTTATGCTTGAAAATAAATATAAATATGCTTTTAATAAAGATTTTGTAAATAAATGATTTTATGCATAGAAAACTTGTACTCTAGCTTAAATAACTTGCAACTTAATATTTTGTAAAAATATTCTAGAAATAAATTAGGGTTTGTGAAATATATGCATGAAATCACACTTATGTGAAATTAGGGTTTTACCGGGAACAAAATAGGTTTAGGGTTTCTAGTGCTTTAGTAACTTGTACATTAACTCAGATATGTTGTATTTTTATGTCCTGAGATTTAGTTGTTCATATTTGGTGTTGTGGTGGATTTTAGGGTTTCCTAGAAACTCTATTCAGAAAATGAATGTTTTATACGTTCGTTAAGGTTTTATCATAAAATGGTAAATGGTATTTTGTAATGTTTTTATATTGTTATGTTTATGAAATAAACATTAGGTTTGTTAGGCAGGTCTGTGGGAGCACGTTTATCAATGATGTGATCTACGTCACATAAGATGAGAGATACATTCAAATAAGTTAAAAAAAATTACCCGTGGAAAAAGGATAATAATTCAGTAAAGTAAATAGGAAATTTTACGAATGGTTACAGTATCCCCCTGTTCAAGGGAATCTCGTCCCGAGATTCGGCCTATGTTGGTTGGAAAGTTGAGAAGAATGATATATAGGGATAACTAGGTTCAGAATTTCTATCTTATCCAGATAGGGAACGTGATAAAGGAAAATCGTATAACGATTTGGTTGGGATAAGAGTTTGATATGCTTAAAATACGTCAAGTTAAAAAATAATATTACTTAAAATATTATCTTTATTCTTGGGTCCAATAATGTCGTTTTGCTGATAATCCTTGGTTCTCCGTTTAATACCAAAGGATCGAGGTTTGGTCAGTTTCATCTCTACTGGATGAACTAAATTTGAATGTTTTGTCACCTGATAAATCTAGTGACTGGAATAAGCACGATGCAATGGTCAGATTCTTAAAGTGGATGAATAGTGATCTTAACGTTCGAATTATCGGCTAGGTTCTTCCTATAAATACTTCCTTTCTAATCCTCATTCTTTCACTATCAAATTCCTTCTAAATACCTCAAAAATGCCGCACTTTGTCACATACCTAGCGATTGTTTTTGTTATTGCGATTGCTTCCTACATGGCGTACAGTCCAGATGAGAATTTCAAAGCCTTTGGTATAATCCTATTGTTCGTTGTTCCACTTACTATCGTAGCCTTTATCGTGGATCAAACATGGGGAAAATAAGTCTTGCGCTAGGGTGATTAGGATAGTCCTTATTGTGTTTTCTAGGTAATCATCAATGTGATAAAGCTTATGTAATTCTTGTAATATTAGCACTTCAGTTGCTAATTACGTCTCTATGTATTATCTTCCAAGTGTTCGAATAAAATCTTAGGGTTTTTCTATCCATAATGTTGTCGAATTCCTATCTTAGAGATGGTGGGTAGTAGATGTAGACTTTTGTTGTATGAAATCAAAATAATAGTTTATGAACAATTGGTTTTGTTTCAATATCTTGCTTTTGAATGAAAATTAGTAGTAGAAAATCTAAAAATATAACTGTCCAACTCACTACATGATTCTTCCTAAATTATACATAGTTGATCAGGTTATGTATAATTTGGGATCAAATGATGTAATGTTTCGTACAATCACTGTGGTATTTAAACAATACTTTGTTTCGGTAAAATAGTTTCATAAATAACTTTTCAAGAGCATAGGAAAATTTTCAGTCCACTCTACAGTGATGGGTTAAGGTTTCCTAAGGTATTAATGAAATAACCTCAAAATAAATCTTAAAGTTCGTCTAAGGTTTTACTAGGCAACATTTATGAATAGGGTATGAAGAAATAGAGTAGATATAGAGGCTAAACGCAGATTGGGATTATGAGGGAATTGTTACGAGATAGAGGTTTCATAGAGTAGAAAGATAATTACGTTCATCATAACTAAGATATATCTGAAAGGAAAATATAACTTAAAGAGTTCTATCCTCAATTTATTCTTCTGCTTAAACTTAGTGGTCATTCTAGGTCTTCCAGTTGGGATTGAAATTCGGGTATTGATTCTGATATGTGCCTAATTACACATATCTTTTATACAATTTGAACCCACAAAAACGACCAAAAACACACAAATGACTCACAAAATGATACAAATTCATCAAAATGTGTTTTTATGTGATTCAGGTACAAAAGATTGAAAAACAAGTGAAAAATGATCAATTTCACAACAATTATTGTTTTCAGTCCCTGAAGTTACATAAATTGTCAAAACTAGTCCCTGAAGGTTTAAAATGAATGAAAAGCCAACTTAAGTCCATGGGAACTCAAACTTATTCAAAAATAGTCCCTGGATAAAAGTTTACACAAATTGGCAACTTTTACCCCTCAAGTTACAAAATTGGCAAAATTAGTCCCTGGGTTTTATAAAATGGAAATTTATCAAATTAAACCCTTGAACTATTCATGAATGACAATTTGGAACCTTTTGATAACTTTTGGGAAAATTACAATTTCACCCCTAAACTTTTGGAAAATTACATAAATGGTCCTCGGGTGTTTTAAAATTGTAATAAATACAAAATAGGTCCTTTGGTTTATCTAACATGGCAATTTTGGTACTTGTGATTACTTTTGGGAATTTACAAGATCAGCCCTCCAATTTTCAGGAATTACAAGTTTGGTCCCTATGATTAACTAAAACCTAAATCCGGATCCTATCTAAATTAAACCCAAAATCCAAATACCCAACACTAAACCCAGTTACAAAACCCGGCCCACACCCTAAGATAATATCTCAGGGTCAAACTATGTTTGACCCGTCTCTTCTTCTTCATTAAACCGCCAAAATCATACCACCACACCTTTCCACCTCAACCCCCCAGCTGTATACCTACTCCACCACCTCATCCCTACCACCTACACCAGTAATAAATGCATTTCCCACCCAATTTCACCCAAAACCACCACTGCTACTATACCAGTCCCCTGTTTTGCATAAAACCTCTCCAACTTGGCTCTAAATATCTCAAATGTCCCCCACAACTCTCCACAAGACTCCACAATTCTTTAATTGCAATAAAAACTGCCCCAGCCACTTGTTCTACTTTTGGCGCCAAAAGTGAGTTTGACGGTTAGGATGAATTACAGACAATTAAAGGTCAAGATGAAGTGGGATTCACTCAGAGGTCGACAAGGAGTCCAAATGACTATAAATATCAAAAAAGAGGCAAAGAGAAGAGGTTACTTTTGGGTTAGCCAAAGTCAAGTAGTTTAGGACCAAATTAGTGTAGAAAAGTAGTGTAATGTTATTTCAGTTTAATTTAGTGTTTTCAGTTGTAATTTAGGGTTATTTTAAGTAATATTTTACTTCTGTATTGTAATAATATTAAGTAGTAATAAAATTTCAAGTTTTCATTTATCTTGTTGATTCGTATTAAATACCACAGTAGTTAGAATCAAGCAAAAACACCACACACCCTTTATATGAGCTTATTCAAGCTTAACATAGCTTGTTGTAAGCTTGTATTAGTGTTTATCTGTTCTATTTCAAGAAAACAAGAAAAGTCAAAAAAAAGTCAAACTGTGGTTCAATAAGCAGTTCTGAGGGGTAGAAGCTAATCTGGATGGCTTTTCTGGTTTCTAGCTTGTTGACAACAAGTTAGGAGTGGTTTTTGTTCCTTGGTCCTATGGTTCTCAGTCTTGATCACTTGTAAGCCTTTTATCCATATTTTTGCATTTCATAGCCTAGTCTTTAATATGCTTTAATTTTCATGTTTATATGTTTATTTGCTGTTTGTTAATGTTATTATAGCTTAATATTAGGTTCTTATGTTTTGGATTTGAATTATGCTTTGAATTCCAAATTGACTGTCCATAAGCTTGTTTTTGATAATCATAGGTCTAAAACATTTGTGACTACTTGTTTATGCTTAAAAGGGTCTGATTTGACACATTTTGATCCCTGGATTTGATGAAATTGGTTTACACAGGCTTTTGTTATGAAGATCTAAATTTAAGTTCATTAAAGGGTTGTTTGGATTAGATTGTTAATCTGTGTTATGGGCTTTATTAATGGTTGTTCTTGTTTGATGTATCATTTATAAGTCATAAGTAACTCATTTGAGCTTTGATAAAACAGTAAAACATGGTAGATAGTCAAAATGACATTTGATTTTATATTACCTGTTAACTGTGAAGTCATTTGATCCCACAATCTTGCATATGTGTATAAATCTTGTTAATCTTTGTTTATTTCATGTTATTGTTGCATAATATTACATATTGAGTCAGTAGTATAGGATCTAAATTCACCTTAGTCAACTTATTAGTGTTTTTGTAAAAAGTCAAATTCCTTTTTCTGTAAATATGCCCTGTGCAGGCAGTAGGCCTGCACATTTTTTATTTGTTAAGATTTAGCTTATGTAAATTCTTGTTTTGTGTTGCTCTTGTGGCTTGTCTGTTATGTTTATACTTGTTTTTCAGTTAGTAGCTTGTAGGATAGCTTAATTCACCTCTCCTTTTTGTTACAAAATAACTCACTTCACTGAAGCAAACAGGGAAGTGAGTGATTTTTCCTAAGTTCATTTAAGCCCTTATTGGAACCTGAGCTTGTGAATAATTGGCTTTTCAAAAGGCTAACCAGTCATACTCAGTGTCTCAATACTTGTGTAGCTTGTGTGAGCTTATTTGGTAAGTTAAATAGGAGCTTGTTGTTTGCCCATTCACAACAATTCACTGAGAATTCAGTGAATTTACACCATTTTCCTCAGCTCCTAAAAGCTCATTAGTGATCATGAGATTGTGTAATTTAGTTTTTTGTTAAGCTAATCTACCCATCTTTATGATTCAGCACTTTAATTCCATGCCCTAGCTTATTTGCTAGGGCTGCTACAAGCTTTTAACTTGTCCCACTTTCTCAGTATATACTGAGAATGAACTAGCAGTACCTTTGTACTACTAGCAGTACCATGGATTTGCTTATTAGCTTAATTGAGCTTATTGGTTAATTCCAGTACACTATCTTGTTAATATTTGTTCATAATACTTGTACAAATCATATTTTATCTTTCTCTTTCAATGTGGAGCTTATTACAGGCTCTTTGAAGCCTCAATTCCATCCAAGTCAAGCTTATGCTTGACTGTCTAAACCATAAGCTCACATTTTATGCACTATCACTGTACAATTACCAAAAGCTTAACTTTGTTTCAGTCTATACAAGCCATAATAAGCTGTTTTGAAGATTTTATTAGCACTTTAGATAGAAAATCAAAGTTTTTATAGGCTTAGTTAATTTCAGCCTCATAACTGTCCAAATAAGCTTGCAATAAGCTCAGCCTTATTCTGGCCTATTCCTAAGCACTTTTGAACTCCCCTTAGTCCCTTTAGTGAATACCAAATAGCCTAGCTTGTTCTCTTTTGCTCTCCTTTGATCTGCACAAAATCTGCACTTTTTTTCTAAATTTGCGTATTTGGTGGTTCTGGGCTGATTTTCGGCGATTTTTCATTTCTTCGTCGTAAGGAGTTAGAACCTGAAATTTTTGGTGCATATAGCTCCCCAGCTTTTGTACATCTAGGATTTTTTTCTTGATTTTTAGAACCTTCTAAGACCACTAAACCAGGCCTCGAACAAGGGCAGTTTTGCCCTGCTCCACAAGTACAACAGCAGACTTGGTTTTGGTTCGAGCTTGTTGAGAGCTTTTCTACCTTAAGCCATAGCTTTTTCTTGTATTCTTAGCTTCTTTAATAGTAACTCAGTCCCTTTTATCTTTTTCTTTTAGCTTATAATTTATTTTATAGCTTATAGCTTAATTAGAATTTTCTAAGTTTTTTTTAAAACCTTAAAACCACCCACTGTTGTGAAATAGCATTTTGAACTAGCCTATTTAGCTTATTTTAAAAATAGTTTCTTTTTAAAAGTTGTTTATATTTAGTTAAAAAGTTAGTTTGTAAAATAAAAATCCAAAAATAAAATAAATGCAAAAAGTGTGGGGTGTGGGATTCGAACTCGCGACCTATCGGATAGTATAACATGCACACAACCCACACCCCCTTCCCATCTGCTCTGGAGCACCAGTTCTGATATGGGAAGGGGATTAATTCCTTTTAACCTTGTTCTTTTTCGTATAGCTTATTTTCTTTTTCAGCTTATATTAGCTTATCCGCATAAGCTATTTTGTCATTTTTAATTTTAATAAATCTGTAACAATGTAAAGTATTTATAGAAAAAAGTTCAGATTTTTTTGATTAGTTTTAGTATTTATTTCGTATTTTTGTTTGTATAATAGTAATTAAATCATAATAAAAAATATAAAAGTCAAAAAAATATAATTCTTTTTTCTAAAATTTTCTTTTATCATATAGAACATGTAAAAATTATAATTGTACCCATAGTATTTATATTTCACAAATTTTACATTTTAACTCGCGCACGTACATAGTTTTTAATAAAAACGCGCGTTTTTAGTTTTCTTTGTAGTTTTTGTATACGTAGACCTTAGATAATCATTTTTATTACGTTTTTAGTCGTTTTTAATTATCTTTCACATTTTTTAGATAGAACTTACATTTTAGGTTTTTAGATTTTCTAATTATTATAATAATAACTTTGTAAATATAGTTATTTATTTTATTTTCTTTTAATTTGCATTTAAGCCGTTAAGGCATGCAAATTCCCTCTTTGGGAATGTTTGTTTTATTTTCGTCTTGTACGTTTACGTTTAATTTAATTTAAACGTACGTTTGTATATCTTTCGCGTTTTTAGGTTTCTGATTGTACGTTTTTAACGATACAGCTGTGACAGAGCTATGACTATTCACATTCCTAGTGTTAGTCAATCAGATTCCTGTTTTTGTATATTCCATATCATTTCAACACGCACATTCGTTATATTACACTTTTCACACCTCGTTGGGACATAACGACCCGGGGATGTACTTTTCTGTACTCATGTACTTAACTCCCACGGATTTAAATTGCATTTTTCTCCCTTACGGTTCGACTTTAGTTGACCAATATCCTTGGTTGAAAATAGTTGACTGTAAGGGAGGAATCAAATTTTGGCGCCGTTGCCGGGGAGGTGTGGTGCGTATAATGAATTTGTGTTTTATCTATCCTTTATATATATAAACTATATATAATATCATATTTTAATTCCAAAAAACAATATAAAATACAAAAATATTTTCCTTGTCGTAACACACAACTTGCCCAGTTTGATCAGTCCCTCAGTTACAACATTTGGTTGTTGGCTGTTTGAACACAGTTGCTGAGCTCTGTCAAGCCCAGATTCCCTTTCGAGGGGCGGTTGTTAGGATTTCCCTACTTTCATTTCCTTTGTTTATATATATAAAATCCAAAAATATTCTCCTTCCCTATATATTCATAATTCTGAGAGTGGACCCCACTCCAATTTCTCACCCAATCTTTTCCCCATGAACCAATTAATTCGGGGTCGAGTCAAGCTAGCGACTCGGTTATCAAAAACAGTAGCTTCCTCATGAACAATTTAATTCGAGGTCGAGTCAAGCTAGCGACTCAGTTATCAAAAACAGTAGCACCATATGGGTTTTCACCCATGTTCCACCTAAGTGTGGGGGTGTGCCCCACATTTTGTATATAGATCTAAAAATATTTGAGAAAACTGTATATACCAAAAAACAGAATAACTGTTGTGTTTACCCCACTTGGCTTAGAAATGTTATCTTTTTACGTTCAAGGATTCGGCATAATAGCCGGGACTTTGAATATTGAGGACAATATTCAGTTCAAGTGTGGGGGGGGAAATTCTGGCGAATTTCATCAAAAATGTTCCATTTTAGTCCCTTTTTCCCCCAAAATGGCCAAATTTAAAAAAAAAAAAAAATAATAAATAAATAAAAAAAAAAAAAAAAAAAAAAAAAAAAAAAAATTAGTGGAAGTACTATGTACTAAACACAACAAATGGTAATCAGTCCACCATGTCTAACACACATAAGGATTGGCTAATCCAGGAGCAAACGGCTCTTGGTAAAGATATCTCAAATCCGTTTATGGCTTGCAATTTGCCCAAAATTGTATGGTATTCGACTCACCATATCCTAAAAAGTGAAGAGTTGACTAGCCCGCAAGATTATGGCTTGTGGTAAAGGCAGTGGAAAAACCATGATTGGTAATCAGCTCACCAAAGATAATATTAATAATTTATCTAAGAGTTGGCTAGTCCAGAAGCAAACGGCTTTTGGTAAAGACAAATCAAATCCGTTTACAGCTTATGGTTTGCTCAAAATCATTTGGTTATCATTGTACCAAAGTTCTTACTTGAACTGAATGATGAAGCGAAAAGTGTACCGCTTTTAAGGGGTCATTTAAGCCTTAAATCGTATTTATTTGATCAAATATTGCCCTAAATCGTTCCTTTTGTCATTTTAGGTACTTTTGATAAGAAAAATCTGGAAAAGGAGGCATTTTGGACGTTTTTGGAGCGTTAAAGTGAAGAAAACGGCAAAGTCTCAAAAATCGGCTAAAAGTTACTCTTGACGGCGTCAAGATTTACTCTAGACGGCGTCATGCCTTGGCAAGAAAAGTTGGACGTGAAATTTACTCATGACGGGCCAGTGAAAATAGCATGTGAATTCTGACGGCGTCACGCTTTAACTTGATCAAGGGCGTCACGGCTTAAATCATAAGGGGACAGCGTCACGTTCACGATCTGACGGCGTCAAGCCTTGATAAGCCAGAATGGATTTTGGAAGAGCTAAAGAGGGACGGCGTCAAGAAGGTCATCCGGGAACCCTAGAAGCGGCGAGGTGACGGCGTCACACTCCATAAGGTGACGCCGTCAGATCCAAAAATCTATATATAGTTTTCTAATTTTTTGTCATTAAGGAGAGCTTAGTGTGTGGAGTTTTGGGAGAAAACCCTAAGACGATTTTAGCTACTTTTTCAGGGCTTTTTGCCTTGAGATCTTCCATGTTTCATTGAAAGATAAGTTATCAATTAATCATTCAATATGTCTATGTGTTGTTTGATTCTATCTTATTCTTGTCTTTTGTTTAACATGTTAGGCTAAATTTATCTTGTGTTTGCTTAGATCTAATGAAACCTAGCTATTGATTATTGGTTGTTAGTGTGTTGTTAGTTGTATTGGATGATTGTTTATCTATGTTAGGCTTAAGAAAACTGGCTAACTTCCTATTCGGTAACTTGCTTGAACGTCTTAAGAAACATGAACCAAATGCGTACTAAAGGTTTTTATGGTTGTATTTAATGCACAAGTGAATTCTAGTGATCCCATGTTAGGAGCTTCCTAGCCGGCTCGACATAGGAGTGAAGTAGGAGCTTGTAGAGTTGGGGAAGTAAGTACGCCACCCCACGAATGGTATTAAGGAATACACCCGTCATCCACGCGACTAATACACACTAATTAACCGGTAAAAGATAGTTAGGGAGTAAGGAAATCTAAGTAAACACATTTCTCTACACATAAGTTTCTCACCGCATTTCATTTTTGTTATTTTATTTTATTTGCATCCGTAGTAAATTTGGGTTAGTTGACTAGCAACTAATTCCGCCCACTCTATCAAAACCGAGATTTTACTTGCTTTCATAAAATTATAAAAACATAAAAAAGAATCTTCCTCAACCCTTAGACCTAATTAGAGTAGCCTTTCATACCTAACGAACACTATTCCCTGTGGAGAACGATCAATCCCCCGTACTTACCACTACACTATACTACATCGGTCAGGTACACTGCCTGGTGGGGTTGTAAGCCTCTTGAGATCCCTCGAGAGGTAAAACCTGTTGTAAGGTTACAAAACCACGCACATCAAGTTTTTGGCGCCGCTGCCGGGGAATAGTTATTGTTTAGGTTGAATTTTTATTTCTATTAGGTCTACTCACTAGATTCCTTTCTAGTGAGATTTTTATTTTATTTTTCTAGGTTTTCTTTAGTCTATCTTTTTCTTTGTGTGTTTGTTCGTAATTTCCATTGACTCTTCCGTTCACCATTATGGAGTACGCGAATCCACCATACCACCAACCACAAAGGCCATTCTACCCTATTGACATCTCGAATTTCAAACAATATCGAGATGAACCCATATATGATGCATGGACTCGTTTTAGAAATTTACTCCGAAAATTCCCTCATCATAGTTTCGCTTTAGCATCCCTAACCCGAACCTTTTACTATCGTGTTGGCCAATATGACCAAATGCGCATTGAGGATTTTGCCAATGGGGACTTTAGGGAATTAAGTGCTGAAGAAGCATGGGATGCCATAGAAGATTGTGCCCAATATTATTATAGGGTAGACAACCCAACAGACGTTAGTACAAGTCAATTGAATATAAATTTCCTGGATCATGAAACAAGTTTGTTTGGGGATGAATACATTAGTGTTGAGATACCTAAGTGGTTGTCATGTAATGCCATAGTACAAAACAAACACATAGGTTATCTTGATGTGATGGAGGATCTAGCCGAGCATGATCACATTGATCAAAAAGACCTAGGTTTTATGATCAATGACGATGAATCTCAAGAAACACATGATGAATCTTTTGGGCAATTTGAATATAGCAGTCAGAATATTGAGGATGATCCTTATGATTCGGATATAGAAGTTGAGATTCCTAGAGAAGCACTTGAGATACTAGGGAAAATGTTAGGGTTAGATTATACTAAAACACATGATGAGGATATAGGTGGTCTTGACACAAGGAATGATGAGGTAAGTAACATAAGCCTACCAAGTACCCCACAAGTCCTACCATCATTTGAGGCACCCACACCGCCCGTGACTCACCCGGAAGAAGTTGAGGAGACTATAGGAACCCCAATAGAGGTAGAGCCCTTTGACCAAACACAACTAGAAGAAATAGGTTTGAATGCTTTTAGTGATCACAACCTTTCTTTTAGTTCTATGGAAGTTCCTAGTTTTGATGAGCCGGAGCCTCAACCAAAACCGTTACCTAATCTTCCATCCTTGGATGAAAATTTAGGAATTGAATTAGGTCCCGATCCACCCATCAAACCATATAGTCCGGGTAGTTTTATGTTGAAGGTAGTAGACTCTAGGCCATGTGGAGTGGAAGCTAATATAGGAGTGAACCATGACCTTACATACTTACATCACCCATTCATGATTGATCACAAGAAACATTATGGGTTTAAACCGGGTTTATTAGGTCAAGATGGATTCCCAACTAGGAATTTCTCGAAGTTGATAGAAGATGATCCCTTTTTAGGAGAAAACTTTAATTCACCCATTGACCAAAGTGAACTAGGTAAGGTTATGATGAAAGGAGCACACCCCTTTGAGCATATAATTCATCCACCAATCTTTCCTCACGTGGCATACTCCTACCGAGCTGGTGTGTATCGCTACTATCACCCGCACTTAATCCTAAGTGTAGGGAAAACCTCTCCTTTATCCATTAAATAAGGGTAGAGTCAGGCTCATGACTCGAACAAAAACAAGCGCTTCTTGGGAGGCAACCCAAGCTTTATTTGTTTTATTTGCTATGTGTGTTTATTTATTTGTTTGTTTGTTTTTATTTGTTTCCGTATGTGTGTTTAATTTTTATCATTATTGATTCATGTTCAAAAGTAAATTGTGAAAATGCTTTATGTTGTTTTTAACTTCGTCTTAACTACATATAAAGGTATTTTGCAAAAGATAAGTGTAAGGGAAATCTAAATCGGTTTATTAGAACACAAATTAACATGAATCGTGATAATAATAAATTAGCATACATATTCGTATTTGTTTGAGTCAAATGCTTGTATCGAGTCATAATGATGTTTTGCAGGATTTCCAGGAAGTAAGGTAAAGGTTTTTCCAGAAATTTTCCGGAAACTTAAAACGAAAATTTTTGTCAGGTCATTTCTGACGGCGTCAGGGGTTATAACCTGACGGCGTCAGATTTAATTTCCAGAAATTTTTGAAAGTTTTGTTTTTGAAAAGTTTTTATTAAAATCTCCAACTTATAATCTCCAGGAATCTGCAAAATTATCATTCCACAAGCATTATATCCTTATATATAGATTTTTCCCGCCGATGTTATGCAGGTTTTCGTGTTTGTTTTCTCAGGTTTAACAGGTTATTTTGGACAAGGAGATGTTTATGGAATCAAGCTTGTGGCGATGCATTAGTCATGGAGCTTCAACATTCTCTTTGGAGGAAGATTTAACCGTGTAATTTCATTATCCACCGAGCGAATCAGGGGAGTATTTGATTTCATTCTTTTACTTTTTGCTTTTACATCTTGTTATTTGAACATTGGGGACAATGTTCATCTTAAGTGTAAGGGGAGGGTAAAAGTACGATTTTAGAAAATACAATTGCGCTTGATTTTTGTTTGTTTAATAGTAGATGTGTAATAAAACTGAGAGAAATACTTGTTAAGGTAATTTTAGTGCCAAATTTAAAATTTTTCACAACATATAGGAGTGAAACTTTGATCTTAATGAGCGTCTCACGGATAGGAGTTATATAACTAGCACAAAAACCGTACCACTAAAAAATTTTCCACCCCCAAATATGTGAGGTTCGCCCCTAGAATTGGTAGGAAAAGCATTTATGCTATGATGTGTGTACCGGTAGCACTTAGATTCTAGAACTTGCGTTAGGACCATTCCGAGGCCACAAGTGAGACTACATTCGTGTAGTTAGATTTACTACATGATAAGAGGCATTAGGATTAACCCATTGTTTTACACCTGTGTTTTTGTTATAATTACGTTGGCTACATTGGTCAAGTAATTCTCCCACACCCTTTGCGTTGTACTCATTTTTAGTACACGATACCCCTAGTACACCCCTCAGAGCCTATCTTTTCGTTTCGACCTTTAAGCATTTTACTTAAAGGAAGAATTTGTTACACCCCACTTAAATGTACACCCAAATCGCCTTAGCCTACCTTGTATGCACTCATTTTTAGTGCATTATTGTTACAACATTTGTTTAAACCCAAGTTAATTATCTAGTTGATTACATGGTTGCTAAGTCGAGTCATATCCTTGTACATATTGTTTTGGGACGATTGGGACTCATGGGTAAAGTACTAGTGTAATGGAGTAATGGGGAAGAACATCATTTATTACCCCCATATGTGCTAAATATTTTAAAAGTACTCCAAGTTTTTCAATTATCTTAATTCGAGTCATTAGAATAGTTATTTGTAAAGTTATGTAAAAGTTCAAGTGTAAGGGGGATGCAATGCCCCTATGATGTATTATTTTGGATGGTAGGGTAAAAGTGTATGTCAAAAAAAAAAAAAAAAAAAAAAAAAAAAAAAAAAAAAAAAATAAAATCGAAAAAATCAAGAAAAATACAAAAAAATGAGAAAAAGAAAAATAAAAAAAAAAAAAACATACGGACTACCATCCCGTTTTATTTTATGTTTGTTTTATATTTTTGTTATTTTGTTATTTCGTTTCTAGCTTAAGATCGAGTCTAGTCTTGGCTTAGCAACATTGTATAGTACATGTAATTGATCAAGATTTTTAACTCGCCACCAGTAAAATATCCTTTATCCAACAAAACCGTGTTTTCCTTTTCCCTACACCTAAAGTTATAACCCATTTAAAAGCCCTCTTTGATAGTTTATCTTAGGTGCTTACGCCTAGTGGAGGAGGTTTTCGATCCTTTCCCAAGCCTATGGTAATCTATTTGCTATGACAGGTAGTGAGAGATATTTTCCGTTTTCATTTATGAGATTTATTTTGATGACACTTGAGAGATGTGAGTATCTAAACACTACTTGTGAGGTGCTAGTTTATAATCTCCGTGCTTATTATGATTGAAGTGGAACGAATATTTGTTGTAATTACTTTTATGTTAGCATTAAATGACCCCTAACTTGTATTTTGATTAGAATAAAAGCGCATTTGCTTGAGGACAAGCAAATCTCAAGTGTAAGGGTATTTGATGAAGCGAAAAGTGTACCGCTTTTAAGGGGTCATTTAAGCCTTAAATCGTATTTATTTGATCAAATATTGCCCTAAATCGTTCCTTTTGTCATTTTAGGTACTTTTGAGGAGAAATCTGGAAAAGGAGGCATTTTGGACGTTTTTGGAGCGTTAAAGTGAAGAAAACGGCAAAGTCTCAAAAATCGGCTAAAAGTTACTCTTGACGGCGTCAAGATTTACTCTAGACGGCGTCATGCCTTGGCAAGAAAAGTTGGACGTGAAATTTACTCATGACGGACCAGTGAAAATAGCATGTGAATTCTGACGGCGTCACGCTTTAACTTGATCAAGGGCGTCACGGCTTAAATCATAAGGGGACGGCGTCACGTTCACGATCTGACGGCGTCAAGCCTTGATAAGCCAGAATGGATTTTGGAAGAGCTAAAGAGGGACGGCGTCAAGAAGGTCATCCGGGAACCCTAGAAGCGGCGAGGTGACGGCGTCACACTCCATAAGGTGACGCCGTCAGATCCAAAAATCTATATATAGTTTTCTAATTTTTTGTCATTAAGGAGAGCTTAGTGTGTGGAGTTTTGGGAGAAAACCCTAAGACGATTTTAGCTACTTTTTCAGGGCTTTTTGCCTTGAGATCTTCCATGTTTCATTGAAAGATAAGTTATCAATTAATCATTCAATATGTCTATGTGTTGTTTGATTCTATCTTATTCTTGTCTTTTGTTTAACATGTTAGGCTAAATTTATCTTGTGTTTGCTTAGATCTAATGAAACCTAGCTATTGATTATTGGTTGTTAGTGTGTTGTTAGTTGTATTGGATGATTGTTTATCTATGTTAGGCTTAAGAAAACTGGCTAACTTCCTATTCGGTAACTTGCTTGAACGTCTTAAGAAACATGAACCAAATGCGTACTAAAGGTTTTTATGGTTGTATTTAATGCACAAGCGAATTCTAGTGATCCCATGTTAGGAGCTTCCTAGCCGGCTCGACATAGGAGTGAAGTAGGAGCTTGTAGAGTTGGGGAAGTAAGTACGCCACCCCACGAATGGTATTAAGGAATACACCCGTCATCCACGCGACTAATACACACTAATTAACCGGTAAAAGATAGTTAGGGAGTAAGGAAATCTAAGTAAACACATTTCTCTACACATAAGTTTCTCACCGCATTTCATTTTTGTTATTTTATTTTATTTGCATCCGTAGTAAATTTGGGTTAGTTGACTAGCAACTAATTCCGCCCACTCTATCAAAACCGAGATTTTACTTGCTTTCATAAAATTATAAAAACATAAAAAAGAATCTTCCTCAACCCTTAGACCTAATTAGAGTAGCCTTTCATACCTAACGAACACTATTCCCTGTGGAGAACGATCAATCCCCCGTACTTACCACTACACTATACTACATCGGTCAGGTACACTTCCTGGTGGGGTTGTAAGCCTCTTGAGATCCCTCGAGAGGTAAAACCTGTTGTAAGGTTGCAAAACCACGCATATCATTGTACCAAAGTTCTTACTTGAACTGAAACATTTGGCTACTCCAGAAGTAATGGCTTTTGGTAAAGAGTTGAAATCCATTAAGTTTTTCATAAAAGATTGCTAGGGACTAGCAATAGTTCAGTGTGGGGGATTTGATATGTGCCTAATTACACATATCTTTTATACAATTTGAACCCACAAAAACGACCAAAAACACACAAATGACTCACAAAATGATACAAATTCATCAAAATGTGTTTTTATGTGATTCAGGTACAAAAGATTGAAAAACAAGTGAAAAATGATCAATTTCACAACAATTATCGTTTTTAGTCCCTGAAGTTACATAAATTGTCAAAACTAGTCCCTGAAGGTTTAAAATGAATGAAAAGCCAACTTAAGTCCATGGGAACTCAAACTTATTCAAAAATAGTCCCTGGATAAAAGTTTACACAAATTGGCAACTTTTACCCCTCAAGTTACAAAATTGGCAAAATTAGTCCCTGGGTTTTATAAAATGGAAATTTATCAAATTAAACCCTTGAACTATTCATGAATGACAATTTGGAACCTTTTGATAACTTTTGGGAAAATTACAATTTCACCCCTAAACTTTTGGAAAATTACATAAATGGTCCTCGGGTGTTTTAAAATTGTAATAAATACAAAATAGGTACTTTGGTTTATCTAACATGGCAATTTTGGTACTTGTGATTACTTTTGGGAATTTACAAGATCAGCCCTCCAATTTTCAGGAATTACAAGTTTGGTCCCTATGATTAACTAAAACCTAAATCCGGATCCTATCTAAATTAAACCCAAAATCCAAATACCCAACACTAAACCCAGTTACAAAACCCGGCCCACACCCTAAGATAATATCTCAGGGTCAAACTATGTTTGACCCGTCTCTTCTTCTTCATTAAACCGCCAAAATCATACCACCACACCTTTCCACCTCAACCCCCCAGCTGTATACCTACTCCACCACCTCATCCCTACCACCTACACCAGTAATAAATGCATTTCCCACCCAATTTCACCCAAAACCACCACTGCTACTATACCAGTCCCCTGTTTTGCATAAAACCTCTCCAACTTGGCTCTAAATATCTCAAATGTCCCCCACAACTCTCCACAAGACTCCACAATTCTTTAATTGCAATAAAAACTGCCCCAGCCACTTGTTCTACTTTTGGCGCCAAAAGTGAGTTTGACGGTTAGGATGAATTACAGACAATTAAAGGTCAAGATGAAGTGGGATTCACTCAGAGGTCGACAAGGAGTCCAAATGACTATAAATATCAAAAAAGAGGCAAAGAGAAGAGGTTACTTTTGGGTTAGCCAAAGTCAAGTAGTTTAGGACCAAATTAGTGTAGAAAAGTAGTGTAATGTTATTTCAGTTTAATTTAGTGTTTTCAGTTGTAATTTAGGGTTATTTTAAGTAATATTTTACTTCTGTATTGTAATAATATTAAGTAGTAAAAAATTTCAAGTTTTCATTTATCTTGTTGATTCGTATTAAATACCACAGTAGTTAGAATCAAGCAAAAACACCACACACCCTTTATATGAGCTTATTCAAGCTTAACATAGCTTGTTGTAAGCTTGTATTAGTGTTTATCTGTTCTATTTCAAGAAAACAAGAAAAGTCAAAAAAAAGTCAAACTGTGGTTCAATAAGCAGTTCTGAGGGGTAGAAGCTAATCTGGATGGCTTTTCTGGTTTCTAGCTTGTTGACAACAAGTTAGGAGTGGTTTTTGTTCCTTGGTCCTATGGTTCTCAGTCTTGATCACTTGTAAGCCTTTTATCCATATTTTTGCATTTCATAGCCTAGTCTTTAATATGATTTAATTTTCATGTTTATATGTTTATTTGCTGTTTGTTAATGTTATTATAGCTTAATATTAGGTTCTTATGTTTTGGATTTGAATTATGCTTTGAATTCCAAATTGACTGTCCATAAGCTTGTTTTTGATAATCATAGGTCTAAAACATTTGTGACTACTTGTTTATGCTTAAAAGGGTCTGATTTGACACATTTTGATCCCTGGATTTGATGAAATTGGTTTACACAGGCTTTTGTTATGAAGATCTAAATTTAAGTTCATTAAAGGGTTGTTTGGATTAGATTGTTAATCTGTGTTATGGGCTTTATTAATGGTTGTTCTTGTTTGATGTATCATTTATAAGTCATAAGTAACTCATTTGAGCTTTGATAAAACAGTAAAACATGGTAGATAGTCAAAATGACATTTGATTTTATATTACCTGTTAACTGTGAAGTCATTTGATCCCACAATCTTGCATATGTGTATAAATCTTGTTAATCTTTGTTTATTTCATGTTATTGTTGCATAATATTACATATTGAGTCAGTAGTATAGGATCTAAATTCACCTTAGTCAACTTATTAGTGTTTTTGTAAAAAGTCAAATTCCTTTTTCTGTAAATATGCCCTGTGCAAGCAGTAGGCCTGCACATTTTTGATTTGTTAAGATTTAGCTTATGTAAATTCTTGTTTTGTGTTGCTCTTGTGGCTTGTCTGTTATGTTTATACTTGTTTTTCAGTTAGTAGCTTGTAGGATAGCTTAATTCACCTCTCCTTTTTGTTACAAAATAACTCACTTCACTGAAGCAAACAGGGAAGTGAGTGATTTTTCCTAAGTTCATTTAAGCCCTTATTGGAACCTGAGCTTGTGAATAATTGGCTTTTCAAAAGGCTAACCAGTCATACTCAGTGTCTCAATACTTGTGTAGCTTGTGTGAGCTTATTTGGTAAGTTAAATAGGAGCTTGTTGTTTGCCCATTCACAACAATTCACTGAGAATTCAGTGAATTTACACCATTTCCCTCAGCTCCTAAAAGCTCATTAGTGATCATGAGATTGTGTAATTTAGTTTTTTGTTAAGCTAATCTACCCATCTTTATGATTCAGCACTTTAATTCCATGCCCTAGCTTATTTGCTAGGGCTGCTACAAGCTTTTAACTTGTCCCACTTTCTCAGTATATACTGAGAATGAACTAGCAGTACCTTTGTACTACTAGCAGTACCTTGGATTTGCTTATTAGCTTAATTGATCTTATTGGTTAATTCCAGTACACTATCTTGTTAATATTTGTTCATAATACTTGTACAAATCATATTTTATCTTTCTCTTTCAATGTGGAGCTTATTACAGGCTCTTTGAAGCCTCAATTCCATCCAAGTCAAGCTTATGCTTGACTGTCTAAACCATAAGCTCACATTTTATGCACTATCACTGTACAATTACCAAAAGCTTAACTTTGTTTCAGTCTATACAAGCCATAATAAGCTGTTTTGAAGATTTTATTAGCACTTTAGATAGAAAATCAAAGTTTTTATAGGCTTAGTTAATTTCAGCCTCATAACTGTCCAAATAAGCTTGCAATAAGCTCAGCCTTATTCTGGCCTATTCCTTGGCACTTTTGAACTCCCCTTAGTCCCTTTAGTGAATACCAAATAGCCTAGCTTGTTCTCTTTTGCTCTCCTTTGATCTGCACAAAATCTGCACTTTTTTTCTAAATTTGCGTATTTGGTGGTTCTGGGCTGATTTTCAGCGATTTTTCATTTCTTCGTCGTAAGGAGTTAGAACCTGAAATTTTTGGTGCATATAGCTCCCCAGCTTGTGTACATCTAGGATTTTTTTCTTGATTTTTAGAACCTTCTAAGACCACTAAACCAGGCCTCGAACAAGGGCAGTTTTGCCCTGCTCCACAAGTACAACAACAGACTTGGTTTTGGTTCGAGCTTGTTGAGAGCTTTTCTACCTTAAGCCATAGCTTTTTCTTGTATTCTTAGCTTCTTTAATAGTAACTCAGTCCCTTTTATCTTTTTCTTTTAGCTTATAATTTATTTTATAGCTTATAGCTTAATTAGAATTTTCTAAGTTTTTTTTAAAACCTTAAAACCACCCACTGTTGTGAAATAGCATTTTGAACTAGCCTATTTAGCTTATTTTAAAAATAGTTTCTTTTTAAAAGTTGTTTATATTTAGTTAAAAAGTTAGTTTGTAAAATAAAAATCCAAAAATAAAATAAATGCAAAAAGTGTGGGGTGTGGGATTCGAACTCGCGACCTATCGGATAGTATAACATGCACACAACCCACACCCCCTTCCCATCTGCTCTGGAGCACCAGTTCTGATATGGGAAGGGGATTAATTCCTTTTAACCTTGTTCTTTTTCGTATAGCTTATTTTCTTTTTCAGCTTATATTAGCTTATCCGCATAAGCTATTTTGTCATTTTTAATTTTAATAAATCTGTAACAATGTAAAGTATTTATAGAAAAAAGTTCAGATTTTTTTGATTAGTTTTAGTATTTATTTCGTATTTTTGTTAGTATAATAGTAATTAAATCATAATAAAAAATATAAAAGTCAAAAAAATATAATTCTTTTTTCTAAAACTTTCTTTTATCATATAGAACATGTAAAAATTATAATTGTACCCATAGTATTTATATTTCACAAATTTTACATTTTAACTCGCGCACGTACATAGTTTTTAATAAAAACGCGCGTTTTTAGTTTTCTTTGTAGTTTTTGTATACGTAGACCTTAGATAATCATTTTTATTACGTTTTTAGTCGTTTTTAATTATCTTTCACATTTTTTAGATAGAACTTACATTTTAGGTTTTTAGATTTTCTAATTATTATAATAATAACTTTGTAAATATAGTTATTTATTTTATTTTCTTTTAATTTGCATTTAAGCCGTTAAGGCATGCAAATTCCCTCTTTGGGAATGTTTGTTTTATTTTCGTCTTGTACGTTTACGTTTAATTTAATTTAAACGTACGTTTGTATATCTTTCGCGTTTTTAGGTTTCTGATTGTACGTTTTTAACGATACAGCTGTGACAGAGTGATGAGGCGAAAAGTGTACCGCTTTTAAGGGGTCATTTAAGCCCTAAATCGTATTTATTTGATCAAATATTGCCCTAAATCGTTCCTTTTGTCATTTTAGGTACTTTTGAGGAGAAATCTGGAAAAGGAGGCATTTTGGACGTTTTTGGAGCATAAAGTGAAGAAAACGGCAAAGTCTCAAGAATCGGCTAAAAGTTACTCTTGACGGCGTCAAGATTTACTCTGGACGGCGTCATGCCTTGGCAAGAAAAGTTGGACGTGAAATTTACTCATGACGGGCCAGTGAAAATAGCATGTGAATTCTGACGGCGCCACGCTTTAACTTGATCGAGGGCGTCACGGCTTAAATAATAAGGGGACGGCGTCACGTTCATGGTTAGACGGCGTCAAGCCTTGATAAGCCAGAATGGATTTTTGAAGAGCTAAAGAGGGACGGCGTCAAGAAGGTCATCCGGGAACCCTAAAAGCGGCGAGGTGACGGCGTCACACTCCATAAGGTGACGCCGTCAGATCCAAAAATCTATATATAGTTTTCTAATTTTTTGTCATAAAGGAGAGCTGAGGGTGTGGAATTTTGGGATAAAACCCTAAGACGATTTTAGCTACTTTTTCAGGGCTTTTTGCCTTGAGATCTTCCATGTTTCATTGAAAGATAAGTTATCAATTAATCATTCAATATGTCTATGTGTTGTTTGATTCTATCTTATTCTTGTCTTTTGTTTAACATGTTAGGCTAATTTTATCTTGTGTTTGCTTAGATCTAATGAAACCTAGCTATTGATTATTGGTTGTTAGTGTGTTGTTAGTTGTATTGGATGATTGTTTATCTATGTTAGGCTTAAGAAAACTGGCTAACTTCCTATTCGGTAACTTGCTTGAACGTCTTAAGAAACATGAACCAAATGCGTACTAAAGGTTTTTATGGTTGTATTTAATGCACAAGCGAATTCTAGTGATCCCATGTTAGGAGCTTCCTAGCCGGCTCGACATAGGAGTGAAGTAGGAGCTTGTAGAGTTGGGGAAGTAAGTACGCCACCCCACGAATGGTATTAAGGAATACACCCGTCATCCACGCGACTAATACACACTAATTAACCGGTAAAAGATAGTTAGGGAGTAAGGAAATCTAAGTAAACACATTTCTCTACACATAAGTTTCTCACCACATTTTCATTTTTGTTATTTTATTTTATTTGCATCCGTAGTAATTTTGGGTTAGTTGACTAGCAACTAATTCCGCCCACTCTATCAAAAACCGAGATTTTACTTGCTTTCATAAAATTATAAAAACATAAAAAAGAATCTTCCTCAACCTTTAGACCTAATTAGAGTAGCCTTTCACACCTAACGAACACTATTCCCTGTGAAGAACGATCAATCCCCCGTACTTACCACTACACTATACTACATCGGTCAGGTACACTGCCTGGTGGGGTTGTAAGCCTCTTGAGATCCCTCGAGAGGTAAAACCTGTTGTAAGGTCGCAAAACCACGCAATCAAGTTTTTGGCGCCGCTGCCGGGGAATAGTTATTGTTTAGGTTGAATTTTTATTTCTATTAGGTCTACTCACTAGATTCCTTTCTAGTGAGATTTTTATTTTATTTTTCTAGGTTTTCTTTAGTCTATCTATTTTCTTCGTGTCTTTGTTCGTAACCATACCATCCGACATCATGGAAGATGGTAATATCCTTAACCCCCACAACCCACCACCACAACAACCACAACCACCTCCTAGAGCCCGTACTTTAGGAGAGTATTCCCGTCCTAGCCACCATGGCTATCGAAACACCATTGAGCTCACTCAAGGAGCCAATATCACACCCTTGCGATCCGACACCATCCGGTTGGTGCAAAGCGGATGCGCATTCCATGGACTTCGTTCTGAAGATCCTAATCAACATCTCAAGGACTTTCTTAAAATCATTGATTCTATAGACCTTGATGTTGCCACTCGAGAGACGACCCGATTGCGTCTCTTTCAATTCTCTTTGCGGGACCAAGCTAGTCAGTGGCTAGAACGTCAACCCGCAGGATCCATCACCTCTTGGGATGATCTCACTACTCGTTTCCTTGCTCAGTTTTTCCCACCGGGAAGAACTACCAAGCTAAGGAATGATATCTTGATGTTCCAACAACGTCAAGGCGAAACTCTCTACGAGGCATGGACTCGATTCAAGGACTTACTTCAAAAAGTCCCTCACCATGGCATAGAACTTTGGCTCCAAGTCCAAATCTTCTATGACCATATCAATCTCTCCACGAGGCAAACCATTGACCAATCGGCCGGTGGCAAGCTACGTGATCTAAGTGCGGAACAATCATGGGCTCTCCTAGAGGATCTTGCTCTTTATGACAACGAAAGTTGGAGTGATCCTCGTGATTTGAATAAAACGGTCAAGGCAATATCTTTGCCTTCGAATAATTCAAGCACTTCCGACCGTAGGATCATAGAACTTGAAGACCAAGTCAAGTTTCTCATGAAATCCTACGAGGCTCCTAAACCTTCAAGCCAAGTGAACAAAATCACTTCTTCGTGTAAATTATGTAGTGGTCCCCACGACACTCATGACTGCATGGAACTTCCCAAACAGGCTTTCAAAGAATTCGCATCCTCGCGAATCGATAAGGCGGGAGATAAGTGGCTCGCCACTAATTATGGGCCCAAAAATTCCGAAGATGGGTATGAGGCATGGAAGAATAAGCCAAATTTTAGTTGGAACCAAACTCGTAGCGTATCATTCAATGACTCTACCCCGCTCACTTGGTCTGAACATTATCCTCAGCGACACACGCATAAACAACAAAATCGCGAGGAATCACTGCAAAAATTCATTCTCTCTCAAGAAACACAGCTTTCCAAACTTGAGAATCAATTCAGACAACAGCAAGTTGATATGAACAACAAGGTTGATAACCTGTTAAAGGTTATCAATGATCGCCTTGCTGGCAGGTCAACTTGTGAGTTGGCACGAGTTAATGAGATCAAATCTGTTACGGTAACCCACCAAACACCCCCTCCTGTAAAAATCAAGCACCCTAGTAAACTCTTCAAATACATATCACAAAACGAAAAAAAAACAGGGGATACTCATACCCCTTCGAAACCTCTCCACTTCGTGAACACCATTACAACAATACCTGTTCCCAAACCAAATTTGGACCAACAAACAGCCAAGAATGTGGACAATGAAATGGAGGGTGAAGCTCCCGAAAAGAAACCCGAGGCGCCCGACGACTATCTAGACTCACCAAAGAACTCGAGTACAATAGAGGTGAGTGATGAGGAGGGCTCGGAAGAGGAATCCGAAATACCTCATGGGCTCGCAGGACTGCTAGACTGCCCCTGGTAGAGGAACTTGAGAGGGGCACAGCAAGGTCGCCTATGGGATTCGGAGAGAGAATAGAGGATGGCGCTCCTAGGGTCTTTAAGATTTCTTGCACCACTAGGAAAAAGTTTATAAAAGATGCCTACATAAACCCCAACTCTTCTATAAGCGCAATATCCCTTTCTCTATATAATGAAGCCTTCACTGAACAAGTCAAATATGAAGGGTCTAATATCATCGGGGTAATAAGGAGGGTACCAATTGTGATAGAAAAGTTCCTCTTTCATATCGAGTTAACTGTAATTAATAACATGAACTCTATCATCAGCCCATCCTTAACTGGCCTTGTTCTAGGCAAACCATTCATAAAAGCAACGGGAGTGATACTCGATGAGGATGATAGGAGTGCATTATTTACCGATGGTGTCAGGAAAGTGATTTTTCGGGATGGCTGTGAAGAAGTGTATGAGTATCAACCATCAGCAAATGGCAACACATGGGGGTTACACGGTAGAAGACCTGGCCGAATTAAGCGACATGATCCAAGTAATCTCAAAATACCTTGCATGATTGGTCACAAGCATTTTTATAATGTTTACATTGACACATGTTTACCCAAAAATGTGATGTCCTTGTTTCATTATAACAACATTTGCAGATGGGGGATGATTCATAAAGGGAAGGACGACATCGGCATAGATGATGATATACAGGTGTTTGTAGGAAACATGACATTCACTATGAGCTTCGCAATCGTCAATAATATCGAAGAGTACATCGATCCCAGGTTATCACAAGTTGTTTTTGGGGCACCTTTTTGCCAGGCCACAAGCTTGGTTGTGGACGAGCTCAATGGGATCATGACTTTCACCGATGAGATTAGGGAAATCTCATACCAAACGCCTTACAAGATGAGAGAATTCATGGAGAATGATTATAAAGGGCTCGATGGGTTAAGTTCCCAACTCGTGTTATGTGATGATGATGTGAGAAGGGGATGTAAGGACACTTTTGACCTGTCAAGCAGATTCTTTAAGCACGATAAGGAACTTAGTTCTAAATACCGAAACAATCCTTTTGATCACGGGGACCCGAAATACCTTTACTATGAAAGTGATTCTAATAGAG
The DNA here is from genome assembly GCA_021014915.2 of Artemisia tridentata subsp. tridentata. Classification (NCBI taxonomy): domain Eukaryota; kingdom Viridiplantae; phylum Streptophyta; class Magnoliopsida; order Asterales; family Asteraceae; genus Artemisia; species Artemisia tridentata. The sequence goes on from CP139505.1 coordinate 59,449,514, forward strand.
GATCAAAAGAGAATGGCCTAGGAACCGTGACCGATGATGGAGTCACGTAATGTACGTGACTTTGAGTCTAGCTACAAGACTCGTTAATAAAGAAAAGCGCTTCTTGGGAGGCAACCCAAGCTTTATTTTATTTATTTGCTTTGTGTGTTTATTTATTTGTTTGTTTGATTTTATTTGTTTCCGCATGTGTGTTTAATTTTTATCATTATTGATTCATGTTCAAAACTAATTTGTGAAAATGCTTTATTTTGTTTTTAACTTCGTCTTAACTACATATAAAGGTATTTTGCAAAAGTTAAGTGTAAGGGAAATCTAAATCGGTTTATTAGAACACAAATTAACATGAATCGTAATAATAATAAATTAGCATACATATTAGTATTTGTTTGAGTCAAATGCTTGTATCGAGTCATAATGATGTTTTGCAGGATTTCCAGGAAGTAAGGTAAAAGTTTTTTCAGAAATTTTCCGGAAACTTAAAACGAAAATTTTTGTCAGGTCATTTCTGACGGCGTCAGGGGTTATAACCTGACGGCGTCAGATTTAATTTCCAGAAATTTTTGAAAGTTTTGTTTTCATAAAAAGTTTTTATTAAATCTCCAACTTATAATCTCCAGGAATCTGCAAAATTATCATTCCACAAGCATTATATCCTTATATATAGATTTTATCCCGCCGATGTTATGCAGGTTTTCGTGTTTGTTTTCTCAGGTTTAACAGGTTATTTTGGACAAGGAGATGTTTATGGAATCAAGCTTATGGCGATGCATTAGTCATGGAGCTTCAACATTCTCTTTGGAGGAAGATTTAACCGTGTAATTTCATTATCCACCGAGCGAATCAGGGGAGTATTTGATTTCATTCTTTTACTTTTTGCTTTTACATCTTGTTATTTGAACATTGGGGACAATGTTCATCTTAAGTGTAAGGGGGGGTAAAAGTACGATTTTAGAGAATGCCATTGCGCTTGATTTTTGTTTGTTTAATAGTAGATGTGTAATAAAACTGAGAGAAATACTTGTTAAGGTAATTTTAGTGCCAAATTTAAAATTTTTTACAACATTTAGGAGTGAAACTTTAGTTCTAATAAGCGTCTCACGGATAGGAGTTATATGACTAGCACAAAAACCGTACCACTAAAAAATTTTCCACCCCCAAATATGTGAGGTTCGCCCCTAGAATTGGTAGGAAAAGCATTTATGCTATGATGTGTGTACTGGTAGCACTTAGATTCTAGAACTTGCGTTAGGACCATTCCGAGGCCACAAGTGAGACTACATTCGTGTAGTTAGATTTACTACATGATAAGAGGCATTAGGATTAACCCATTGTTTTACACCTGTGTTTTTGTTATAATTACTTTGGCTACATTGGTCAAGTAATTCTCCCACACCCCTTTGCGTTGTACTCATTTTTAGTACACGATACCCCTAGTACACCCCTCAGAGCCTATCTTTTCGTTTCGACCTTTAAGCATTTTACTTAAAGAAAGAATTTGTTACACCCCACTTAAATGTACACCCAAATCGCCTTAGCCTACCTTGTATGCACTCATTTTTAGTGCATTATTGTTACAACATTTGTTTAAACCCAAGTTAATTATCTAATTGATTACATGGTTGCTAAGTCGAGTCATATCCTTGTACGTATTGTTTTGGGACGATTGGGACTCATGGGTAAAGTACTAGTGTAATGGAGTAATGGGGAAGAACATCATTTATTACCCCCATATGTGCTAAATATTTTAAAAGTACTCCAAGTTTTTCGATTATCTTAATTCGAGTCATTAGATTAGTATTTGTAAAGTTATGTAAAAATTCAAGTGTAAGGGGGATGCAATGCCCCTATGATGTAGTATTTTGGATGGTAGGGTAAAAGTGTATGATCAAAAAAAAAAAAAAAAAAAAAAAAAAAAAAAAAAAAAAAATCGAAAAAATCAAGAAAAATACAAAAAAATGAGAAAAAGAAAAATAGAAAAAACATACGGACTACCATCCCGTTTTATTTTATGTTTATATTATGTTTTTGTTATTTTGTTATTTCGTTTCTAGCTTAAGATCGAGTCTAGTCTTGGCTTAGCAACATTGTATAGTACATGTAATTGATCAAGATTTTTAACTCGCCACCAGTAAAATATCCTTTATCCAACAAAACCGTGTTTTCCTTTTCCCTACACCTTACGTTATAACCCATTTAAAAGCCCTCTTTGATAGTTTATCTTAGGTGCTTACGCCTAGTGGAGGAGGTTTTCGATCCTTTCCCAAGCCTATGGTAATCTATTTGCTATGACAGGTAGTGAGAGATATTTTCTGTTTTCATTTATGAGATTTATTTTGATGACACTTGAGAGATGTGAGTATCTAAACACTACTTGTGAGGTGCTAGTTTATAATCTCCGTGCTTATTATGATTGAAGTGGAACGATTATTTGTTGTAATTACTTTTATATTAGCATTAAATGACCCCTAACTTGTATTTTGATTAGAATAAAAGCGCATTTGCTTGAGGACAAGCAAATCTCAAGTGTAAGGGTATTTGATGAGGCGAAAAGTGTACCGCTTTTAAGGGGTCATTTAAGCCCTAAATCGTATTTATTTGATCAAATATTGCCCTAAATCGTTCCTTTTGTCATTTTAGGTACTTTTGAGGAGAAATCTGGAAAAGGAGGCATTTTGGACGTTTTTGGAGCATAAAGTGAAGAAAACGGCAAAGTCTCAAGAATCGGCTAAAAGTTACTCTTGACAGCGTCAAGATTTACTCTGGACGGCGTCATGCCTTGGCAAGAAAAGTTGGACGTGAAATTTACTCATGACGGGCCAGCGAAAATAGCATGTGAATTCTGACGGCGTCACGCTTTAACTTGATCGAGGGCGTCACGGCTTAAATCATAAGGGGACGGCGTCACGTTCATGGTTAGACGGCGTCAAGCCTTGATAAGCCAGAATGGATTTTTGAAGAGCTAAAGAGGGACGGCGTCAAGAAGGTCATCCGGGAACCCTAAAAGCGGCGAGGTGACGGCGTCACACTCCATAAGGTGACGCCGTCAGATCCAAAAATCTATATATAGTTTTCTAATTTTTTGTCATAAAGGAGAGCTGAGGGTGTGGAATTTTGGGATAAAACCCTAAGACGATTTTAGCTACTTTTTCAGGGCTTTTTGCCTTGAGATCTTCCATGTTTCATTGAAAGATAAGTTATCAATTAATCATTCAATATGTCTATGTGTTGTTTGATTCTATCTTATTCTTGTCTTTTGTTTAACATGTTAGGCTAATTTTATCTTGTGTTTGCTTAGATCTAATGAAACCTAGCTATTGATTATTGGTTGTTAGTGTGTTGTTAGTTGTATTGGATGATTGTTTATCTATGTTAGGCTTAAGAAAACTGGCTAACTTCCTATTCGGTAACTTGCTTGAACGTCTTAAGAAACATGAACCAAATGCGTACTAAAGGTTTTTATGGTTGTATTTAATGCACAAGCGAATTCTAGTGATCCCATGTTAGGAGCTTCCTAGCCGGCTCGACATAGGAGTGAAGTAGGAGCTTGTAGAGTTGGGGAAGTAAGTACGCCACCCCACGAATGGTATTAAGGAATACACCCGTCATCCACGCGACTAATACACACTAATTAACCGGTAAAAGATAGTTAGGGAGTAAGGAAATCTAAGTAAACACATTTCTCTACACATAAGTTTCTCACCACATTTTCATTTTTGTTATTTTATTTTATTTGCATCCGTAGTAATTTTGGGTTAGTTGACTAGCAACTAATTCCGCCCACTCTATCAAAAACCGAGATTTTACTTGCTTTCATAAAATTATAAAAACATAAAAAAGAATCTTCCTCAACCTTTAGACCTAATTAGAGTAGCCTTTCACACCTAACGAACACTATTCCCTGTGGAGAACGATCAATCCCCCGTACTTACCACTACACTATACTACATCGGTCAGGTACACTGCCTGGTGGGGTTGTAAGCCTCTTGAGATCCCTCGAGAGGTAAAACCTGTTGTAAGGTCGCAAAACCACGCAATCACAGAGCTATGACTATTCACATTCCTAGTGTTAGTCAATCAGATTCCTGTTTTTGTATATTCCATATCATTTCAACACGCACATTCGTTATATTACACTTTTCACACCTCGTTGGGACATAACGACCCGGGGATGTACTTTTCTGTACTCATGTACTTAACTCCCACGGATTTAAATTCCATTTTTCTCCCTTACGGTTCGACTTTAGTTGACCAATATCCTTGGTTGAAAATAGTTGACTCTTTGGGAGGAATCAGATTCCTATAATGTCCTTTTCCGTTATATCCATAACAAGTCACGGTTAATGGTTGTGGGTTGGCTCCTATCATCTTACAGTTTCTGGTCAGATGTCCTGTTTCCTTGCATCTTCCACACTTAATAGAACAATTTCCATAATGATGTAACTTACATCGTTGACACAGAGGTTGTTTTCCACGATAAACAGCTTTAGGAGTAAGATGCTTGTGATGGCAGGCGGGGCAGTGAGTAGGGATTGTGATTTCTATCTCACTATGTTTTCGCTTTTGGTTATTTTGTTGAAAGGTAACAGTTTTCTTAACTCCTAAGGCACGAGTAATGGTAGGTTTGGTCACTTTTTCGGGATTTTTATGAAAAACTGTCTTCAAGACTCAGCCGTCTCCTTTTCTCCTGTGGCCATATTGCTGCTACTCAGGTGGGCTACTGTGGTCACTTCAAGTACTGCCGTGATGAGATTAACTATTAACTTCTGGATATCTTCCGGGGCTATTAGTGGAACGTTGGTATTTTTCATGCTGACGAGGATATATGTTTACTCTTAATATCTATCTTGCATATCTCCCACTATTTTCTCCAAAATAGTGATCTTCGTCTGAGCTGTTGCCAGATCTTCATTTTTCTTCTAACATCTTCTATTCGTCATAGATATTTCTCGTCTCAGCTGCTCATGACGGTCCTCTGCCTTCTTACGTTTCTCGTCCATCTTCTGCTTCATGGTCTCTGAATCTTCAGCTCCATATTTTATACCCTTGATGTATTCTAGAGACAGCTTGTCGGGATGACCTGAGCAATCTCGATCTGTTCTTCTTGCCGTTCTAATCGCGTCAGTAGGGTGGAAATAGTCGGATGTCGTTCCTATGTCGGCTGCGAGCTTTTCACTCACCTCAAAGACTTGCGGTGGAATAGGGAAGTCGGGAATAGGTAATCGGGAGAAGGTATAATACCGAGCGCTAATGGTCCTAATTTCTTCACTAAGTTCGAATGGGACAGATGAGGTGAAATAGAAACTTATAGATGATAGTGGAGGCAAAGATATATGTATGTGTTGACGATATATGTGTAGGAAAGTGGACATGGTAGTGGTGATGAGGATGTCGGCATTATCATGATGTCCGTTACTATCGTGATATTTTTCAATATCCGAGTTCGACATAAGAGGAATAGAATGGGTAGGTGATGTACTGGAAGTACGAAAGATTGTTTTTGTAGGTTCAGGTGTTTCGGGGGACATGATACTGTAGTAACCCATAAATAACGAAAATAAGCAACTCTATATTTGCAAGTGAAGCTAATCAGATAGTTATCAGATAGGGGAATTATTAATGTCGAATAATCACAATAAAGGATGCTCTTAAATACTGAAACATACCTGGCACGGAAGGCGTAGGACTTTAGGGTGTAAGTTTGTTTATTTTTGAAAATGCGATTATAGTCCAATGTTTAAAAACATTTGGTTCTCTATAACCATGAGCTCTGATACCACTCTGTAACACCCCCGTTTTCGATATTCGCAGCGGAAATATAAGTTGGGGTGCTACTTCACAGTTCATAGTCATGATAATAGAAAATGATTCGAAAAGAGACGTTTTTAGATAAAATTGTTATCATTCATTTATATCAGAGTTACAATATATAGGTCCCAGTAGGAGGTTCCAAAATATATTAATGAAAATACGTTATTTGTTGAATGATAACATAAATATACAGTCCATAGCCAATCCCGTGCCATGCCATGCTTCCAATAACCTGAGATAAACATGCTAAAAAGGTCAACACAAAGGCTGAGTGAATCCATAGTGTTTGACGTTAAATAAATTTGAACATAAGCTAAATGGAAGGTAATTCGGAAATAAACATATTGCCCTAAGTCTTATGAACTTAAACGTTAACGGGGTGTGTGTGTGTGTGATATCATAAAATGATATAAATATGGGTGTATTTAGTTATCAATCCGGCTAGCACAAAGTCTATCCATCCGGCTAACACAAACAAGGTGCATTTGGTTATCAATCTGGCTAGTACAAAGACTATCCATCCGGCTAACACAAATGGGGTGTATTTGGTTATCAATCCGGCTTGTACAAAGACTATCCATCCGGCTAACACAAATAAGGTGCATTTGGTTACTTAACCAGCAACACAAATGGGATATCTTAGGCAATATTAATCATGAAATTATACAGAAAAATACTTATGTTCGGGTTTGTAGCATGTATCTCCCCACATATTTAGAAAACGTATATAAAAAGTGGGACTATGAACTCACCTGATCAGTCTGGATGGAAAACAAAATGACAGAAAGTTGATAAACGTCTCCGGACAATGAACCTGGGTTGTTATGCCAATATTTAGTAATCGTTTCTGATGATTATATGTTTATTTCATTTTGTTCTGTTTCGTTGTGTGGTTGATGGTTAAATGCTTACTTGAGCCAATATGTAGTTTCAAAAGTAAGATTTTATCTTATCTTTTATCTGTAAGTTTCGGTTCGGTTTGTTAGTTAAAGTTATATTTCGTTCGTTGGTTCGTTAATAAACGTATTACGTTAATATTAGTTCGGAAAATAAAATAGAAAGGATGAAAATGTTGATTAGGAAAAGTTACACTTTAATCCCTAAGGTTTGGTCAAATGACAGTTTATACCCTGAACTTTTGGGAAATGACAGTTTCTACCCTCAAGTTTCAAAAATAACAATTTCACCCCTTTTTATTTGTTATTGACAGAAAATACCCTTGATAATATTTATTTACAAAATTAACACATGAAAAACTTAATTAAATAAAAATCATACTTATGTTATACATGACTTGGCTAGAACTTTGGACGCGAATAACTTTATGAAAACGGAATCATTTAAAGAGCTCTTGGTTTCTATAAAAAGTCACCTAGGTCGACTTTAAACATGTCAAAAATCATAATTTATAAAATTCGTTTGGTGTTCGAAATAGGTTCCAAAAGTCGAGTGTATAGAACATGATTTAAATGAAATTCTGAAAATAGGTTTTAGACTAGCGATCGACCAAATTTGAACTCGAATAACTTTTGAACCACTCGACAGTTTTTCAAAATTCTTTCTTCTAAAAATATTTAGCTAGGTCATCTTTAATATTCCAAAATGTGAGAATTTATAGAGGAGGTTTAAGGGCCGAATATAGGGTGCAAAGTAGGGCAGTTGGGTCGACTATTATAGAAAAATCCTAACTGGTAATTAAACTCCTATTCTTAGCGATATAGGGAAGAGTTTAAGACTCAATAACTTCTGGCTCACTTAACCGTTTTTGTTGATTCTTTTTCCTAATTAAAGGTAGCTGGGTGGTTTTTAATCATACCAAAATTCAGATTTTATGGTGGCCTCTAGGTGGTCGATCTACAGGTCAGAAGTTAGGTGACTGGTCGAGTAAAATAGAAAACAAGTAACTGGAAATTTTACTTTCTAATTGTAGCGATATTAATCAGATTTTAAGACTTGATAGTTTGATGAATACTAAATCATTTTCATTGATTCTTTTTCCTATCTCAAGCTAGCTGTGTGAATTTCTTATATACCGAAAACCATAATTTTTAACGGTCGTTTGGGGATTGGTTTCAAGGTCACAAGTTGGATCCCTGGGCTGTTTTTGGCTCGATTAGAATTACAGAAAATGACTCGATGGGTTTTAATGTTTTTAAAACATTATCTAACTTAAGATTTTATACATGTTATGATAATACATGATATGTTTTAACATGTTTCGTATATCCTTGTTTGGTTTAAGCAAAGATTCGAACAATATAGGTTTGCTATGTTACTGGTTCGAACAGAAACAATAAAAGAAAATGAAAACTTGATGTTTTTTATTATGGGTGTTATTATGGATTGTATTTTGATACCTGTAAGTATATATATAAGTAAATAAAACTGAAATTTAAAGGAGTTGAGGAACTTACTTAAGAGTTGGATTGAATAGGGTTTATGAATGGAAATGGGTTCGACTCTTGGTCACCATGGTTCCTCCTCTTCTGGACTTCGTATGGGGTTTTGTAAATGTGTTTGTGAGTGGATTGATACTGAAATGAAGGAATATGGACTATGTTTGGGTGTGTCGAATTTGGTGTGTTTTATGCTGCTATTTATAGAGTGAGGTTTAGGGTTTTCTGGAGTTGTGATAGGGAGACAAGATTTGCATACAAGGGCTGACAGAAACTGTGGGATTTAACACTTGGATAGGAGGGGGAAAGTGAGGTGATGTGGTCTCTCCCTCACCATGTATTTAGTTCACACTTTTTAACCTAGTATTCATGTTTTTAGGACAAGGAGGTGTGTTTGTAGGAGAAGGCTGCCAAGTGGGGGTTTTTAGGGTTGGGGAACATTTAAGAATGATAAGGATAGGTTGATGTTGGTCGAATTTGTAACTAGGAAGTAACTAGGGTTCGTTGGGTGCAATGAAGGGTGGTACTTAGGGCTTGAGTAGGTGTATTCTAGGGTCTTAGGGAGAAACTAACTTAGTTAGTTTATGTATTCAATTAGTTAAGAAAATATTTATAATTATTAATATATATATATACATTTCGAATTTTTGAAAAAATGAAGGAAATGGTTAAAGCTCATGAAGGTTGTTTTATAGGTTTAAATGGATTGTACTATTATGCAGAATATATGAAAAATATAGTTTTAGTAATTTATTAGTTTATAAAAATGATTTGTTAACTTTTATTATGTTTAAAAGTAAATAAATAGGATTTATAGTTCTTGTGCATTAGGCACTTGTACTTTGTGTTAAATGACTCGTAATAATATTTAAGGAGTTTAGAAAATATAATTTGTAAAAATTATGCATGAATGGTTTGTACTTTATGCTTGAAAATAAATATAAATATGCTTTTAATAAAGATTTTGTAAATAAATGATTTTATGCATAGAAAACTTGTACTCTAGCTTAAATAACTTGCAACTTAATATTTTGTAAAAATATTCTAGAAATAAATTAGGGTTTGTGAAATATATGCATGAAATCACACTTATGTGAAATTAGGGTTTTACCGGGAACAAAATAGGTTTAGGGTTTCTAGTGCTTTAGTAACTTGTACATTAACTCAGATATGTTGTATTTTTATGTCCTGAGGTTTAGTTGTTCATATTTGGTGTTGTGGTGGATTTTAGGGTTTCCTAGAAACTCTATTCAGACAATGAATGTTTTATACGTTCGTTAAGGTTTTATCATAAAATGGTAAATGGTATTTTGTAATGTTTTTATATTGTTATGTTTATGAAATAAACATTAGGTTCATTAGGCAGGTCTGTGGGAGCACGTTTATCAATGATGTGATCTACGTCACATAAGATGAGAGATACATTCAAATAAGTAAAAAAAAATTACCCGTGGAAAAAGGATAATAATTCAGTAAAGTAAATAGGAAATTTTACGAGTGGTTACACTACGAGCTATGTAAATGCTAAATAGATACTCGGGGTGACCGAGCCTTCATCTGAATATTTATATTCCTAACAATCTCCCCCTAAGGGAGGTCACCCCGGAAATAATAACTTGAATTCTAGCATTTTATCTTCTGAAGTTGTCTTCATAGTTCGTAGCCTTTGATTCTTCATTGTCTTGAAACATTGTGCATTCAGCAGTAATCTTTTGATGACCGTTCTTTGTCTTGGATGATTTTGAAGATTCTATGAAATTATCATCCAGCCTATGTCTCCAAGTCATCTTTCTGCAGTATGTTTCCATGTGATGTAATAATCTTTGAGCCGACATGCTCACACTATTTAGTGTCATGATCTTCAGCATCAGAGTTTGCAGAAGCAGTGTTAAAGGTCTTTTAGGTTATCATGACTTCTCTTGAATACGATGATGATGTAGTGTGAACATGTGGTAGTGGATTGGCATCTTTTCTTCAATCAGCTACAACCGCATTCAGCTGCAACCTCAATCAGCTACAACCGCAAACAGCTGCAACAGCAATCAGCTTCAACCGCCAGATGTTCCTGCATACGACAGTTAGCAACAAAACGCCCGGTACTTACAGGTTCGGACTTCGAGATTGTTAACAGCATAGTGTGAAAACTCTCTCTAATCCTTACCAGGACCGTTCCTAATCGAAAACCCACAGAGGGTTTTTTAAGATCGTACCGTAGCATATCAACGATTAGGTGAGTCGCTGGAGATCTCTCCACGACTGTAGACCGTTTGAAACCGCCGCGATCACTAAGCGTAATCCACAGGGAATTACCGAAGTGACCTGCTTTCAGGGCTGTTTGATGTTGACCCTGGCAGGAATTTCCATTCAATCATTGAGAATTACATTCGTAAATTCTCTCATAAATGTTCTGGCAGATTGCTAAGATCTGCGTAGGACTCATGAGTTTACAACTGGTGTCCTTGATGTTGAACAACCAGTGTAGAAATAATTCGTGTCCCTATGAGATCTTATTATGCATCTCGTGGCTCTAGACTCAATGGTGCGTTTTGATTTAGTGAGCGGAGGCTGGAGAGGACTGCCACCTTTTCAATATCATCTAACTCGGAGTGAGAGAGACGATAGAAATGTATTGAACTCCGTGACAATTGAAACAAGAGTCCTTTGAGGGACCTTGAGTGGCTAGGGAGGGTTGTGCAGCGTATCATTGGGTCCATGATACTTTGTCTTTAATGCCAGCAATCAACTAAGTGATTCTGACAGCATATGTATTGACCCGGTTTCTGTCTAAGTTGTAAGGAGGGCTTCTTTCTTTTCACCCTTTATCTTTATATTTCTTTTTCATTCTTCAACCCCTTCAGTGCTTACCGAGACTTCCTTACTAGTACCTTGTTGGGTTTGTTCCAGTACTAGCTCCATCTCAGTCGGCACTCTTCCCTTATTCATTTTTCTCCTTTTTTAATCATACCTAAGGACTTCTACACTAACTAGTGGATTGTCCCTGGGTAGATCCCTCCGGCTCTGGCGGGATCGTGGGAACTTGAGCCTAACCTAACCATCCTTATAACTCCATGCATTCATTAAAATGGTCAGTCTTTGGTATTCTTCCACGATTGCCATAAAACCAAATCCTTGAAAAATCTCTCAAAGTGTTCATTATTCTGAAAACACATTTTTGCAAACACTTGAGAGTTTTATATTTTTCAAATGCTCCCCCTCAACATGTGCTCGATTGATTGTTTTATAAATTTGCACATGTTAGGTAGAGCTCGCACTTTTTGAATTGATCAACTTTCAGTGAACATGACCGATTCGAGACACGCTTACATCACTGGTTAGACCAGCTTGAAATTATTACCCGTCCTGGTCAAGTTCACAGAAAGTTTCTCGAAATGGTACACTCTACTCAGACACATCCTTTTCGAGACACGCTTACATCACTGGTTAGACCAGCTTGAAATTATTACCCGGCCAGGATATGTCCTTTCGATTGATGACAATTTGTGTTTCGTCAATTCATTGGTTACGTCTGAGTCACGATCTCATGCGGTGCCAAATCCTTTTTGTCCATTTGCTCCCCCTCAATATGTGCATCGATATACGAAAGAGTTTAGCACATATGGGAGAGCCTAACGTTTAATTCCAAAACATCACATTTTCATCAGGTTTCATATTTAAATCACATTCTCTTCCCGATCAAAAATTTCAAACCTTTTGAGATTTGTGATCCCAATTGAATTAAATAAGTTAGAAAATGTGGGAGAAAATGTGTCCGATTTAATGTAGTCTGATGATGAAACATACTATGCTCCCCCTTAAACTAAGAGGGAGATTCACTGCTTATTATGCACAATTCGACAATTATGACACAAATGATATTGACCTTTTTGCGCAGATGATGTAATCACCCGCTTTTCTGAGTGAGTCAGTGGTCAACATCGCTTATCCATCCACCAACAAGTACGTCCAAAAATTGTAGATCCCCACTTGGCGAGATCAGAACAAATATTGCTTTGTTTTACAGAAGGTGGTGGTGGTGATGACGGTGTTGTTGTTGTTGTTGCTGCCGATGTTGTTGTCGTGGTGAATTCTGAGCCAATCAATAGAGTTTGAACGTCTGATCACATGGTTAGAGCTGGAACTGGCACATTCATATTGGCTATGGAATCTGCATAAGAATATCAACACAGATATACATACATACAGATACACTGTTCCTTAATAGCTACCCTTCAGCAGCTTGCCACATTATAATACCAAGTTCATCTTATAATCAAACCACAATCAGGAAATACGTCAAACCACTATCTATCATGAAGAGCAATTAGCAATCATGAACATGGCAATTCACACAGATTTCAATATTCAATTCAGGATCTTAGGAACATGATTCAAACATGTTAGCTATATACCTAAGCGAATCCTGAGAACATATGCACAATATCAACAACAATTAAGCAGCAATTGACTTAACAAAAGTCAAACAACATTTGAAACTCATTCATTCAGATCATACAAATGTCGTTGGAGTATTCAAAAACATCAAACACAACTGGTTTTCTAACTTCTTTTAGGTTTTGAGTCTTAAAGTACTTAGGGGATTAAACGAGGATTCCAAAGTAACACAAATGAGCCTTCTAGATACATAAAGCTAGGAAACTATAAGCAAGTTGCACATAATGTCCTAAACTTTCTAGCAACTAACACGTTTGGCCATTTGATATAAAGTTTTTGCAAGATCCTCTTCAACTAATACCCCATTACCTACAAAACCATTTCTAACAAGTATGAGTTAACCAAGAAATCCATTTGATGATATAAAATTTGAATTCACTCTCCCCCTCAATCAATGACTCGTATTCTAGTTAAAGATTTGTAGTCGTTGATTGAGTGACAAATTTTATGCATAATCCAAGTTTAAACAAATTTCATACAACACATATTCACCAAGTGTCTCACAAATAATTTTCAGAAGAATCATAGAATGAAAACTATTTGTATGCAAAGAAGATTTCTCTTCCTTTACCAGAAATGATGCACTTAAACGTACATCAGATCAAAGAAACATGGATATAAAGTAATCCATGCCCAGGTGAACATCACCCAGTTGGAGGAACAGCCGTCTTTTTGGCGACGTGCTTTCCCCATTGTGAAGCGCGGGTTGCTATCTAAAGTAATAGGAAGCCATTTAGACATGTTTTAAGAATCCATTTTAACTTCTGCTCGAGCTTCATTTAAAGACCCGTGCCATTATTGAATGACATTTCTAAGTCCGTAAATGTTATCGATAAACAGAAGACATGCCTAGGTGAAACTATTTTTGGTCTTTTCTAATTTTTTAATTTTTATGGTTTTTCTGATTTTACATTTCTCTATTTACAATTAGCAAGATTTCTATATATCTATTTACAAAAATGGTATAAGATATGAAAAAGAATGTAAGAAGCAAAATATATACAAGGATACGAACCGAAAACCATTACTCCTCAGCTTCCAGAATATCTCCGCTGCCATCGCTTTACTTGCTGAAGAGTAATGTGAGCACATTTAATCAGGGATTAATTCAGACTTTTCACTCTCCCCTAATTAGTGCTCTCCCTCAATCTGACAACCTTTCTGATGAACACCCATAATAGAAAGAAGACTTTGGATGAACGCCCATAAAATGAAGAAGTCTTTTGATAACCAAATGCATGTCGTCTTTAGTCTTCTAACACATAGCGGAGAATGTAGGAAAGACTATAGACTCGACCTTCTTCAAGATTGCCCAATATGGAGGAACAGAATACCAATCATCTTCATCTCACCAAATGCCTTTCAGTAACCTTACATATAACCCATCAGCCCGCAGCGTACACATGAGACGATAACACACAGCAGAGAATGAAGAATAGACTGATGACTCGACCTTCTTCAGTCTTTAGTATAACACCAAAGTAACAAGTTGAACCACTGATCATCTATAGAATGTATCCATCCTTGGATATTAAGCCCTGATCACATGAACCTGTTGTGCGTCCTTGATGTACACATTCTCTCTCCCCTGATGGTTACGATTAATCAGCCCATGACGTAACAGTGAAACGTTAATACCAAGGTAACAAGTTGAACCACTGATCATCTCTGCGGTTATCAACACCGGAATAAATGATTAAGCCCGATCACGTGAACCTGTTGTGCGTCCTTGGTGTACACATTTCTCTCCCCCATGATGGTTACGATTAATCGGAATCATCATCATGATGAGTACATGCAGCGAAATGACGTGTACATGAAGCATTGACTAGAAACCCTTTGTTGCTGATTGTACCAGCCCGTGAGACGATGTCGATTAGCATTCCATGACCATGTTCTTCAACACCTTGATAGAGGAAGAAGATGTAGTGTTGGAGAACCATGGTTTGCACGACTCCTGAACTGACGTATTCAGGAGTCGTATGACCATCTCTCAATCATCAATCAACATGTAGAATAATATTCACCCTTTCCCCCCTCAAAAATTGCATATGCCTGCCAACTGCAATTTTTGATGATTGAACTAGTGAATATTAATACCATCAACGGTAAGTAGCTCCACTTGATGGTTCTTGAAGACTGACATGTTGTTTATTCACCCTTTCCCCCCCTCAAAAATTGCATATGCCTGTCAACTGCAATTTTTGGTTGAATACGTGAATAAAAATATACTCCAATATGCGCCGATCCACTTGAAGACTGAATAAGCACGGAAAGAGCATGAAACTTGTTGATGAGAATGGCCATAAATAAGAAGACTCCTCTTCTTTAGAAGATAAAGTGCACTCAAGCGTACACCTTTCTTTTCTTTGATGAACGAGGCCTGAACTGATATGAACAGACATCATAATGTTGAAGAGCGAGGCCTGCACTGACTTGTACAGATGTCATAATGATGAAGAGCGAGGCCTGCACTGATGTGTACAGACATCATAATCTCTCTCTTTACTACTTCTCTCATCTAACTCGTTACTAACCCCATTATCATTTTGTCGGCTTGATGTCGTGACCACTGATCGATGTAGAAAACCCAATATGACGAACTTGATACTGAAGTAATATAACCCGAACTTGTGACTTAAACTTGTACTAATGCGTGACAAAGAGCGGTGTAGAGACTTCGTGCTACATCGAATCCCTAAGTACTCTATACTCTTCAACCAACCAACCATCAAGTATAAGACGTACATCACCTCTTGGATATCCACAACTTCGTGTGACACTGAGCACTACAACGTGACTCCTTAAAGTGATAGTTATTTTGCAATAGAGAGAAAGAAAAAATAACTAGGTATCCAAGTCCTCGTCATTGCAAATGTTGAAAGCTCGAACAAGGATCTCGAAGAATCTTCATCCAACCTCCCCGATATCTTCAGATACTAAGTACACGCACCCATGAAATTTTACTTCAGCCTCAAATAAATAATACTGAACTATCCCCGTAGTCACATCTTGTCGATTAAATGCCCCGATCCAGCCATTTGTGAAGTTATAGCTGAACTTTGATAATGGTTTTAACCCGATCATGGTCAAGAGTGCATAGTCCATCATCACGGGATTTTACAAATCTATGATTTAAACCGAGAAATAAGTTCTTTCGCGCGATTTTACAAAACCAAGAAGAAACCGTGAGACAGGAACAGATTGAATGTGGCATGACTGATTTGATTTTGGTGAGCATCAGTTTGGGTTAAGAATATCTCGTGAAAATTACAGGTCACATCACAACTTTTAACACCTTTGTCCAACTAACCAACCTCGTACACAAACAACTAATTGTGACCACTTGATGAAGGAAACCCGATATACCAATACTGAAAACTGAAGTAGAAGTCCCCAAATTTGTTACTTAAGCTTGCACTAATGTTGGAAGAACGGTGTAGAGAATTAATGCTCCAAGAAAATCTCTAAGTGCTCAATACCCAACCAAAGTATGAGACATTAACACCTCTTGCGATTATCGACATCGTCATTGACGTGTGACACTGAGTACTCCAATAACTCTTAAGTGATAGTTACCCCGACTGCTGGTAACTAGATAACCCAAGTCTTCAACTTACATCTTAAGCACGAGCAAGTTATCATTGAAATCATGCATCCAACCATCCCCGATTTCAAGATAAAATAGGTAGACTCTTTCGTGAAATCCAACTTCACTCTCAAGCAAGGAATACCAAATTAACTTCGTGATCATTTTGTGCGGTTGAATAATCGAAGGGAGAAGAAATAAGCGCTAATTCTTAGCAGTGCCCATGACTCATAGTCAGTCCAAACAAACATAGCTGTCTGACCCAGCTGCTTGGATGATATCGGTGCAGTGCATGGAATAGTTGTCGTACTGTGTACATGATTTTACAGTTCTTGAGATTTAACCGAGAAGTAACTTCAAGAACAAACTGCACAACAGTAAGTATCAAGTTGATGAAATATTAGGCAATTTGCTAAGACCCAAACCACTTAAAGCTAAACCACTGAAACTGGAACCACCATTCAAACTTCTGGAGACTGAACCACTGAATCCTGAATCGCTACGATCTGACCCGCTGAAACCGGAACTGCTAAGATTCAAACCACTGGAGACTGAACCGATATGATCTGACCCACTGTAACCGGAACCGCTAACATTCACATCGCTGGAGACGGAACCGCTAACATTCACATCGCTGGAAACGGAACCGCTAGGAAACTCGCGCTAATTCTCCCCCTCAAAAAGGGCATGAAATGACCTTTTTGCCAAAGCTGAGAGTCCGTGATGTTTGTGAATTTGTCAGGCACAGTACATGGAAAGAGACAAATAAAATTGCTGCAAAGAAGATGGTGATTAAGACTCTCTTGTAGTAACCCCTTGCTTGTCTCCTCATCAACGGTTTAGTAGATTAACAAAGTCACTGAAGCTCGTAATATGCCAAAACCGCTTGATGAAATGTGTTTAACTTAAGAGTGAGCAAACGGTTAAAACACATCTCTAACCACATCACCTCCTGTCTTTAAGTTTGACCACCTCTTGAGAAGATCTTGTACTACAATCCCATTAGAAGCTTGAGAAACAACAATCACTTGATGAAGCTTGAGAAAGGACAAGTCCGCGACTTATACTTGCACTAAATTTGTGATTTAGAACCTATATTGAGCACAACAACGTAACTCCTTTAAATATAGGTAGTGATATATACCCAACCTTCCATCCTTTATTGTATATATCCACTTCTTGAACATCCAAGTCTAATCACCCTAAATACGCTCGAGCAAGGGTCATCAAACATCGTGCATCCATCCACCCCGAGATGTTTGAGACACTAAGTACACCAACCTGTGAATTAACAAACCAACCAAGTTACCATAACTTCTCAATTCCTGCCGATCTCAAAGCACAAACTTATCCCGAAAAAATAGTCAAACCCCGTAAGTTTTATTATGTCTAAATTCATGTCCCCCCTACTTGTCCAAAATTGATTTGACGGGATTTTACTACTCTTGAGATTTAAACCGAGAAATAGAATCTTTCGCGGGATTTTCTAAAACCTACAAGAGAAACCGTGAAATCAATCAGAATACCCAAGAGTGAAGCATAATACTAATCTTTGAAATTCAAGCCACAGAAGTCAAATCTCAACTTGATCAAATCGCAACCGGTCAAGTCACAGATTGTCAAGTTGCCACAAGTCAAATTGCAATCAACCAGGTCGCAAAAAGTCAAATCGCAAGTGTTAACTCGCAACGTCAAATTGCAACTGGTACCATCGCAATCAGTCAAGTCGCAACAAGTCAAATAGTAACTTGTCAATTCGCAATAAACCAAATCGCAATTTGTCAACTATAACTCATATCACAAAGATCAAATCGCAGGCTCACTCAAATCGTAGGCATCAATAGGACAATGTTGTCAAACCCACAACTCTGTAATCACGTTGACATTCATTGAAAACTTTAGCCGTGTAATATGTATGCCTTGTTATTATGAACTCCAAATGTAATCATTGACTACTAACTGTACCAAAAATTTGAATTATCAAATTTAAGCACAAAGCTACATAAGTTATACAAATTATTTTGGCCTAGTTAATTTCAGCCAAATGAAATACTCGGTTGGCCCATCTGTTCCAAATTCCAAACATACCAACACACCAGCCCATACCATAACACAATATTAACGGAATACATACCACAAATCCATTAAGCCCATTCGAAGTAATCAACCACAAACCCACTCAATGATTAGTCCAGAAACTAAATAAAACAAACCTAACAAATCCATGAGTGGTTATAAACCTAAATTCACGGTATCTATTTCATTAACCCTAAACCCCAATTTAATCCGCCTCCCTCAGCAACCAGCCTCCTCTCACCAAACTCATCAAACCTCATTTCCATCTAATCGATCTATGATGTGTAACTCATTTCGTGTTATGATTGTTGAAGATCTTAAGTGATTATGCTTACACGGAAATGAGAAAAACTGAGATCTTTTGTTTATTATTTCGATTGAGGTATAAGATCTATGATGGTTAATTTTTCGTGTGTTTGATCTTTGTAAAGATTGCTGCGTATTTGTCTTACACGAAAAAGAAACTGAGGTCTCTAGTATGTTTGTATTGTATACGAGTCTTGAGGTAGTGAAAGTGAGTAGAGGGGTGATGTTAGTATTATTGATTAGATGAGCTGTTGGATTAGGATTAGTTTCTGTTGGCACGGTTTTAATTGCTTGGACTGATGATGATAAACACTGAGGTCAAATCTGTTTTGGTATTAAGGTTTGTTGGTTTACTGGTCTTGGTTTCTTCATCTCCTTCTTCTTCTTTGATTCGGTTTGACTTTATTGGTTTGGTTATGACAACACGCAACATTACTAGAAATTTTGGCAGCACTTTGTTTAGGATAGACAAACCGCAACCATGAACAGATAGACAAACCGCAACCATGGACAGATAGACAAACCGCAACTTAGACAAACCGCAACTTTGACCAGTCAAAGCTGTCACTTTCACCCAGTTTTGTCTTATACCCCTTTTTGCAGCTACACTCCAAACACCAATCCCAACATGACACAAACCGCAACTAAGAACACCACCTTTTGACACAAACATCAACCAAGAACAATCCACAAAAACCACACTTTTAACCTTCAAATAAGCCGCTTCCAAGAGATTTAGACAAACCTCTACCAAGAACAAACTTTTAAAAAAAACTGCACTTTTACTTTCAATCAAGCCACGAAAAGAAAGAAAACAAAGACAGCAGTACATGGTGTTTTCACTTCACATGTAACAAAAAGTGCTATATCAAAAATGAAGTAAAGAAGTGTACATGTAACCCCAAAGCACAAATCATTAGTGACAAAGCGAGTCAAACAATAGAACTGGTGCAAACAACATCAACCTTACGCATAGACATTAAGCAGAATACAAAAGTGAAGTCTTGTGTGAGAAACAGGCCAACTGCAATTCGACCAAGACAACAAAAACCATAAGCAGTTGAGGCCCAAACGAATTTAACGCCACTAAGTTTTTCATTGAGAGTAAATTTAATATGGGCCGAAATCAAAATCAAATGAACACATGAAATTGTTTTGAAATAATATTCGTACAACACAAAGTCAAACAACATAAGAACCAACATTCGTAACAGTGTTCGAACCAAACACACACGACCATGAGTCCAAGCACACAATCAATCGAACCTAACATGTCTCTGATACCAATTGTAAGATCTAAACATATTGATTGTGTGGATGATTTGGATGGTCTTGGGTTATGGAAGATTAGATCCATGGTTTGAGTTAGAGAGATGTTAGAGAGAAGGTAGAGAGAGGGAAAAACTTGTAAGATTAGCTTGTGTGAGAAAAATGATACAAGAGTTCCAACCCTTCCCAAGTGTGGGAAGGGTCTTATATAGTTACTAATATTGGTGCCCCTAGTGGGCTGTGGAGTGAGCTGACAGTGGGGAAAGCCCCGACCCACTCCACAAATATAAATACGACTAATACTATTAATACTAATACTAATATTACTAAGCTAATATAAATAAGCCTACGAGCTATGTAAATGCTAAATAGATACTCGGGGTGACCGAGCCTTCATCTGAATATTTATATTCCTAACACACATTATACAAATATTCAAGCCCGAATGGGCAACGGGCCAAATGGGCTTGAGCCCGAACGGGCGCAGGCCAAACGGGCTCGAGCCCGAACAGGCACGGGCCAATGGGTTCGAGCCCGAACGGGCACGGGCTATACGAAATTCTTGATATCCGTAAATTTATTGTCAAAAAGAACATAATTAACTAAAATACATGATTCACCGGAAAATTTTATTTCAGAGTACCCGCCGCCGCAACGCGCGGATACCCTGCTAGTCAAATATAATAATCAAAGACATTTATTTGTTTCAGCCGACACAAGGAAGTTTTGAAAACAAAAAACCTGGGTAAAAAAATGGCATTGCTAGAGAATGAGCACAGTAAATCTTTTGCTAAGTGGTTACGCGAAGAGGTAATTACTCGTATGTTGTTTATAATTGTTTGTTTGTTGCTAAAAAGAAGTGAGTTGAGATAAAATGTGAAGTGTGTTTTATTGATAAGTCCTTAACTGGTGTTTGTGATAAGTTGTATAAACCATTAATTAGGTGTAGCATTCACCCAGAAAAACTCATAGCTACAAGCTCCAAAACCAATAGTAGTAGTCTATAATAAATAAGCACTTACCAATGATCTGCCCAGCAACTTTTTCAGTCATAGAACCTATCATCATAATTGTCCCTCCTGTATATGACATTAGATAGAGGTCCACCAGCACACCATTTCATTATCCCAAAAACTCCTATTCTTTAATTGTTTGTTTGTTTTTCCTGCAATTTAAAGGTAATATATACTTGTAATGAAATTCAGGTTGAGAGAGAGTTAGCGATATCCAAAGATAGTGTATCAGAAAGTGTAAGGTGGATATCATTTGGACCACGCGCCAGCATAGTGAAATACGAGGCATATAACATCAATGGGTATACATTTCGTACAAAAAGTAATGATGGCATAGTTTACCAGAACAGTGGGGTTAGTGTTGAGGTAGTAGATTTTCACATATCCAAAGAAGTTGCAACCACAAGAAAAGCATTTTATTATGGGGTTTTACAAGAGATATGGGTACTAGATTACTGTTTCAGGCAAATTCCTCTTTTCAAATGTGATTGGGTTAATCACAAACTAGTGGGGTCAAACACGATACTATTGGTTATATGTTGGTAGACCTGAATAGTTTCGGCCACAAGGATGATCCGTTCATATTAGTCTCACAAGCAACACAAGTGTTTTATGTGAAAGACCAGGCACATAAAAATTTGTCTATTTTCTTTAAAACACCTACCAAGAATTACAGAGATACATATGACGAAGTCGATGAGGAGTTTAGTACAGTCATTCACGAGCACAATGAAAAAATATTGCCACGTGTAAGTAAACAAGACTTGGGCAAGGAATCACGAAGTGACTACTATCGAAACGACTGTGAAGGTATTGTTATACGAAAATCCAAGTGAAGCATGTCATGCTGCAAGTTAAGACTACTAGTGTAACAGTTAAGACTGCTGGTTGAAGTTAAGACTGCTGCTCAAGGCTAAGTGCAAGGTTACTGCTGGTATTGTTAAGTTAGTACTGTTAGATGATTAGCAGTTTTAGTATTAAATAGTTGTTTCTGTAATTTAACCTGTTGTAATGGATTTTGACTCCAAAAAGTCAAGCTTTTCAATGGCAATGAAAAAATTTGCAGTTTTCACTAATATATATCCACTTGTAGTCAAGCTTTATTGTATTTGCAGTTTCCATTTATCATGTATATGCACTTGCAGGCACTTTAGTAACATGTTACTTCATTAAAGTTGAAAATTCAATTTAGAAAGTCAAGTAACCTAGTTCCTAGGGGCAAGTAACATACTTAGATACTACTGCATTAAACTAGATAGACTATAAAATTCCAGCATTGTAATGGGACAAATAAAGAGTCATGACTAATAGTCTGAACTCAATTCAGTGAATATCAAATTAGACTCAAACTAGATAGACTATAAAATCCCATATCTAACCCCTCAAAATTACATAAGTTATCAGAAATGTGTGACCATATGTATCGAATTGTGACTACACTTAAATAATGTGTGACAAAATATGACTCTATGATTTAGACCCCTAAATAAATAGTTCATGTGATGACCATATGTAACATCTTGAATTTAGTCACACAAACACTCAATGTGACTAATATCAAGGTTAATGGTAACTGAGTTCCCATTTTGCTATAAAATAATAGTCACATAAATATTTCACAGTGTGACTATTTTGAATGTATTGGTCACATATAATACCCTTATAATGTGGCCATAAACATAATTTAGATACACATTTGTGATATACTGTGACTATGGTATAGCCTATAGTCACATGATTGTGCTACAATTAAATGTGACCATACACATTAGGATTTGGCAGGCAAACACACACTAAACTTTAGACACACATATTAACTTACGTGACCATATGTATCGAATTTTGATTACACTTAATCATGTATGCCTATGGTTTAGTGTGACCATTTATGACATTTGGTCACAATGTTCAAGTGTGTGACATATATTTGTCACTTTTAAATGCATATCGTGACTAATGCTTCAAACTTACTTTTCAGTTGTCACACATTCCAAATTCATATGTGGCTAAATTTTCAACAAAAACTAGCAGTCATGTTTAAATAATGCGTGACAAACTTGACTATATGATTTAGCCACATACACAATTACTTCATGTGACCATATATGGATTTTGGTCACACTGGTCAATTGTGTGACATATATTTGTCACACATGTATATATATAGTATGACTAATGTTTCAAACTTATTTGTATCCGTCACACGTCCCAAATTGTAAGTGACTAAATAATCAAAAAAAAAATTACCAGATACCTATAGTCACGAAAATATTCAAATGTGTGGTTGTAGCCTCAGATGTAATTCCGAAATGGTCACACAAGTCGGATCAAGTGTGGCTGTTTATTTTATTCTGGTACATTTAGTCACATAAAAAAGTTACTGTGTGGCCGTTCAAAACAAAACATGTGTGACGAAATCTCATTTTTGTACTAGTGTAAGGTATCCCATTTTACCCTCCCTACTCTTAAATTGAACATTGTCCCCAATGTTCTTCAAAAGAATCAAAGTTATGATAACGGGAAAATAAAATAGAGAAATAAACTAATACTCCCCTGATTTGCTCGGCATGGACGATGTGACAACATAGTTAAATCTTCCTCCAAGAAAACAAACATAATAAGCTTCACTTCCAATGTATACTTTCATCTTCTTGTCTAATATAACATGTAATTCACTAAGAAAACGAAATACAAAACCTCGCATAAAATCGGCGGTAAACACTATATAAAATAAAAACTAATTCCTAGAAAACAAAGTAAGATATAATGCTTACAAAATAAATGTCTACATATTCCTGGAAATTTAAAATTCTGAAAACTTTTCAAAAATCTTTGAATTCCAGCAAAAAAACAAAATCCTGGAAAATTGTGCTGCTATAGTGCCTGACGCCGTCAGGTGTAAACCCTGACGCCATCAGGTATGACCTGACAGTATTTTTACGTTTTGTTTCTGGAAAATTTCTGGAAAAATCTGAGTATTAAAACCTGGAAAAACTACAGAACATTCATTGTAACTCGATACAAGCATTTGAATCTAAACAAACACATAAATATATGCTAGGACAAGTGAGGTTGATAAAGAAGTTAGGACAAGTGAGATTGAAGAAGTAGATGATGATGAGGACTACTTCAATAGGCTACCCACTAAGGAAGAGCGTGCATATCATACAAACTTATTCGATGACCCCGAGACACCATACTTCCTAGGTAGACCAATCATAGAAATAGGCGACCCTTCTAATCTCAACATACCATGCAACATAGGGCATCTACATGTGTGGAAAGCTTATATCGACCTTAGATCACCCATAAACATCATGACTAGAGCCCACTACAACTTGATAATGAAAAATCAGCTTGGGTATAGGATGTTCCCTGACAAGGGTTGGATGAGTAACTTCACGGGAAGAGTTAAGGGATTACCGGTTTATGTAGGAAACTTCACCTATGTCACCGACTTTGTAATTGTTGAAGATATCCGCCCAATAGTCGATGCATCCTTAACTCAAGTGGTTTTTGGAAAACCATTTGTTGAGGTCTCTAGAATGACTTATGAACCTTCCTTAGGGATAGTTAGATTTAAGGATGAGACCGATGAAGTAAGCTACCAAATGCCATATAAGATAGAACAATTCCAAAACTTGTCAAATGTTGAGAAGGAGCTTAAACAAGCGGTCTACTATAGGAATGATAAGGATAGAAGTAAAGGAGTAGACTATGTTATGGAAAGGATATTCGGTTTCTACAAGGATTGTTTGAAATTAGGACCGGAATATAAAACCGGGAAGGAGAATGGCCTAGGAACCGTGACCGATGATGGAGTCACGTAATGTACGTGACTTTGAGTCTAGCTACAAGACTCGTTAATAAAGAAAGGCGCTTCTTGGGAGGCAACCCAAGCTTTACTTTATTTATTTACTTTGTGTGTTTATTTGTTTGTTTGATTTTATTTGTTTCCGTATGTATGTTTAATTTTTATTCTTATTGATTCATGTTCAAAACTAAATTGTGAAAATGCTTTATTTTGTTTTTAACTTCGTCTTAACTACATATAAAGGTATTTTGCAAAAGTTAAGTGTAAGGGAAATCTAAATCGGTTTATTAGAACACAAATGAACATGAATCATAATAATATTAAATTAACATACATATTCGTATTTGTTTGAGTCAAATGCTTGTATCGAGTCATAATGATGTTTTGCAGAATTTCCAGGAAGTAAGGTAAAGGTTTTTCCAGAAATTTTCCGGAAACTTAAAATGAAAATTTTTGTCAGGTCATTTCTGACGGCGTCAGGGGTTATAACCTGACGGCGTCAGATTTAATTTCCAGAAATTTTTGAAAATTTTGTTTTCATAAAAAGTTTTTATTAAAATCTCCAACTTATAATCTCCAGGAATCTGCAAAGTTATCATTCCACAAGCATTATATCCTTATATATAGATTTTATCCCGCCGATGTTATGCAGGTTTTCGTGTTTGTTTTCTCAGGTTCAACAGGTTATTTTGGACAAGGAAATGTTTTGAATCAAGCTTATAGCGATGCATTAGTCATGGAGCTTCAACATTCTCTTTGGAGGAAGATTTAACCGTGTAATTTCATTATCCAACGAGCGAATCAGGGGAGTATTTGATTTCATTCTTTTACTTTATGCTTTTACATCTTGTTATTTGAACATTGGGGACAATGTTCATCTTAAGTGTAAGGGGAGGGTAAAAGTACGATTTTTGAGAATACAATTGCGCTTGATTTTTGTTTGTTTGATGGTAGATGTGTAATAAAACTGAGAGAAATACTTGTTAAGGTAATTTTAGTGCCAAATTTAAATTTTTTTTTACAACATATAGGAGTGAAACTTTGGTCTTAATGAGCGTCTCATGGATAGGAGTTATATGACTAGCACAAAAACCGTACCACTAAAAATTTTTTCCACCCCAAATATGTGAGGTTCGCCCCTAGAATTGGTAGGAAAAGCATTTATGCTATGATGTGTGTACCGGTAGCACTTAGATTCTAGAACTTGCGTTAGGACCATTCCGAGGCCACAAGTGAGACTACATTCGTGTAGTTAGATTTACTACATGATAAGAGGCATTAGGATTAACCCATTGTTTTACACCTGTGTTTTTGTTATAATTACATTGGCTACATTGGTCAAGTAATTCTCCCACACCCTTTGCGTTGTACTCATTTTTAGTACACGATACCCCTAGTACACCCCTCAGAGCCTATCTTTTCGTTTCGACCTTTAAGCATTTTACTTAAAGGAAGAATTTGTTTACACCCCACTAAAATGTACACCCAAATCGCCTTAGCCTACCTTGTATGCACTCATTTTTAGTGCATTATTGTTACAACATTTGTTTAAACCCAAGTTAATTATCTAATTGATTACATGGTTGCTAAGTCGAGTCATATCCTTGTACATATTGTTTTGGGACGATTGGGACTCATGGGTAAAGTACTAGTGTAATGGAGTAATGGGGAAGAACAACATTATTACCCCCATATGTGCTAAATATTTTAAAAGTACTCCAAGTTTTTCAATTATCTTAATTCGAGTCATTAGAATAGTTATTTGTAAAGTTATGTAAAAGTTCAAGTGTAAGGGGATGCAACGCCCCTATGATGTATTATTTTGGATGGTAGGGCAAGAGTGTATGCAAAAAAAAAAAAAAAAAAAAAAAAAAAAAAAAAAAAATCGAAAAATCAAGAAAAATACAAAAAAAAATGAGAAAAAGAAAAGTAGAAAAAACATACGGACTACCATCCCGTTTCATTTTATGTTTATTTTATGTTTATGTTTTGTTATTTTCTTTCATTAGCTTAAGATCGAGTCTAGTCTTGGCTTAGCAACGTTGTATAGTACATGTGATTGATCAAGATCTTTAACTCGCCACCAGTAAAATATCCTTTATCCAACAAAACCGTGTTTTCCTTTTCCCTACACCTAATGTTATAACCCATTTAAAAGCCCTCTTTGATAGTTTATCTTAGGTGCTTACGCCTAGTGGAGGAGGTTTTCGATCCTTTCCCAAGCCTATGGTAATCTATTTGCTATGACAGGTAGTGAGAGATATTTTCCGTTTTCATTTATGAGATTTATTTTGATGACACTTGAGAGATGTGAGTATCTAAACACTACTTGTGAGGTGCTAGTATGTAATCTCCGTGCTTATTATGATTGAAGTGGAACGATTATTTGTTGTAATTACTTTTATGTTTGCATTAAATGACCCCTAACTTGTATTTTGATTAGAATAAAAGCGCATTTGCTTGAGGACAAGCAAATCTCAAGTGTAAGGGTATTTGATGAGGCGAAAAGTGTACCGCTTTTAAGGGGTCATTTAAGCCTTAAATCGTATTTATTTGATCAAATATTGCCCTAAATCGTTTCTTTTGTCATTTTAGGTACTTTGGAGAAGAAATCTGGAAAAGGAAGCATTTTGGACGTTTTTGGAGCATAAAAGTGAAGAAAACGGCAAAGTCTCAAGAATCGGCTAAAAGTTACTCTTGACGGCGTCACAATTAACATGGGACGGCGTCATGCCTTGGCAAGAAAAGTTGGATGTGAAATTTACTCATGACGGGCCAGTGAGTTTGCATGAGAATTCTGACGGCGTCACGCTTTAACTAAATCAAGGGCGTCACGGCTTAAATCATAAGGGGACGGCGTCACGTTCAGGATCCGACGGCGTCAAGCCTTGATAAGCCAGAATGGATTTTTGAAGAGCTAAAGAGGGACGGCGTCAAGATGGTCATCCGGGAACCCTAAAAGCGGCGAGGTGACGGCGTCACAATGCATAAGGTGACGCCGTCAGATGTCAAAGTCTATATATA
This sequence comes from Artemisia tridentata subsp. tridentata, assembly GCA_021014915.2. Classification (NCBI taxonomy): domain Eukaryota; kingdom Viridiplantae; phylum Streptophyta; class Magnoliopsida; order Asterales; family Asteraceae; genus Artemisia; species Artemisia tridentata. The sequence continues at coordinate 59,477,261 of CP139505.1, forward strand.
GTTTTCTAATTTTTTGTCATTAAGAGAGAGCTTAGTGTGTGGAATTTTGGGATAAAACCCTAAGACGATTTTAGCTACTTTTTCAGGGCTTTTTGCCCTGAGATCTTCCATGTTTCATTGAAAGATAAGTTATCAATTAATCATTCAATATGTCTATGTGTTGTTTGATTCTATCTTATGCTTGTCTTTTGTTTAACATGTTAGGCTAATTTTATCTTGTGTTTGCTTAGATCTAATGAAACCTAGCTATTGATTATTGGTTGTTAGTGTGTTGTTAGTTGTATTGGATGATTGTTTATCTATGTTAGGCTTAAGAAAACTGGCTAACTTCCTATTCGGTAACTTGCTTGAACGTCTTAAGAAACATGAACCAAACGCGTACTAAAGGTTTTTATGGTTGTATTTAATGCACAAGCGAATTCTAGTGATCCCATGTTAGGAGCTTCCTAGCCGGCTCGACATAGGAGTGAAGTAGGAGCTTGTAGAGTTTGGGGAAGTAAGTACGCCACCCCACGAATGGTATTAAGGAATACACCCGTCATCCACGCGACTAATACACACTAATTAACCGGTAAAAGATAGTTAGGGAGTAAGGAAATCTAAGTAAACACATTTCTCTACACATAAGTTTCTCACCACTTTTCATTTTTGTTATTTTTTTTATTTGCATTTGTAGTAATTTGGGTTAGTTGACTAGCAACTAATTCCGCCCACTCCTTCAAAACCCGAGATTTTACTTGCTTTTATAAAATATAAAAAAACATAAAAAGAATCTTCCTCAACCCTTAGACCTAATTAGAGTAGCCTTTCACACCTAACGAACACTATTCCCTGTGGAGAACGATCAATCCCCCGTACTTACCACTACACTATACTACATCGGTCAGGTACACTGCCTGGTGGGGTTGTAAGCCTCTTGAGATCCCTCGAGAGGTAAAACCTGTTGTAAGGTTGCAAAACCCACGCATCAAGTTTTTGGCGCCGTTGCCGGGGAATAGTTATTGTTTAGGTTGAATTTTTATTTCTATTAGGTCTACTCACTAGATTCCTTTCTAGTGAGATTTTTTATTTTATTTTTCTAGGTTTTCTTTAGTCTATCTATTTTCTTCGTGTCTTTGTTCGTAACCATTACCGTCCGACATCATGGAAGATGGTAATATCCTTAACCCACACAACCCACCACCACAACAACCACCACCACCTCCTAGAGCCCGTACTTTAGGAGAGTATTCCCGTCCTAGCCACCACGGCTATCGAAACACCATTGAGCTCACTCAAGGAGCCAATATCACACCCTTGCGATCCGACACCATCCGGTTGGTGCAAAGCGGATGCGCATTCCATGGACTTCGTTCTGAAGATCCTAATCAACATCTCAAGGACTTTCTTAAAATCGTTGTTTCTATAGACCTTGATGTTGCCACTCGAGAGACGACCCGATTGCGTCTCTTCCAATTCTCTCTGCGGGACCAAGCTAGTCAGTGGCTAGAACGTCAACCCGCAGGATCCATCACCTCTTGGGATGATCTCACCACTTGTTTCCTTGCTCAGTTTTTCCCACCGGGAAGAACTACCAAGCTAAGGAATGATATCTTGATGTTCCAACAACGTCAAGGCGAAACTCTCTACGAGGCATGGACTCGATTCAAGGACTTACTCCAAAAAGTCCCTCACCATGGCATAGAACTTTGGCTCCAAGTCCAAATCTTCTATGACCATATCAATATTTCCACAAGGCAAACCATTGACCAATCGGCCGGTGGCAAGCTACGTGATCTAAGTGCGGAACAATCATGGGCTCTCCTAGAGGATCTTGCTCTTTATGACAACGAAAGTTGGAGTGATCCCCGTGATTTGAATAAAACGGTCAAGGCAATATCTTTGCCTTTGAACAATTCAAGCACTTCCGACCGTAGGATCATAGAACTTGAAGACCAAGTCAAGTTTCTCATGAAATCCTACGAGGCTCCTAAACCTTCAAGCCAAGTGAACAAAATCACTTCTTCATGTGAATTATGTAGTGGTCCCCACGACACTCGTGATTGCATGGAACTCCCCGAACAAGCTTTTGTGGACTACGCATCCTCGCGTACCGACGGAGCGGGAGACAAGTGGTACACTTTCAAGCCCGAGCCAAACCATTATGGTGATTCATACAACCCCTCATGGAAAAATCACCCGAACCTTAGGTGGAAACAAAACCAAAACTCACAACAAATCAATTCTTCCAACCCACCTAATCGTTTCCAATCAAGCGGTTCCAACTCGAACCGTACTTTCAACAACAATCCTTCCGGCAATGGTAGTACCAATAACTTTGAAGGATTGATGTCTCAATTTATGGTATCTCAAGAAGCTCGTTTAGCCAAGTTTGAAGCCGATTTCAAACAACAACAAACTGTGATGACCAATAAAATTGACAACTTGTTGAAAGCCCTCCATAACCAAGTGTTATCACCTCCACATAAGGACGCTAGGAACACAAATAGCGGACCCCAAGTCAAAGACCCTTCTTCATCCAAACATGTCCACTTCGTCAACGTTGTCACTATTAAACCAATCGATAGGAGCATGGAAGAAAGTGAACCAAAGGATGAGGATAGGAAAGTCGAGGTTGATAAGGAAGTTAGGACAAGTGAGATTGAAGAAGTAGATGATGATGAGGACTACTTCAATAGGCTACCCACTAAGGAAGAGCGTGCATATCATACAAACTTATTCGATGACCCCGAGACACCATACTTCCTAGGTAGACCAATCATAGAAATAGGCGACCCTTCTAATCTCAACATACCATGCAACATAGGGCATCTACATGTGTGGAAAGCTTATATCGACCTTAGATCACCCATAAACATCATGACTAGAGCCCACTACAACTTGATAATGAAAAATCAGCTTGGGTATAGGATGTTCCCTGACAAGGGTTGGATGAGTAACTTCACGGGAAGAGTTAAGGGATTACCGGTTTATGTAGGAAACTTCACCTATGTCACCGACTTTGTAATTGTTGAAGATATCCGCCCAATAGTCGATGCATCCTTAACTCAAGTGGTTTTTGGAAAACCATTTGTTGAGGTCTCTAGAATGACTTATGAACCTTCCTTAGGGATAGTTAGATTTAAGGATGAGACCGATGAAGTAAGCTACCAAATGCCATATAAGATAGAACAATTCCAAAACTTGTCAAATGTTGAGAAGGAGCTTAAACAAGCGGTCTACTATAGGAATGATAAGGATAGAAGTAAAGGAGTAGACTATGTTATGGAAAGGATATTCGGTTTCTACAAGGATTGTTTGAAATTAGGACCGGAATATAAAACCGGGAAGGAGAATGGCCTAGGAACCGTGACCGATGATGGAGTCACGTAATGTACGTGACTTTGAGTCTAGCTACAAGACTCGTTAATAAAGAAAGGCGCTTCTTGGGAGGCAACCCAAGCTTTACTTTATTTATTTACTTTGTGTGTTTATTTGTTTGTTTGATTTTATTTGTTTCCGTATGTATGTTTAATTTTTATTCTTATTGATTCATGTTCAAAACTAAATTGTGAAAATGCTTTATTTTGTTTTTAACTTCGTCTTAACTACATATAAAGGTATTTTGCAAAAGTTAAGTGTAAGGGAAATCTAAATCGGTTTATTAGAACACAAATGAACATGAATCATAATAATATTAAATTAACATACATATTCGTATTTGTTTGAGTCAAATGCTTGTATCGAGTCATAATGATGTTTTGCAGAATTTCCAGGAAGTAAGGTAAAGGTTTTTCCAGAAATTTTCCGGAAACTTAAAATGAAAATTTTTGTCAGGTCATTTCTGACGGCGTCAGGGGTTATAACCTGACGGCGTCAGATTTAATTTCCAGAAATTTTTGAAAATTTTGTTTTCATAAAAAGTTTTTATTAAAATCTCCAACTTATAATCTCCAGGAATCTGCAAAGTTATCATTCCACAAGCATTATATCCTTATATATAGATTTTATCCCGCCGATGTTATGCAGGTTTTCGTGTTTGTTTTCTCAGGTTCAACAGGTTATTTTGGACAAGGAAATGTTTTGAATCAAGCTTATAGCGATGCATTAGTCATGGAGCTTCAACATTCTCTTTGGAGGAAGATTTAACCGTGTAATTTCATTATCCAACGAGCGAATCAGGGGAGTATTTGATTTCATTCTTTTACTTTATGCTTTTACATCTTGTTATTTGAACATTGGGGACAATGTTCATCTTAAGTGTAAGGGGAGGGTAAAAGTACGATTTTTGAGAATACAATTGCGCTTGATTTTTGTTTGTTTGATGGTAGATGTGTAATAAAACTGAGAGAAATACTTGTTAAGGTAATTTTAGTGCCAAATTTAAATTTTTTTTTACAACATATAGGAGTGAAACTTTGGTCTTAATGAGCGTCTCATGGATAGGAGTTATATGACTAGCACAAAAACCGTACCACTAAAAATTTTTTCCACCCCCAAATATGTGAGGTTCGCCCCTAGAATTGGTAGGAAAAGCATTTATGCTATGATGTGTGTACCGGTAGCACTTAGATTCTAGAACTTGCGTTAGGACCATTCCGAGGCCACAAGTGAGACTACATTCGTGTAGTTAGATTTACTACATGATAAGAGGCATTAGGATTAACCCATTGTTTTAAACCTGTGTTTTTGTTATAATTACATTGGCTACATTGGTCAAGTAATTCTCCCACACCCTTTGCGTTGTACTCATTTTTAGTACACGATACCCCTAGTACACCCCTCAGAGCCTATCTTTTCGTTTCGACCTTTAAGCATTTTACTTAAAGGAAGAATTTGTTTACACCCCACTAAAATGTACACCCAAATCGCCTTAGCCTACCTTGTATGCACTCATTTTTAGTGCATTATTGTTACAACATTTGTTTAAACCCAAGTTAATTATCTAATTGATTACATGGTTGCTAAGTCGAGTCATATCCTTGTACATATTGTTTTGGGACGATTGGGACTCATGGGTAAAGTACTAGTGTAATGGAGTAATGGGGAAGAACAACATTATTACCCCCATATGTGCTAAATATTTTAAAAGTACTCCAAGTTTTTCAATTATCTTAATTCGAGTCATTAGAATAGTTATTTGTAAAGTTATGTAAAAGTTCAAGTGTAAGGGGATGCAACGCCCCTATGATGTATTATTTTGGATGGTAGGGCAAGAGTGTATGCAAAAAAAAAAAAAAAAAAAAAAAAAAAAAAAAAAATCGAAAAATCAAGAAAAATACAAAAAAAAAATGAGAAAAAGAAAAGTAGAAAAAACATACGGACTACCATCCCGTTTCATTTTATGTTTATTTTATGTTTATGTTTTGTTATTTTCTTTCATTAGCTTAAGATCGAGTCTAGTCTTGGCTTAGCAACGTTGTATAGTACATGTGATTGATCAAGATCTTTAACTCGCCACCAGTAAAATATCCTTTATCCAACAAAACCGTGTTTTCCTTTTCCCTACACCTAACGTTATAACCCATTTAAAAGCCCTCTTTGATAGTTTATCTTAGGTGCTTACGCCTAGTGGAGGAGGTTTTCGATCCTTTCCCAAGCCTATGGTAATCTATTTGCTATGACAGGTAGTGAGAGATATTTTCCGTTTTCATTTATGAGATTTATTTTGATGACACTTGAGAGATGTGAGTATCTAAAACTACTTGTGAGGTGCTAGTATGTAATCTCCGTGCTTATTATGATTGAAGTGGAACGATTATTTGTTGTAATTACTTTTATGTTTGCATTAAATGACCCCTAACTTGTATTTTGATTAGAATAAAAGCGCATTTGCTTGAGGACAAGCAAATCTCAAGTGTAAGGGTATTTGATGAGGCGAAAAGTGTACCGCTTTTAAGGGGTCATTTAAGCCTTAAATCGTATTTATTTGATCAAATATTGCCCTAAATCGTTTCTTTTGTCATTTTAGGTACTTTGGAGAAGAAATCTGGAAAAGGAAGCATTTTGGACGTTTTTGGAGCATAAAAGTGAAGAAAACGGCAAAGTCTCAAGAATCGGCTAAAAGTTACTCTTGACGGCGTCACAATTAACATGGGACGGCGTCATGCCTTGGCAAGAAAAGTTGGATGTGAAATTTACTCATGACGGGCCAGTGAGTTTGCATGAGAATTCTGACGGCGTCACGCTTTAACTAAATCAAGGGCGTCACGGCTTAAATCATAAGGGGACGGCGTCACGTTCAGGATCCGACGGCGTCAAGCCTTGATAAGCCAGAATGGATTTTTGAAGAGCTAAAGAGGGACGGCGTCAAGATGGTCATCCGGGAACCCTAAAAGCGGCGAGGTGACGGCGTCACAATGCATAAGGTGACGCCGTCAGATGTCAAAGTCTATATATAGTTTTCTAATTTTTTGTCATTAAGAGAGAGCTTAGTGTGTGGAATTTTGGGATAAAACCCTAAGACGATTTTAGCTACTTTTTCAGGGCTTTTTGCCCTGAGATCTTCCATGTTTCATTGAAAGATAAGTTATCAATTAATCATTCAATATGTCTATGTGTTGTTTGATTCTATCTTATGCTTGTCTTTTGTTTAACATGTTAGGCTAATTTTATCTTGTGTTTGCTTAGATCTAATGAAACCTAGCTATTGATTATTGGTTGTTAGTGTGTTGTTAGTTGTATTGGATGATTGTTTATCTATGTTAGGCTTAAGAAAACTGGCTAACTTCCTATTCGGTAACTTGCTTGAACGTCTTAAGAAACATGAACCAAACGCGTACTAAAGGTTTTTATGGTTGTATTTAATGCACAAGCGAATTCTAGTGATCCCATGTTAGGAGCTTCCTAGCCGGCTCGACATAGGAGTGAAGTAGGAGCTTGTAGAGTTTGGGGAAGTAAGTACGCCACCCCACGAATGGTATTAAGGAATACACCCGTCATCCACGCGACTAATACACACTAATTAACCGGTAAAAGATAGTTAGGGAGTAAGGAAATCTAAGTAAACACATTTCTCTACACATAAGTTTCTCACCACTTTTCATTTTTGTTATTTTATTTTATTTGCATTTGTAGTAATTTGGGTTAGTTGACTAGCAACTAATTCCGCCCACTCCTTCAAAACCCGAGATTTTACTTGCTTTTATAAAATATAAAAAAACATAAAAAGAATCTTCCTCAACCCTTAGACCTAATTAGAGTAGCCTTTCACACCTAACGAACACTATTCCCTGTGGAGAACGATCAATCCCCCGTACTTACCACTACACTATACTACATCGGTCAGGTACACTGCCTGGTGGGGTTGTAAGCCTCTTGAGATCCCTCGAGAGGTAAAACCTGTTGTAAGGTTGCAAAACCCACGCATCAGGAAACTTGTTGAAGTAATCATCATCTACTTCTTCTACTTTCTCCTTGTCATCATTCTTAATTTTCTCTTTAGGATAACTTTTGTTCTCAACCACATCCTTATCTTCTTCCTCACTACTCCTAATTGGCGGTTTTATAGTAATGGTGTTGACAAAGTGAACATGTTTGGATGATGAAGGATCCTTGACTTCTCTACCCCCACTCGTGTTCCTAGTAACTCTACTTGACGGGGTCATTACTTGATTGTTGAGTGCCTTCAACAAATTGTCAATCTTATTGGTCATCTCGCTTTGTTGTTGTTTGAAATCGGCTTCAAACTTAGACAAATGAGCTTCTTGAGATGCCATAAAATTAGACATTAATCCTTCAAGATTGTTGGAATTTTTGGAAGGATTATTGTTGAAGGTACGGTTCGAGGATGAACCGTTTGATTGGAAACGATTAGGTGGAATTGAAAAAATGTTTTGAGAAGAATTTTGGTTTTGTTTCCACCTAAAGTATGGATGATTCTTCCAAGATGGGTTGTATGAATCACCATAAGTGTTTTGCTCTGGTTTGAAAGTGAACCACTTGTCTCCCGCTCCGTTGGTACGCAAGGATGCATAGTCCGCAAAAGCTTGGTCGGGGAGTTCCATGAAATCACGAGTGTCATGGGGACCACTACATAACTCACATGAAGAAGTGATTTTGTTCACTTGACTTGAAGGTTTAGGAGCTTCGTAGGATTTCATGAGAAACTTGACCTGGTCTTCAAGTTTCATGATCATACGGTTAGGAATGCTTGAGTTATTCGAAGGCAAGGATATTGCCTTGACCATTTTGCTCAACTCGCGTGGGTCATTCCAACATTCTTTGTCATAGAGAGCAAGATCTTCTATGATTCCCCACGATTCTTCCGAATTCTTATCACGTAGCTTACCACCGGCCGCTTGGTCAATGGTTTGCCTTGTGGATTGATTGACATGATCGTAGAAGATTTGGACTTGAAGCCAAAGATCAATGCCATGATGAGGGACTTTTTAGAGTAAGTCCTTGAAATGAGTCCATGCTTCATAAAGAGTTTCACCTTGACGTTGTTGGAACATCAAGATGTCATTCCTTAGCTTGATAGTTCTCCCTAGTGGGGAAAATAGAGCGAGGAAATGAGAAGTGAGATCATCCCAAGATGTGATGGATCCCGCGGGTAAACGCTCAAGCCATTGACTAGCTTGGTCACATAGAGAGAATTGGAAGAGACGCAAGCGTGTCGTCTCTTGAGTTTCAACATCAAGGTCGATAGAATCAACGTTTTTTAGGAAATCCTTGAGATGTTGATTTGGATCTTCGGAACGAAGTCCATGAAATGCACATCCGCTTTGCACCAACGGGATGGTGTCGGATCGCAAGGGAGACACATTGGCTCTTTGGGGGAGCTCAATGGTGTTTCAATAGCCTTGGTGGCTTGGTTTGGAGTACTCACCTAGAGTACGGGCTCGAGGTGGGTCTTGGTTAATTGGTGGTCTTGGTGTTGTTGTTCTTGGTGGTTTGGTGGAGCTTGGTGTTGTTGGTGTGGTTGGATGATGGGGTCGAAGATGCCTTCATTCACCATGATGGCAAATGAAGAGGGTTACGAACAAAAGGCACGAAGAAAAGATAGACTAAAGAAAGCTAATAAAAAGAAAATAAAAATCTCACTTGATAGGAATCTAGTGAGTAGACCTAAACGAGATAGAAATCAAACCTAAGCAATAACTATTCCCCGGCAGCGGCGCCAAAAACTTGATGCGGGATTTGCAAGACCTCGCAAAAGGTTTTACTTCTCAAGGGATCTCAAGAAGTTTTGCAATCCTCCAGGCAGTGTACCTGACCGTTGTAGTGTATTATAGGTAAATCCGGGGGATTGATCTTTCTCTAGGGGAATAGTGTCGTTAGGTTCAAATGTATGTCGAGATAGGTCTAGAGGTGAGGGAGGATTCTTTTTGTATTTTTTTATATTTTTTTAGAAAGCAAATTAAAGATCTCGGTTTTGAAAGAGTGGACGGAATTAGTTGCTATTCAACTAACCCAAAAACTAATTATAAAAACTAAAATTAAATCTAATGAAAAGAAAAAGTAAATTTGGTGGTAACTCTTATGGTAAATGAACATGTTTGCTTAGAAGTAATTACTCCCTAGTTATCTCCTGCTGATTTGTTGAATTGTCACGTCCTTGTTTTAGTTGAAGCGTTGTATTCCTTAATATTGGTCATGGGGTGGTGCCGAAGTCCCCAACTCTATGAATCTTAGTCTCCCCCAAATCCCTTAAAGTCTATTAAGTTATCTAGGATCTACAAGCCGCAATTCACGCAATAAATACAACGAGAAAAACAAATAGTGCACTCTACGGTTGCATTTTCTAAGACGTTCAAGCTAGTTACATATAAGAGGTCAGCCAATTTTCTTAGCCTAACACGAGGTAATCAACTAAACAATAGACAACAAATCAATAATCAACAACTAGGTTTCATTAGATCTAAGCAAACACAAATAAACTTAAGCTAGCATGATAGATAGAAGAAAAGATAAACAAGTAATCATACAACCCATAGACATATTGAATGATTAAACGAATAACTTATCTTCAATAAAGCATGAGGTTCAAGGGTTGAAAAACCCTTACAAAGCTGCTGAAATTCGACTAGGGTTTTGCCACTAAAGTATTACCAAAAAGTGTCACACATTACAATGAAAACATTCAAAAATATATATAGGAATACAATTCTGACGGCATCAGGTTATAGCCTCTGACGCCGTCAACTCGCTTTGGATTAGGGTTTTGTCTATGTAATCGCCACTCTGACGGCGCCTGAAAGGTATCTGAGGCCGTCACTCGTAAAACTCTTCTGGGGCGTCTCTTGTTAACTTAAAGTGTGACGTCCATCTTCATTTTGTACCTAACAGCGTCAGGTTGCAAAATCATCAAAACTCTCTGAAGCGTCACTTGTTAGCTCAACACTAGAAATCTTCCATGGATTTACAAGGGATGGCGTCACGTTGTGTCTAGTGACGCCGTCAAACTCCCATGTCTGACGTACTTTTCGCGACTTCGTCGTTTTCTTCACTTTATCGTCCAAATATGCTCCAAAAGTGTCGTTTTCCATCATTCTTGTCCCAAGTACCTAAAATACAAAAAGAAACGATTTGAGGCAATATTTGATCACATTTACTCGATTTTTGGCTTAAATGACCCCTTAAAAAGGTACCAAATAAATCCTTATCACAGATACCGATTGGATTATCGCAATGCAAGAAGAAATTAATCAATTCATAAGCCATGACGTTTGGAGAAAGGTTCCTAAGCCTTTTGGAAAACTCATAATTGCATTGAAATGGATTCTTAAGAACAAGTTAGATGAAGACGGGGAAGTAATCCACAACAAAGCTTGTCTAGTTGCAAAAGGATACCGAAAAGAAGAAGGAATTGACTTTAATGAATCATTTGCACCAGTAGCAAGGATCGAAGCAATACGCTTATTCCTGGCTCATGCAGCTCATAAAGCTTTCACTGTATACCAAATGGATGTGAAAACGGCCTTTTTGTATGGAGAGTTAGAAGAAGAGGTGTATGTGATCCAACCAGAAGGCTTCGTTGATCCAGACAGCCCAGATGATGTTTATGTCCATGACAATGCCATTTACGGACTCAAACAATCACCACCGGCATGGTACAAGGTGTTGTCAGATTATCTGCACAAACACAAATTCATCACAGGTTCAATCGATCCAACTTTGTTCATAAGACAACAAGGTGACGATATCATGCTAGTCCAAATTTATGTCGATGATATTATTTTCGGATCTACGAATCCTAAATATTGCAAAAATTGTGAAAATATCACTCGATAGAAATTTGAGATGAGCATAATGGGAGAGTTAAAATTCTTTCTGGGTCTACAAATAAACGAAACTCCTCGTGGTATCTTTATTCACCAAAACAAAAACACGATGGAAATGTTGAAAAAGTTTGAAATGGAAAACTATGACTCTGTAAGTACACCTATGCAACACAAGCCTAAACTAGATGAGGATAAAGATGGTAAACCAGTTGATGCTACAAAATTTCGTAGTATGATTGGTTCACTAATGTATCGTACATCTAGTAGGCTTGATATTCATTTTGCTGTCTGTATGTATGTCCGTTACCAATCACAACCAACGGAAAAGCACCTTACTGCCGTGAAACGGATCTTTCGGTATCTAAAGGGAACCATGTACATGGGGCCTTGTGTATCCAAAAGATTCTGATTTTGAACTAATTCCCTATTCAGATGCAGATTATGCAGGTTGTCAAATTGATTACAAAGGTACTTCAGGGGCTGCTAAACTCTTGGGGTAGAAGTTAATTAGCTAGTCTTCAAAGAAGCAGAATCACACTGCCTTATCCACTGCAAAAGCTGAATACATATCCCTCTCCGGATGTTGTGCACAAGTACTATGGATGAAAACACAATTGACGGATTATGGTTTCTTTTTTGATAAAGTCCCAATTTATTGTGATTCGAAAAGTGTCATTGCCATCTCTTGTAACACAGTACTGCGCTCACGGACAATCATATAGCAGTCAGATAACATTTCATCAAAGAACATGTAGAAAGACGGACAGTGGAACTGTACTTTGTGAAAACTGATTACCAAATTGCCAACTTCTCCACAAAAGCTTTGCCACCGGAAAGATTTGCATATCCACGACATCGTCTAGGAATGGCAAGCATGCGTGATGATAATGACAAAGATGCTGAAAAAGTCAAAGAATTCACCAACGAAACAATAAACACAAGTACATCTGGTAAAACAATCGGGTAATTTATTACTCATTAAGTCTGTTGGTTAAATCACAGATTGTTGTTCCCTTTACACGCTTAGAGTTAACTAAAAAGTTAATCTATTTGTGTTTATGACTAATACAATGTTTAAGGTTAATTCTAACAGTTATAAAACGTGAATATAAAAACAACAATATTTTCAACGTTTAAATTCTTATTAGAAATAATTCCAAGAATCTATTACCCAAGTGTTTTGTGGAACAAACACTTGGGATTGAATAGACAAGGGTATGGGGTGTCTCCTATCGAAACTCAAGTTTTGCTTGAGTGGTAACAATATACCCACTGAGCTATCTCAGTAAGTTGTATACTCTTTGTAGGAGAGAAGTTACTTTGTAAAAGTTCTAAGCTTTCAATATACAAAGCACACTTTAACTTCTCTCCCATCTGATCTATTTATACACAAGTAATCTAAGTATAAGTGATTAAATATAATACAAGTTGTTGAGGTTGCGTGTCTGACAATTACAAATAGTAATTGTCATTTCCAAGAACCAATAGGAAAGGACTAATAAGACTTTGGGAGTTGTTGGCTGACACTCCATAACTTTTAGCCGCAATAGGGAAGGTTGGATCTGACAAGAGAAGAGTGTTTGGTCTGACACTTTTATCTTCTCAGATCTTTTCCCTATTGATCCCGCCTTTTCTTCAGGCGTTGGTTCCTCGGTCTTTAATCACTTTGTTGTTGAGGAGACTGGGGTTCAGGGAGTTCTTGTCCAACATTCACTGAACCATCATCTTCTTCTTTGGCTTAAGTCCTACTCAGGGAGTACCGCCTTCCTGAGAGTGAGTCCTTTATTGAACTCGCCTTAAGCATCCTGAAGATGACTCACTGAGAGACTGTTCTCTCAGTGACTTGAATTGTTCTCGGTTTAAGTTAACACTTAGCTTAATTTGTGTTCAAATCCTGTTTAAGATAATTGGGTGTTTTGCGAACCCAACAATCTCCCCTATTTGGATATAAATTATGCCTAAGTGTTTTGATCAGTATGAGTGAGCTAAAGTCTTCTGCTCATACTGAATGTACTTGAAAATAAATAAGGATATTGATATAGCAAAACATTCATCAATTTATTCATATCATTACAAGTCCTATTATTCTAAGTACAAAATACTCAAGGTTCCTGAACAAGACCCATGAGTTCAAGCTTTGCCTTTTTCGACACCAACACTTCTTTGTCAGGTCGTTCCTTTATCAACTGATCCATCAGCCTGACAAACTCCTCATTATTAGAGCCCCTGATATTAAGTGCCATCAGTTTGTAGGCTAGGATTGTTGTCGTTTTGCACTTTGTCAATGTCAGAAACTCTCTGAAAGGCTTCCTGACCAAATTCATCCACGAAGAAGATACCATACTCAGGTTCTTTGATGACAAGGTTAGGACGGAACTTGACTCCCTGAGGAGGAACTCTGTTGCAGTGAAGTGCAGCTATGTATTGTTCAGGCTCCATAGCTATAGCTTTCCTTTTCTTCCCAACCTTCTGAGTATATTCAGGGATAGTTAGTCCCTGAGAAGCAAGTGCCTCATCATGGTTAATGCCCAGACTTTTTGCCACTTTTGCGGTTCCTCATACTTGGCACTCAGTGACTTGATGATGATTGGGGCATTCTTGCTTGTGGTTTTCTTCCTCAGGATGGGCATCATCATATCCCATTCTCTTAACCCATAGTCTGAAAATTTGACTGTTGGAAGATGTTCAGACTTTCTTGGACCTCTATGGATTGTTAAGCTTAGAGGTCTGGTGGGGTGAATGGTGATGTCAGTGATTTTGCCTTCACCTTTGGTTTTGGTCATGTGCCATACATACCTCTCATATGCCCTTTGCCTCTTTTCTTGCTTCAGTTTGGCTTCCATGTTGTGTTTCTGAAGAAGTTGGGCTTGAAGCCTGATGAATTCATCTCCCTGAATCTCTTTCTCAGACTCCTTTATTTCTTCCTTGGCAACCTCATTGACGGTAGATGTGGTGAGGTCATGGGCTTTCCTGCGATCTTCCTCATCTAAGATCTTAGCAAGTTCCTCCTGAGTCCCATAGACTCTTCTCCCATCTTCTAAGTCAACAAAAGATGGTGCTTCAGGATCTGGCTGTCTTATGTTTGAAGCCTGGACTAAGTGTGGTTCAGGAGAAGAGGTTTCAGTCATAATATCCTTCCCTTTGTCAGTGCGAGGAGGTTGACTGGTGGATGCATCAGGATTTGGAACAGTTACCAAGGCAGAGGAAGGATCAGGGATTTCATCATTTTTCTCCCCCTCAGCAGGTGTAGGAACTTCAGTGGAAAGACCTGCTGACTGAGGAGGTGGTGGCACATGAGAGGCCTGAAGAATTGATAGGATATCAGAGACCATGGACTTTGTCTCAGAAGCATCATCCTTCACGGCACTGAGTTCGGCAGCCATGACTTGTTGGGTGATGGAGAGTTTAGTAACACGGTTGGTGTAGTGGTTGATCAGCTCATTATGTGTTTGTGAGAGCTGATCAATGGCTGAGGAAAGCTTGTTGAGGTGCCCCTTTGATTCCATAGCAGCCTGAAGAATGGAATCCTGGTTTTCCCTGAGACCTTTGAGATCTACCCCCTGAAAGAGCTTAAGAAGCTCAGTCAGGTTGGTGGAGGCAGTCGTCTGAGTGGCCATATGGTCTTTCATTGATTGAATCATTTTGGGATCATCAGTAAGTTGTTCTTGGACTGATTCAACGGCCTTGACGAGGTTTGCAAGGTCCTGATGCTGACCAGTGGCTGTTTCATCAAAGGTTTTGGTTAGTTCCCCAAGTTGTTTGTCAGTCAGCCTAGAAGCCTGAAGAATCTTGTCCTGAGATTCTTCCACAGAGGCCCTGAAGTCAGTATAGGAGGCTGCCGCTTCAATATGCTGATCCGTTAGTTCATCAGTAAGAGCATTGTAAAGACCTTCGGTGGCTTGGCGAAGGAATTTAGCCATACTTCTTTCAGAGGGCAGATGAACATTATCATACTTGGTTAACCACTCAGGGGTAGCAGAGGCACCTAATGAAGATGATGATGAAGATGATGGTGAACTGGGTTGTTGTTCCTCAGGATGAGGATAAGAGAGTTGTTGCTCAGACTGCGGAGGAGAGTTACTTGGACCCTCCATTTCCTCCTCAACATCAGGAAGTGGTTCATCCTCACCAAAATCGAAATCCGTCTCCTCCTCTGACTCATCAGCCAACAAATTTTCATAGTCAGCCAGAGAAGGAGCCTTCAGGGAATCCAGCTCCCCCTCAAAAGAGGGCTCACTTTTGTTGTGGCCAGGTCCTGATCCTTTAGCCATAATAACTGGTGGGGTTTCACCAGCCTGACTAGCCATAATAACTGGGGGGTTTGCCCAGCCTGACTGTTAGGATCAGTTCCCAAGTGACTTGGACCGCCTGAGGGGGTGATGGGTTCCGTATCAGCGGGTGGTTTGTTTCCCCTGAGTCTTTGTCCCCTGAGCACCTTCATCTACTGACGGGTGTTTTCCAGTAGAATCACTAGGTACTATTGGTGATTGTTGATGGCCTCCCTTCCCATCAGGATTGTGCTGTCCTTTTAGGGATTTAGAGGCCTGAACTCCCTGAGACTCTAAGTGTGATTGCTTAGAGACGTTAACGGGATGTGAATGGGTATGGGTCCCCGTCTCAGTGGAGTAGTGCTGCTCCACCGAGGATATAGAACCCTGAACTCCCTCAGGCTCTGATTGTGATTTATCAGTGCCTTCATTGGGATGTGAGTGGGTGGATGCTCCTGACCCATCTGACTTGTTTTTTTCAGTAGGGACATTTAGAAAGGGTGTGCCCGAGGATACTGAGGATGATTGCCCAGCACCCTCCGTTGGCGGTTGTTTTGTGGCCAATGTGGTCTCTTTTATGGGAGTCTTAGAGGTCAAGGTCACAACAACTTTCTTAGTGCCTGAGGCAACAGTCTCAGTGGCGAGTGGTTTAGGTCTAACCACCTTACTGGACTGTCCCCCTTTCCCTTTGGTCTTCTTCACCTTCTTGGTTGGTGAAGGAACTGGTGAGCATACATTTTCACCCTGAATCACCATTAACATGTAGGTGGTCAGGGCGACTGGTTGTACCTCAGTGATGTCACTACTAAAGTTGGTCTTATGCAAGACGTCAGGTTTTGTACCTTCTACGTCAGACCTTATGTAGTCAGAACCAAGGAGGTCCTGAAGCACACAGGAAATGAACCTAGGGTAAGACATGTATCTTTGCCTATGTTTCCCTGAGAGCTTTGACACGAGGTCACGGAAGATTATTCCTCCGATGTCAATTTTTCTACCCTCCAAGAGACTGAACATCATCAATTGTTGTGATGAGTTCAATTGCTCAGTGGAGGATTTGTTTCCTCCGAGTACCTGAATGACGAATGTCATCATAATTCTCCAGACAGGGTGAAACCATGTCTTCACTATTGGAGCCTTTGCCAACAAGGCTTCAGGGGACTCGGTAGGACACCTAACATCATGAGGCCCTAGGAAAAGCATTTCAGCTTTTATTTCCTGATCAGTAGGGTTTGCCTCAAAGTTCTCAACAAAGTTAAGACCAGTGGCCATGATGAAGGTCTTGTAGTTCAGGGAGAGAGTCCTAGTCCCATTCATCACAGTGAAAGTGATGATCGACTCTTTGGTGTCCTTAGGGCTGGTAGCCGTTGCGGTACACCAAAACTCCCTGAGATAGTCATTATAAATGACTTCTGGGGTGGTTGTAAAAGCTGTGGCAAGGAAGCAGTTTTGTAAATACTTAACTACATCCTTGTAACCCGCATATTGCTGCAGGTAGTGGAAATTTCCAACCACATTGTTTTTGGTCAGGTCCACGCCCTCCATTGTGAAGCTCACATTGGGGGCGATGGTTACACCATTAGAGGAAGCCATTTTATGATCTGGTTTTGGTCGAAAAAATGGTCGGATGTTTCTAAATGCTAAGAACACACACACAATTTGTTTTGAGAGAGAAAAAGGGCAGAGTTTGCTTATAATTTTCAAAAAACGTGTGTGTGAATTCTTTTGGATGGGTATTTAAAGGGAAGTGGAGATGGGGGTATTTAAGACATTTGAGTGATCTTAGTTTATTCAAAAAGAATTATTGGAAATTGTTTTGAATAATATGTTTTGGGATCCGCATTTAATGCCAACACTCCACTTTCCTGGTTTGGCGCAACAGTCGAAGTGAACAGTTGAGCAGTTCTGCAAAAGTGTAATTTGCAGAGATGAGTCATCACATATATGTAATGTGATTGGAGAGGCATTTAATGCCAAGTGGGAATGTGGTGGCCTAGAGGTGGAAGCCAGAAAGGCAAAAAAAAGAACAAATATTCTTGAATCAAATATGAGTTCAGTTACCAACCTCGAACATTTACTAACTAGATATTTAGCATTTAAGTCAGTATTTAATGTCTCTTTTCAGGGCCCTGAATGACATTTAATTCAGTGATTGGTTTTTCAGGGACTTGGGATTAGTCACTGATGATTCAGGAATATGGAATGATTCCTGAGAGACAAGGATTCAGGAACTTGGGTTTAGTTCCTGAGCCCTCAAGATTTCAGGAACTTGCGTTTAGTTCCTGAGGTTGAGGATTCAGTGAGATGTTTTTCACTGATGTACACATTGAGTTAGGGACCTGAGGTTTTAAGAATTTACACTTCAGTTGGAAGGATTTCAATCAGTGGACTGATTTTCTATATCCAACATTCCTAATTCAGCTTTCAACCTTGTGAAAGTTGGTTCATCCAAAGGTTTGGTGAAGATATCAGCTAACTGATATTCAGTAGGGATGAAGTGTAATTCAATGTCACCATTCATGACATGGTCCCTGATGAAATGATATCTGATATCAATGTGTTTTGTTCTCTGATGAAGAACAGGGTTGTTTGAGATTGCAATTGGACTTGTGTTATCACAAAAGATGGGTACCATCTTGTACTGAATTCCATAGTCACTGAGTTGACTTTTCATCCAGAGTACATTTGCACAACAACTAGCTGCTGCAACATATTCAGCCTCAGCTGAGGACAAGGCAACTGATTGTTGCTTCTTGGCACTCCAACAGACTAATTTCCCACCAAGTATTTGGCAAGAGCCTGAGGTGCTTTTTCTGTCCATGTTGCATCCAGCATAGTCAGAGTCTGAGTATCCTTTGAGATCAAGTCCTGAGCACTTTGGATAGTATAATCCAAGGTTAGGAGTGCCCTTCAGGTACCTGAATATCCTTTTCACAGCAGTGATATGAGATTCTCTTAGGTCAGATTGATATCTGGCACATAGACATACTGAGAATTGGATATCAGGTCTTGATGCAAGTAGATACATCAGTGACCCTATCATTCCTCTAAAGAGAGTTTGATTTACTGATTTACCAGTGAGATCAGGACCAAGGTTGTTTGGGGGGACCATGGGAGTTTTAACTGAGGCACAGTCACTGAGATCATACTTCTTCAATAGATTCTTTACATACTTCTCTTGACTGATAGTGGTTCCTCTATCAGTCTGCTTGATCTGTAGACCAAGGAAGTATGTCAGTTCTCCCATCATGCTCATTTCAAACTTCTTTGCCATTAGTTTTTCAAATTGTTTGCAGAGTTTGAAACTTGTTGAGCCAAAGATGATGCCATCAACATACACTTGTACTAGTATGACATCATTATTTGTCTTATAGATAAACAATGTGTTGTCTATCTTGCCTCTGACAAATTTGTTTTGGATTAAGAAGGCTGAGAGAGTCTCATACCATGCTCTGGGAGCTTGCTTTAGTCCATAAAGGGCTTTGTTCAGCTTACAGACATGATCAGGAGACTCATGGCTTTCAAATCCAGGAGGTTGCTGAACATAAACTTCTTCTTTCAGTGAACCATTTAAGAATGCACTTTTAACATCCATTTGGTACACCTTGAAGTTCATGTATGTAGCAAAAGCAAGGAAGATCCTGATGGCTTCCATCCTTGCTACTGGTGCAAATGTTTCCTCATAGTCAATGCCTTCTTGTTGATTATAGCCTTTGGCTATAAGTCTGGCTTTGTTTTTAATGACTATGCCATTTTCATCAGTTTTGTTTTTGAATACCCATTTCATGCCAATGACTGAGACATTCTCAGGACATTTGACCAAGGTCATTACCTTGTTTCTGTCAAATTGTTCCAGTTCATCATGCATGGCCTGAACCCAACTTGGATGTGTAAGTGTTTCTTTAACACTTTTGGTTTCAATTGTGGAAATGAAGTCCACAAATAGGCATTCATTGGATGAGGCTGCTCTTAGACTAGCAGCCATGCTCCTGGTGAGCATGCCTTCAGTAGGCTCTCCAATAATATTGACAAGTTCAATGTCCTGAGACCTAGTCCAACTTTCTTGAGGTCCTGGATACTGATTTGAACTTGTAGAGGCCTGATTGGGTAGAGGGGTTGGTTCTAGAGTAGACACATGATCATTGATTGGATCTTGAGTGTCTACCAGCTCACTGAGATTGTTTGGTTCTTGAGTATTTTGAACTGACTGATTGATATCATCAGTGTGTGCATGTGCCTCAACAAACTCAGTGATGGTTGGGTTAGGTAGGTTGTGAGGGATTATGTAATAGGAGAGATTAGCATCATCTTGATACTGAGTAGAAGGATTGTTTTCAGAAAGATATTCATCAGGAGGATATCTTGAAGAATTATCAATTCCTATCTCTTCTACTGAGGCAGTTGAGAACCTGATTGCATCAGTGCTCTCATCAAAGGTAACATGAAATGTTTCCTCATTCTGCTGTCTCCTTGTGTTGAACACTCTGATGGCTTTTGAGACAAGTGAGTATCCCAGGAAGTATCCATCATCAACTTTTGCATCAAATTTCCCTAAGTGATCCTTGTGATTATGAATAAACACAGGACACCCAAAGACATGAAAGTAGCTGATGTCAGGGATTCTTCCTTTGAATAACTCATATGGGGTTTTTCCATATCTCTTGACAATGATGGATCTATTTTGTGTATAACAGGCAGTTTTGACTGCATCAGTCCAAAAATGGTTGGAAAGGACTGATCCACATAGCATTGTCCTGGCAGCTTCAATGAGTGTTCTATTTTTCCTTTCAGCAACACCATTTTGTTCAGGTGTGTATGGAGAGGAAAAGTTTTGGGAAATACCTTTCTCATCACATAAACATTCAAGTTCATAATTTTTGAACTCAGTCCCATTGTCAGTTCTAATCTGTTTGACCTTAATGTCATTTTGATTTTCAATATTCCTGACAAAGGACATGATTGTTTCAGCTGCCTGACTCTTTTTGATCAGG
Organism: Artemisia tridentata subsp. tridentata; assembly: GCA_021014915.2. Classification (NCBI taxonomy): domain Eukaryota; kingdom Viridiplantae; phylum Streptophyta; class Magnoliopsida; order Asterales; family Asteraceae; genus Artemisia; species Artemisia tridentata. Next base: position 59,497,721 of record CP139505.1, read on the forward strand.
AAGAATACCCAGGTGTATCTAAAGTATTCATCCACAATGACCAGAGTATACTTCTCATGGTTAGTAGACCTAGGACTGACAGGTCCAAAAAGATCCATATGGAGAGGATGTAGGCAGTTCCTGATGGAAAAGTTGGTTTTGGTTTTAAAGGATGCTCTGTGATGTTTACCTTTTTCACAAGCTGAGCATGGTTTATCCTTTGAAAACACAAGTGATGGTAAGCCAAGGACCTTGTTTTGTTTTACAAGATTGTTTATGTTTTTAAAGTTCAGGTGGATGAGTCTCTTATGCCAAAGCCAGTTGAGTGTGTCAGTGGCTTTAGCAAAGAGACAAGTTCCACCCTGAGTTAGACTGGACATGTCTAGTACATAAACATCTTGTCTTCTTGGTGCAATGAGGACAATTTCCTTATTTGCATTGAAGATGGTTCCTTGCTTATCATCAAACTGAACTATGTATTTAGCATCACATAGTTAACTGACACTGATCAGATTATACTTAAGACCATTTACATATGCTATCCTAGTAAAGACAATACCATTGCAGTTTACTGAACGATAGCCTTCAGTGAGACATGATGAATTATCAGCAAATATCACTTTGGGTCCTGATTCTTCCACATATTTGTGCAGGCATTCCTTAACACCAGTCATGCTCCTTGAACATCCACTATCTAGATGCCAAACAGGATCCCTGGCATACCTCTGCACAAATAGTAAACTGGGTCAGTTCTTTCTAGGACTCCATTTCATGGAAGGTTTGGTATTGTAGGTCTTTATGAAGGTATTAATTGATTCATGGTCAGAGGTTGAGTGGACTGAGCTACCACATGTTTTGCATTTAATTGCAGGGGTAGCCTCAGTAGTCTGAGAGGATTGTTTATTCTTTCCTCTTTTTGACTGAATGACCTTCTCTTTTCCTGAGGATTTCTGAGTGGTACTTCCACTAGATTCACAGTGTTTGTCATTTTGACAATCCTCAGGATGATGGTCATTGAATCCACACAATGGGCAAGGTGGAAAAGGCTTGGCCTTTTACTTCTGTTTCTGCATAGAATCAGAAGGATAGTTCAGGCACTGAGCCTTAAGTCCTGAAAAGTTTGACATGACTGGGCATTTTTTATGATCAGAGGTCCTGTGATCTTCCTTTTTGCAAATCATGCAGTAAAGGACTCTATAGCAGTCATCAGTGAGATGATTTGTATAGTTGCACAGTTCACACTTTTTCAGGGGTTTGGTTGGTTTGGATTTGGTCTTTGAGGAGGCTAGTTTTTGTTCCTTCTTTAAATGGGAAGGTTTTTCAGAAGATACAATCTTCTCACTTAGCTTCCTGACCATTTCAGTCAACTGATCAATTCTTGGATCAGGACTTTGAGTTGCAACTTCAGAAGGGACTGAAGTTGATGAGTCATCAGTATTTACTGACACTTCAAGGGGTGGTCTTTTCAGGAGGATTCTACCTTTTCTTGATCTCTCTTTTGGAGAGTGTGGGGAGTAGACCAATGGTGGGAGGTCTGAGCTTGGTGCAACACCCTGAAGGGTATTTAGTGGAGGGAGTGGAGGAGTTGGTTCAGATTTAGGCTCACTGATTGGATCAGAAATACTGAGTTGGTCAAAGAGTCCAAGCATACCTTTCAGAGCCTGACTTTCAGGGAGCAAGATGTTTCCAGTCTCAAAGTTTGGCAACTTACTGACTGGGTTGTCCCTGACAATCCAGTCATTTGACTTGGGTTCCATCTCTTGCTCAAAGGATATCCCAGCTGGAACAAAGGTCATTTCACTGGGACTCTCACTGGAGGTTTCAGTGAGGTGGTCAATTCCTATAGTTATCTGAGGAATTAACCCCACATAATCAAAGACCTTAGGGTTCTTTTTGGTCCAGCTTTCAATGACAGCTTTTTCTTTCTTAAGTTCTGTTTGAAGGGCTTGGTTTTGTTTCAAAATTTCAGTGTTCTGAATTTGTAGAGTGATGGATTCTAGTTTGGCTTGTTTCAATGTAGGCAGTTCATCTCTACATTTATTCAATTCTGACACAATTTTATTATATTTTGAAAACAGGTCAAGCCTTTGTTCCTCAACAAACTTTAGATCAACACAAATATAATTCATGTAAGACTGCCAATCAGAATCATCATCCATAGAAAGTAAAGTATTTACCTTTTTCATGGTGATGTTGACCCACTCTCCATTCCTAGCATGGCTTTTTCCCACAGCCACCTGATCCTCTTCAGAAAGTGCCATCAGTGCACTAACTCTTATTTCCTCATCTGAGGAAACCTCTTCTTCATCCCAGTCATATGCTTCTGCAACTAGTACCTTGTTCTTTTTCTGAATAGGTTTAGATGTTTGAGCATCCTGAGACAATATGGGGTTAGTTTCAAGAAGTGCAAGTTTAGCTTTGATTTTCCTATATTTTGTTTCAAAATCCTTTTGACCCTTGTTTTGAAATTGTTGGGTGGACTGAAACATTTTAGGTTGAAACTTGCTAGTTCCTGAGGAACTGTTTCCTGAGAACTTGTAAGAGGGTTCTGAGATAGTTTTAGAATAACAGTCCCTAGCAAAATGACCCTTTTTACCACATTTAAAGCATTCAGTGGTCTCATTTGCTTTTGGTTTTGTAAAGTTGGACTGATTTCTTTTGATGAAACGTCTTGAACTAGCAAGGAGTGCCCTTTCTTGGAATTCCAAGTTTAAGTCGTTCAGGTACTCCTCACCAGTCCTTTCATCAATTTCTTCTTCAGAATCCTCTTGAATATCCTGCACAACACCATTAGAATAGAAAGCAGTTGATATAGGTGTTGAGGTTAAGGCCTTTTTGGACTCAAGAGCTTTTGAGTCAGGATATCTCCTTGAGATCAAGTTGTCCTCATAGACAAACTTCCCATAAATTTCAGGGAGCTCAAGGTTCTGAATGTGGTTAGCATTCCTCAGGCCTTGTGAGAAGTTGAGCCACTTCTCAGGGAGACTGTTGACAAAGCCAACATTTGTCTCATGCTTAGACAATACAACACCATCATTTGATAATTCATTTATCAAGGTCCTGTATCTGGTGTAGGTCTGTGAGAGACTTTCAGAGTCTTTTGCCCTGAAAGTATTATACTCAAGTTTAAGGTCCATGACCCTATTTTCCTTGGTATCTGAGGGACCCTCAAAGCTGTTTACCAAGTCATCCCAAGTTTGCTTGGCTGTTAGACAGTTGATGACTGATTCCATTATATCGTCAGGAAGACATGATATAAGGATGCTTTTCAGGCGTTGGTCTTGATTGACCACCCTCCTCTCATCAATGGTCCATTGGGCCTCAGGCTTATTTAGCCCTGCGGCTGTCTTAGGGACAAATGGGTCATCCCTGATACAGGTGATGTAGTAGGGTTCCATACCAGTAAGATAGCAAATCATACACTTCTTCCATTTGCTAAATTTCCCAGCTTCAAGTCTGGGTGCAACAGCGAAGTAGCTACCACCCTTTTTGTCGACTAGCTGGGGTACATTGATATCAGCCATAGTAGGATCTTGGTTTTAAAAACCTAGAGCACTCTTGGTTAGTTTAAAAGATTTTATAAACCAGAGGCTCTGATACCACTTGTTGTTCCCTTAACACGCTTAGAGTTAACTAGAAAGATAATCTATTTGTGTTTATGACTAATACAATGTTTAAGGTTAATTCTAACAGTTATAAAACGTGAATATAAAAACAACAATATTTTCAACGTTTAAATTTTTATTAGAAATAATTCCAAGAATCTATTACCCAAGTGTTTTGCGGAACAAACACTTGGGATTGAATAGACAAGGGTATGGGGTGTCTCCTATCAAAACTCAAGTTTTGCTTGAGTGGTAACAATATACCCACTGAGCTATCTCAGTGAGTTGTATACTCTTTGTAGGAGAGAAGTTAATTTGTAAAAGTTCTAAGCTTTCAATATACAAAGCACACTTTAACTTCTCTCCCATCTGATCTATTTATACACAAGTAATCTAAGTATAAGTGATTAAATATAATACAAGTTGTTGAGGTTGCGTGTCTGACAATTACAAATAGTAATTGTCATTTCCAAGAACCAATAGGAAAGGACTAATAAGACTTTGGGAGTTGTTGGCTGACACTCCATGACTTTTAGCCGCAATAGGGAAGGTTGGATCTGACAAGAGAAGAGTGTTTGGTCTGACACTTTTATCTTCTCAGATCTTTTCCCTATTGTTCCCGCCTTTTCTTCAGGCGTTGGTTCCTCAGTCTTTAATCACTTTGTTGTTGAGGAGACTGGGGTTCAGTGAGTTCTTGTCCAACACTCACTGAACCATCATCTTCTTCTTTGGCTTAAGTCCTACTCAGGGAGTACCGCCTTCCTGAGAGTGAGTCCTTTATTGAACTTGCCTTAAGCATCCTGAAGATGACTCACTGAGAGGCTGTTCTCTCAGTGACTTGAATTGTTCTCGGTTTAAGTTAACACTTAGCTTAATTTGTGTTCAAACCCTGTTTCAGATAATTGGGTGTTTTGCGAACCCAACACAAATCAACACCCTTTTTTCAAACAAACACTACAAGAAAAGTGGCTTTTTAGGACCCCCCATAAGCGTCATAAAATGGTACTTTTTAGGACCTTTCATTTAATAGGACCAAGGATGAAAGCGTTTCATGTAAGGCGGTTGTATTAGGTCCAAAGCGTCCTAATATCTCAAATACCTTATGAAACCAATTTTATGGTCGTATTATATGTCTATGAATAACCCAAATAGCGTCCTAATAAAACCATATTAGGACACTTTTACAATGTTTTGACATGTGCTTACCTACTTTTAATCTTTTGACACACATAAAAAGGTCCTTAAAAGTTTGTTAGGACGCATATGATGCAACATCATAGCTATTTTAGCAACCAAGAAAAGGGTCCTAATAACTCAAATAAGATTATGATACCAATTTTATGGTCGCATAATAGGTCTATAAACAACCCAAATAACGTCCTAATAAAACCATATTAGGACACTTTTACAATGTTCTAACATGTGGTAACCTACTTTTAATCTTTTGATACACATACAAGCATCCTTAAATGTTGATTCTTAGGACGGTTATCATATAACATTATAGTTACTTTAACACCAAGAAAAGGGTCCTAATATCCCAAATACGATTATGAAACCAAATTTATGGTCGCATAATATGTCCATGAACAACCAAATAACGTCCTAATAACAACATATTAGGACACTTTTACAATGTTCTAACATGTGGTTACCTAATTTTAATCTTTTGATACACATACAAGCGTACTTAAAAGATAATTGTTGGGACGCTTATCATGTAACATTATAGCTACTTTAGCACCAAGAAAAGGGTTCTAATATCTCAAAGAAGATTATGAAACCAATTTTTTGGTCGTATAAAATGTCTATTAACAACCTAAATAACGTCCTAATAAAAACATATTAGGACACTTTTACAATGTTAAGCGTCCTTAAAAGTTTATTGTTAGGACGGTTAATAAGTTTAATAGGACAATTTCAAAGTCCTGACAAGTCATATGATAGGATGCTATTTTCAGCATGCACACTCTATTTTACGATATGAATAAAACATCAGCTAATTATTAAATGAATAAAAAGAAATTGTATTTCAAATAAGCAATTGTCATAACAAAAGCACTAAACATAAATAAGGTATAGACATTATCCAACATAAAGTCTTGTAACATTAAACAAGAAATTAAAGCAACAAGAAGCTTAGTCCGAGGTCATCGTGCATCCTTTCTCAATCCTCACGGACCACCTACAAATAAACATCCATGTATAAGCATTAAGCTCCATGTTATTAAAATTATTGGTATCACAAGTTTAACAAAGACATACCGAGATAAAGGGACAAGGCCATGCTATGGTTTAAAATTTTGGATGAAGGGTGATTGCTTTCAAGCGTATTAGTCAATTTCAATTGAATAAAGGTGGCAACTTCGACCCATTTCTGGGTATATGAGTCAAGTTGGGTTACGCTTTATCTCTAACGAGTATGGTTACCCGCGCATTGCGGCGGGTTTTTTTGCTTGTATTTTTGTCATATACATTGGTACCAACCTATTACCGGGTTTTCAATTGTGCTAATAGTCAAGAAAAAGTTGTTGAGAGCATTATCAAAAGGAAACATCTAAAGGTGTTGTGGTAACCAATTAAATTACTACAGGATCATGTAGAATCGAATTGATGTAACATCAGATTATGTACAAAAAATATCCAACTGCTATATATGAAGTGCTTTACAGTAACTAAGTCGCAGGTTTTCCTCTGAAAGACTAAAATTTATAGTGACAATGATGATATCAACGACTTGCTTTATATATTAAATTAAGAACTACTAACACAGTCACTTCAAAAGTTGAATTTAAGTCGATTATAAGCAAATTTGATCTCTATAAGGTTAAAAAAGACTCATAATGGGCCATTTGAGAACCTCCTAAACTTTCAATTACATAAAAATCAAGAATAATCTAAATCCCACATACACAAAAGAATGTGTAACACCATATATTTGAGCAATTAATTATACATTAAAAGAAAGTGTTTCAAGTTACTTACATTTTTGGGTTCTTTTAATGGTGAGTCTCCTAATGCCAATAACAACTTTCATGCCTAGCTTCAACATTGCTTCATGTCTTTTCTTTTCAGATCTATTCTGCTTTTCCCCACCTGTTTTCATCACCATATCAGTATACTGTGAAACAGAATATGGATAATAGTAATCATCCTAGAATCACTTCCAAAAATTTCAAGAAGATAAGATGCTTTCCACCACACCTGTGAATTTGACCTTATATGCAGATTTTGTATAATGTCATTTGGTGGTTGGATCTAGGTTGGTGTATGCATTTTATGCTGGCCAGAGGCCCCAGCACGTCCGAGCAGCCCATTTTTTCACCTGTAGGCATAACGCTTAAAATCAGACAATGCAAACCAACTTTTTAGCATTTAAATGCTGAATTTAACCTGCTGTTCTAAGCCCCTTTTCAACCAAAGTAACAAATCTATTACCTTTACAAAATCATCTTTCATCCATGGCAGACATAGCCCCTTTTGCACAGTCCTCAGTGTTGTAGCTCACAAACCCAAATCCTCTTGACCTTCCAGATTCTCGGTCGGTGAAGACTCGTGCTGTATAAAGAATGTTATGACAGCAACGTTAGTAAAAAAAGATAAAGCATGTCAACCCAGATTGGGGCTCAATGGACCACATTCAGCACATGCCCCTCACAAACACCAACCCACTAATGATTAACCTAATCCTAAATTCCTATTAGAAAAATACCTCATAAAGCTAACAGTTGGACCATTATTAGAGAAGAAAACAACAAAAAAGTGTTTGCAGGCCGGCCTGGCCCAGCCTAGCCAAACTCAACTCTACTAAAAATCTGGCCATTTTGATAATTACCAACTGGCAATCCAAAGTGAATACTCAAAACCAATCGAGTATCTACATGACCAGTCGCATGCCCAGAAAAAGTTATTCCTGGTAGTGCATTTGTAGATCAGAAATTTCAATTCATTTACTAATCAAGATACATCTTTGACTCCAACACAACTAATGATCCAATGTTTGACTCCAACACAACTAATGATCCAATGTATCAAAGATCTTGTTAGGTTTTCAGAAACCCGAACTCAAAACCTAAAGGGAAAAACAAAATTATATAATGAAAGAAAACACTTTTGACGAAAGTGATACGTACAATGGTGGATTGAGCTATAGCTTCTTCATAGCGTTTCAGCTTTATCAAACATGCAGCAATGTTAAGGTGACACGGGTTTTTAACTGCCAAAGCCATGTCCTGATACTTGCCAAACAACTGAAACATGAAATCATCACCCATATACGCAATGGCCTATGATGTCCATGAAAGAATCCAAACAAAAATGTTAGAACAGTATTCATATATGAACTAGTTTATAGATTTTAGATGTTAAGGGAAATATTGAGCTCAACCATTTCATATTGTTGCATAGCTTCCTCTAGTTTTTCTTTAAAACTGTCATGTCACTACGAGCTTTACCCTATACAAACATATGTATATATCAGAGGCGGTTATAATTATTTCAGATAAGGTGATCAGTTTACAAAGTATATTATTATATGCTTATATAGTTAGGGAAAATGAACTAATGATTTCAAATTTTGGATGGAGGGTGATTGCTTCCAAGGGTCTTACTCAATTTCATTTTGGTAATACTTGATAGGACCACTCATCCTGAGATGTAGATCTGTCGCTGATCTCGAAGGGTCCAAACCACTAAACTAGAGGTGGCAATTTCGACCCATTTACTTATGAATGGGTCAATTAAGGTTATGTATCATCTCAATTGGGTCAAACGGGTGAAATCAAATTTAAAAGCTAACACGTCAAAAGTCACCAGAAGTGTATAATACAATTGGTATAGAAACATCCCAAAATCATTTTGTTCAACAATATAGTTTTATATCATATTATATGAATAGACAAACTAATTACTAATAAATTAATAAAACTTTTAAGAAAAAGCATTTTGGGTAAACAAGATGCACAAATTTCGGAGAATGAAGATGACACTCATTACCCATACGTAATTTAAGATCTTGGCTAGTTCAGTTGTAACATACGATGAATATGAACACCTACAAGAACAATTTCACATATTGAGTAGAGAAAGAAAAATCACCTTTAAAGGATTCTCGAATAGCCTGTCACGCAAAACCAAAAAATACTTAATAACTCTCAAGACTTAAGAAACACTGTAACAAATTCTACTTGTACTATAGTATGTACAGCCTAAAGCACAATATTTGCACAGCAATTTCTCTGATTCTAGAAAAAGGCATGATACTTTCACAGAATCAGCAAAGTGACAACAAAATGTGTTACCTTCCCCAAAATCAAAGGTAGCAGAACCGTGACAATAAGCCTTCTGAACAATGTCCCAGTTGGAACAGATGCCCCCAGTCCACAAGCTATTAGCTTTGATATAGAAAAAGGCAGCTGCAAAGTACAAGCGCATTTATGTTCAAGTATGTATACACAAACACTGAATAAAATATTTCCTGTAGTCAAAAGTTTTAGTTATTGCTTTAACTTGTGAAGATCTTATTTAACTTGTATCTTATTTAATAAAAAAAAAAACTGTGTTAATAGCTTTGGAACACAATACATATAAAATAATCAAGTATAGCTCCGAGTCACTCAACTCGTGAGTTGACTCGGACGAGTCAAGTGACTCGGTATGAGTCCGAACGAGTTACACGAAAGAAATCAAGATCCACACGAGCTTGTTTTTGAAACTTGAGTTTTAAATAAATTTTCGTTTTATAATGTTAATATAAATGTTTTACTGGTTAGGGTTTTATATAAAAAAAATAATAAATGACAAAGATGGTGGCGTGTGGCTTACCAATCGAGGGAGAAAGAAGGAGAGGGGTGGCGGAGAGTGGTGGTGATGGTGGTTGTCGGCTATGGTGGCTTCAAAACACGATCAAACGAGCTCCCTTTGACTCCAAATGCTCCAGAAATACTTCTGTGGTCTCGATCTATGCGGCGGCATCAAAAAGGGTTCGCTGGAATTTTGGCCGGAAAAAGGGTGGCGGCGCCGGAACAGTGGAATCCTGCTATTGGTGTTATAATAATAAAAGTAAAACCCTAATTCGGGTAATAATACGCAGGGACCATTCTTGTAATTTAACCTTAGTTTGTGAAGGCGGGGTAAATAAGTCCAGGGTCGGTTGTGCCAATTTGTAATTCTTTTATAATAAAACAATGTGGGCCCCATTCGGCATACCAAACGGACTCGAAAAATTATGAAACTTGCGCCATTGTGTCCGAAATAATTTTTCCAATAAAAATGAGTATAAATATAAATAACTTTCTCAAAATTAATTTGTTTGGCAAATTCGATTCGTTTCGCGTGTTTTAAGTTGTGCTGGCTGGATAAGTGAATAACGCTCACGTTTCAACAAGATATCCACTGTATTTCAATCCTAAACAAGTTCAAAGAGTTTCAGAAAAGTTTGAGAGCTTAAGGGAAATCAGAAATAAATATTTCGACTCGTAAAATAAATTTAGGAAATTTACCGGGTGTTAAAGCACATACCGCACATATCCAAAAAATCTTATCCAAAATCTACATAAAATCCAAAAACCGTATCCCCCATCACCACCTTATATTCTCTCCCTCTCTCTCACAACAGCAACAACATCACCTCCTTCATCCCCTTGATAACACCAAACCTCTTATCTTCAAAACCTGAGATGCAGCGATAAAATCCTTTTATGTGTAATTGTGGAGCAGGAAATATTAAAAAAAAAAGAACCATATCATCTCGGCTCATTCGTTTAACATCTCGTGTACAACCATATCATCTCGGCTCATTCGTTTAACATCTCATGTACAACCATATCATCTCGGCTCATTCGTTTAACATCTCGTGTAAAACCATATAATCTCGGCTCATTCGTTAAACATCTCGTGTACAACCATATCATCTCGGCTCATTCGTTTAACATCTCGTATACAACCATATCATCTCAGCTCATTCGTTTAACATCTCGTGTACAACCATATCATCTCGGCTCATTCGTTTAACATCTCATGTACAACCATATCATCTCGACTCATTCGTTTAACATCTCGTGTAAAACCATATAATCTCGGCTCATTCGTTAAACATCTCGTGTACAACCATATCATCTCAGCTCATTCGTTTAACATCTCGTGTACAACCATATCATCTCGGCTCATTCGTTTAACATCTCGTGTAAAACCATATAATCTCGGCTCATTCGTTAAACATCTCGTGTACAACCATATCATCTCGGCTCATTCGTTTAACATCTCGTGTACAACCATATCATTTCGGCTCATTCGTTTAACATCTCATGTACAACCATATCATCTCGGCTCATTCGTTTAATATCTCGTGTAAAACCATATAATCCCGGCTCATTCGTTAAACATCTCGTGTACAACCATATCATCTCGGCTCATTCGTTTAACATCTCGTGTACAACCATATCATCTCAGCTCATTCGTTTAACATCTCGTGTAAAACCATATAATCTCGGCTCATTCGTTAAACATCTCGTGTACAACCATATCATCTCAGCTCATTCGTTTAACATCTCGTGTACAACCATATCATCTCAGCTCATTCGTTTAACATCTCATGTACAACCATATCATCTCGGCTCATTCGTTTAACATCTCGTGTAAAACCATATAATCTCGGCTCATTCGTTAAACATCTCGTGTACAACCATATCATCTCGGCTCATTCGTTTAACATCTCGTGTACAACCATATCATCTCGGCTCATTCGTTTAACATCTCGTGTAAAACCATATAATCTCGGCTCATTCGTTAAACATCTCGTGTACAACCATATCATCTCGGCTCATTCGTTTAACATCTCGTGTACAACCATATCATCTCGGCTCATTCGTTTAACATCTCATGTACAACCATATCATCTCGGCTCATTCGTTTAACATCTCATGTACAACCATATCATCTCTGCTCATTCGTTTAACATCTCGTGTAAAACCATATAATCTCGGCTCATTCATTAAACATCTCGTGTACAACCATATCATCTCGGCTCATTCGTTAAACATCTCGTGTATAACCATATCATCTCGGCTCATTCGTTTAACATCTCATGTACAACCATATCATCTCGGCTCATTCGTTTAACATCTCGTGTAAAACCATATAATCTCGGCTCATTCGTTGAAGACTAGTGATGATGGAAGTGGCTTGCATGGTGGATGGAGGGTGGTTAGATCAAGCATCACTTTGCACAAGAACGGTTTGAAAGTAGTCCTTGAATTTGAAAGGATGCTTGATAAAGTTTTGGTGGGGGATTTAGATGGTGGGGATTTGTAGAGGATGGTGGTTGAATGTTATTAGCCGTCATTTAAGAACGGCTAAAAGTTATTAGTAGTCATTTAAGAACGGATCTAGATGATAGGTATGATTGATAACATCAAATAGTTTTGATATTTTAGTGTCAATTTCCCCCTGATATGCTCACCATTTATATCATTTTACTTGAATATACACTCGTATTCGTTAATATTTCATTTTCTGGTAAATTATGAGCATAGGAACGAAGAGACGCGAGGTTTATTAATGAAAATACACAAGAAGTATGCTGACCAGACAAAATTCATTTATCCAGATAATTTTGCAATTGTCCGCCCAAACTCGTATTGATGGCGCCATTTTTTCACCAAAACCTTTTAACATTCCTTAAAAAAAATTAACATCCCTCCAAAACCTGGTTTTTCTTTTTCACCAACACTCACCCCTTAATCCCTGCTGGAATGTTCTTCTACCTTATCTAGTTTATACCAACAAGCAACAGGTAATTCTTTCATCTCTAATTATCATGAAATATATTATATTATAAATTGCATATGAAGTACCAATTCTTTTGGGGATGAAATATTCTATAGTAGAATTTGAATTGCGAAGTATCAATTTCTTTGGTGCCTGTGTTTCTTAGCTTATTTCAATCTTATTTATTTCCCCACATTGATTATATGTACAATTTTCTTTTATGAATAGATGGAATATATATCAAAATGAACCCATTATATTTTTTGACCACCAAGTGTTTGATGAAAATCCTCAAAAACAGAATTAGTACTATGGACTACACAAAGTCACAAAAGTTTGTTGCAGTAGGTTCTAAAGATAATAGGATCCGTGTCAAAAAATATGAAATAAAGGATCTTGCGATTCAGTGGTGATATCTTCTTTGCTATATTTGTAATATTCCAAATGTGACACTTTCATTTTCAAATATTATTGTATTGATATTTTGTAATATATAGTGATCATGATTATTATTTGTTAATAGGGCATTGTCATATTCTTGTTGAAGAATCCATTTGTATTTGTAAATAGTTTCAGTTGGCGATACTTATAGTGACATTCAACCATTTCTTAATTGCCGTAGGCAATTTCCATTGAAGGACAAAAGACAAATCTTCAGACAAACTACATCCTGAAGGTATTTTACTAGCTACTAGCTGATGTTAGCCATTATATTATATTCATCTTTGGATATGCGAAGATGTTAACTTCCACCATTGACATGGTTCTTCAGATTCTTGGGCTTGATATATGTGCCGATACAATGTTTGGAGATGCTATGAGGAGAGGTATCTTTGGCGGTCAAAAGAAACGATTGACTACAGGTAACTTGGCATATGATGCATATTAGTCACGATCACGGTCACTCTACCATGAGAATGTGTAAAACTGAATCTGCTAACTTGTATGGTTGTGTGTAGGGGAGATGATAGTTGGTCCGACAAAAGCTTTATTTATGGACGAAATATCAAATGGCCTAGATAGCTCCACTACTTATCAGATAATTGCTTGTCTTCAATAGTTGGCACATCTAACAGAGGCTTCTGTGCTTATTTCACTTCTTCAGCTATCACCCGAAGCATTTGATCTATTTGATGATGTTATGTTGATGGCGGAAGGGATGATTGTGTATCACGGGCCTCGCAATAATGTTTTAGAGTATTTTGAGAATTTGGGTTTTAGGTGCCCTGAGAGAAAAGGCGTAGCGTACTTTCTCTAAGAGGTAATTTCACCATCTCATTTATAATTTGTTACTCGCAAAAAATTTGAATGCCCAAGGACGGAAAGCCATATAGGAAAGCCATATAGTTTATGTTAATGTGCTTTGTTTGTACACATTTACCTTTTTAGTAGTTTTTCATCTAATAAGAAATTATCACAGGTTGTGTCAAGAAAAGATCAAGAAACATATTGGTGCCGAACTGAAAAGATCAAGAAACTGCTTTGTTAGGTATTGTAAACAACATGGTGAAGGGATGTGGGTCGTGGTTGATGTATCATTGGATAGTGTGCGCTCATCATCGATACCAAGATATAGAAAAAGGCCATCTGACTGTCTGATTCAAGAAATACCCAATGGGTACTCAAGGGTACACCTTCTAGCTTCACATCAAAACTTCATTATCTTTTATGAATTGATAAATACAAATGTGAACGTACCTGGCTTTCATTAACATGCATAATTCAATCTCTAGGTCACGTAGATTGAACATATTGAAGTTGAGAATGGCGACGTTAACAATATGTACAAGGTGCTAGTTAACTCTGGTCTAGCGTTTGGTGCAAAAAAATGGGTAGCAACGTTAGAGAGACAGTGCGAACGGATTGCAAGTGCAATGGCTAGCAGTATTCTAGCAGGAGATGTCGGAGGCAAGTATATCCTTACTAATTACTTAATAACGTCATATTAATTCGTATTATTCGATGCAATGGATGTGTGTTGGATCGTGCAATGCTGCTGCTGTTTCTTTGGTACATTTGTGTCGAGGATCTTTTTTCCTTCTGCAAATCAGTTTGAGATTCGAGCATTGCTGTTGCGCTTGGTCTAATACTGGGAAGTTAGGATTTGTTTAAGACCTGCTTGTTCGTGTTGGACGTTGCTGGAAGTATGGGTTCATGTTTTCAGACATTCAATGACCTGCTTATTCGTTCACACAACTGGTCCTAATACAGCTACAAGTTAGGGATCCGATATCCCTATTGCTCGGTTTGAATGATGATCTTCGTGATCTGGTCTCTTGGTCACGTGGTTTGTCTATTGGAAGTTAGGGCTCCATAGCCCTATTTGGTGGTCGATGTTTCGTAATTCCGGACCTGCTGGTGTATGGTGATCATTGCAAATCCACGTTCATTGGTCTGGTATACGATTCTTTTGGGAAGTTGGGGTTTCATACACCCTATGATCGTTGTTTTCATCAAAGACCTACTGATCATTGCAAATCCATGTTCATTGGTCTGGTACACGATTCTTATGGGAAGTTGGAGCTCACTTATCATATTCCTATGATGTTATTCAAACAGGTCCAAATGATTTGTGATGCTGCGTTTCTTCTGTTTTATCAGGATCTGTCCATTATGATGTTTATTGTGTAAGTTAGGGTCTTGTACACCCTATGGTCCATATATGGCAGCCTATCACTCTTGGGTTTCGTTGCTTGTGGTGCTTCTAATCCAATGAAGCTGCAATAGGTTTTGTTTGTTGGTAAGTTAGGGATCAATACCCTATTATTCGTCTATGACTTTAGTTATACATTGTGTCACACTCCTAGCTAGAGCTTTCAAGGAATTCTAGCACATGCGGTATGGGTTTAAAGTCATAGTGTTGGTACGTTGTAGTCCCTTGGTGAAGATGGTGCTGTTGTGGTTATTTTAACCATGGATGAGGCTGCTTCGTGGTATGTTTGGACTTCTATGACGACTTGTGAAGATTCAAGTGTTGTCTACTTGAATAGTATTTTATTTATTATTTTTTATAGTCGTTGTAATTTATGTCCAATTATTAGTTATAAGAGTGTTTTGTCACTCTTATAGTGTGGTTATTGGTAGTTTACTATTTGTAAGTTATAGGAATGGCTTGTCATTCCTGTAAGTGCCCATGTAACGGGCTGAGATATGGGACTTCACCCATATCCTTTGTACTTAAACGTTTTTGGTGTAATATTTACCAGGGTGCAGGATTACTCCCCTTTACCCAAAAAAAATAAATAACAAATGTTAGTTATGTAACTCGTATGGTTTTTTTTTTTTAGTGCATAATGGAAAATTTGATGTAAAGATTTGTACATGGATCAATGAATGCCATATTATTTGTATACAAGTTTTTTGTGTGTAGTTATCTATATACATGTACATATCTATTAGATACACTACACAAAATTGTCATTTTGTTACTTCTCATGGATTTTTTTTTTTTTTTTTTTTTTTTTTTTTTTTTTTTTTGTAGTTATCTATATACATGTACATATCTATTAGATACACTACACAAAATTGTCATTTTGTTACTTCTCATGGATTTTTGACAGCAATATGGTGGGTAACTCATATAACTGAAACACAAAATTCAATTATAGATTACCACGATTTAGTAATTTACCCACGAATATATTCCTAGATAATGTACACACGAATTACACACGGCTAAATTTGTGAGTATTTTCGTGGTCACATATGAAGTCCCACAGAAATTGTTCCCACGGAGTTGGCACAATCACCCACCAACTATATTGTGCGTAAACTTACCCACCACTCGAAACTTTTGTGGGTACATAATTACCCTCGGAGGTTATACCCATGTATATGCGTTCGTGGGTTTTCCCTGGGTATTAGAAGGCTACCCACGAATTTTGGTCTATTAGCCACAATTTTCGTCCGTGGGTATTTGACTGATTTCTTGTAGTGAAACCCAAGTGTCAAAGGTCCTATTAAGTTTTATTAAAATATAACTTTTCCAATTAAGCGTTCTATAAAATTGATATTTTATGACTAAAATTTCAAGTGTCCTATTATGGTGTATCAACCTATGAGACCCAACTGACAAGGGTCCTATTAAATTTTGTTATAATAAAACTGTTGCGAATAACCGTTGTAAAAACCTGATGTTTTATTACTTAAATAGCTAGTGTCCTATTAAGTTTTGTTATAATAAAACTTTTGTGAATAAGCATTCCATAAAACTGATCTTTTATGACTCATATATCAAGTGTCCTATTATGGTGTATCAAGTTTTGAGACCCAAATATCAAGTGTCATATAAAGTAATGTTTAAATAAAACTTTTGTAAATAAGCGTTCTAAAAAACTGATGTTTTATGACTCAAATAAGAAGTGTTCTATTATGGCGTATGATAATAAAACCATAACAAATAAGTGTACTATAAAGGTTAATGTTAAAAGACATAGGTGTCAAGGGTCCTATTAAGTTTTGTTAAAATAAAACTTTTGCAACTAAGCATTCTATAAAACTGAAACTTTATGACTCAAATTTCAAGTGTCCTATTATGGTGGATAAATTTATGAGACCCAACTGTCAAGTGTCATATCAAGTTATGTTTTAATAAAACTTAATTTGAATAAGCATTATAAAAAGCGGATGTTTTACGACTCTAAAAAGAAGTGTCATATTATGGTGTATCATAAAAAACCATTATGAATAAGCGTTCTATAAAGGTTAACGTTATAAGACCCTATTGTCAAGGGTCCTATTAACTTTTGTTATAATAAAAAACGTTTGCGAATAAGCGTTCCATAAAACTGATGTTTTATAACTCAAATATCAAGTATCCTATAATGGTGTATCAATCTATGGGACCCAAGTGTCAAGTGTCATATTAAGTTATGTTTTAATAATACGTTTGCGAATAAGCGTTCTAAATAATTAATGTTTTATGACTTATGTATCAAGTGTCCTATTATGGTGTATTGTAATAAAACCATAATGAATATGCGTCCTTTAAGGGTCCTATTAAGTTTTGTTATAATAAAACTTTTGCGAATAAACGTTCTAAAATACTGATATTTTATGACTCAAAAATAAAATTTCCTATTATGATGTATGATAATAAAGCCATTATGCATAAGCGTCCTATAAAGGTTAACATTATAATACCCACGTCTTAAGGGTCCTATTAAGTTTTGTTATAATAAAACTTTTACGAATAATCGTTTTAAAAAAATGATGTTATATGAATCAAAAATGAAATGTCCTATTATGGTGTACGATAATAAAACCATTGTACATAAGCGTCCTATAAAGGTTAACATTATAATACCCACGTGTCAAAGGTCCTATTAAATTTTGTTATAATAAAACTTTTGTGAATAAGCGTTTTAACTAACTGATGTCTTATGACTCAAAACTCAAGTGTCCTATTATGTTGTATTATAATAAAACCATAATGAATAAACGTCCTATAAAGGTTAAAGTTATAAGATCCAAGTGTCAAGGGTCTTATTAGGTTATGTCATAATAGGACATCTAGTGATCAAGTGTCGTATTACACTATCACATAATGGGACACCAACAACTAAATGTCTTATAAAGTAATTTATTAGGATCCATATTTTAAGTGTCCTATTAAGTTATATGATAATAGGACCCCAAATAATCAACCATCCTATTATATAACTTTTTAGGACACCGCCTAAGTAGCAAATATTTAAAAAGGACCCTAAACGCTCATATGTCCTATTAAACAGTTTTTTAGGACTCCATTATCATACCTTCCCACACAAAGGGTCCTAAAAAGCCACTTTTCTTGTAGTGAAAGGACCCTGAACGTACGCTTCAGTGCGTCAATCCTTGAGAAAAGAAGAGAAATCTTCCTAATTATTGTGAGCAAAATTTATACAAGATTTTTCAAAAAGCTTTTTTATAAAACCTTTTTTTTTAATTTTTTTTGCTCATGATAAACAAATCTTGAGTAGTTTTTCTGATTATTAATATAATATTTTGTAGCTCAAGTAAGGATGAAATTTCAAAAACAATGCTACCCACTTCAAGAATAGATAAAAAACAGTTTAAAATATTAAGCTATTATTGAGGCCGGGGGAGAAATTAAGAAGTTTGTTTTTGAAATCAAAATAATAAGTTGTTAAAAGTAGTTGAAAAACAAAAACAAAAATGTTGTTGCAAAGAAAAATGGGAAAATGTTGTTAAAACGTTAGGAAAATGCCATAACTTCGAGGGGGTGATAATTTTATTTAAACATTTTTGATATAACACAAACGTTCAATAAAAAGATGTAAAATATTTTCAAAACTTTGTTAAAAATAAAAAGTTAATGAAAAGGACTTTGTGTGAAAGAGAGCATAAACCAAGGGGGAGTTTTGATTAAATTGTTAAACCTATATTTGAACCTTCCCCTAGTCCAAAACTCTCGCAGAACTGGGTCAAAAGTCAAAAGTTCAAAATTTCAAAAAGAGTTATTAACTCATCCAGCCCCTTTGCGAGAAAAACACACAAACCTTTTAGACTATCACAACTCTCTCTCACTCACAAAACGCTCCTATCGTAAAACTCTCGCAAAATCATTGTATTCTTGAATCTAGTGTTTCCCATGCTAAAATAAGATTTCAAACACCTTTAACATGTCATTTTACATCTTTGTTTATGAATATCTTTAACTATTATGCATTTCATTGATAGAAAATTAGATGTTAGGGTTGCATTTTACTAAACACTAAGAACAATACAGGGTTTGCGATTTAGAGTGTTTTGATGAAATTCTTGTGGTTAGATGACTAAGAAATAGTGTTTAGATCATTCATTTTTAAAGTAAATTGGGTTTTAAACGGTTAGATTTGGGTTAAAACGGATCAAATTGAGCATATCTGAACGGTAAAAGTTTGTGACACTAATAATGGTGGTTTGCGATACATAGGGATAAAGCCAAAAAGACTTTACTAAAGTTTTTAAAAGCTTGTGAGACCTTTGTGAACGTTTGTTGCGTTACCTATGTACGAGCATAATGTTGCAAGAGGTCCATTACGAGATCTTCATTAGTAGTAAAAGTTTTGATCTTTATAGATTTTAAAAACTTGTGTGCTAGAATAACATATTTGAGATTAAGAAAGAGTTTTTATCATTATGTACAAAATTTTTATGAATTTGATGAATAGCTACTTAAAAACGTGGTTTAAGAGTTTTTCTTCTTTCCCAAAATGTTTTGCGATAGCCATTAGTATCACAACTATATTTTGCGAAACCAATGGTTGACCATTGTTGCGACAGCTTACTTTGTTGTGATACCAAGTCATTAAGAGAGCAATCTTGCGAAACTTCTTTTTACCCACTCATTTCTGAATGTAACTTTCCCAAAATTTTCAAAAATATTTATGAGACTTTTTTAGAGTATTATGCTTTATAAAACTCTTATAATTATTTTTCTTAATTTTGACAAATTAAATATTTGATCAAAACATTTTCCAAAAGGTCATCATTTGTTCAAAAATTTAAATTTTTGTAAAATTTATTTTTCAAAAACTTAAAGTTTTCAAAATTGAGCACATTTTGAAACAAAAGTGTACTTCTCAAATTCACAAATATCATTTTAAATGAGAAATATCAAAAAAATTTCTAAAAAGAAGATTTTTAAATTTGTGTAAGATTAGTTTAGTATTGATTAGACTAGGATTGTATCCCGATATTGCCTTTAAGCAGTTTAAGATGCATATGTTTAATTAAAATAATTAGACTTTTCTATGATTGCACTTTGTTATATATACACTTTGTATATGACATTTTTCATGTCAATGTGAATGTACGATTTTGATGGATTCAAATTAAAAAAAAATTCTCGGTTGCCAAAGCTATTACACTTTAAAACAATTCATGCAACCTTGAAATATTTTTCACTCAAATCTATTTTACAAATGGTTTTGAGATAACTCGATCCTGTCTTAACTAAAAGTATCTCATCTTTAAGGTGGTTATTAGGGCTAGTTGTCAATTAAACACTGATAATGGAACCCTTTAGCTATGCAACGTAATAGAGTATTCAAGGTTTTGATATGTTTAGGGAAATCTCACTCTTATGCAATAAAAGCTCTTTTGAGACGACTTGTATTTGACTTAACAAAAAACTTCTCATCTTGAAGATAGTTATTAGGAATAGTTATCACCTAAAAGCTGATAATTGACTCCTTTAACTAGGCAACGTAATAGATAGTTCAAAGTTTCGCCATTTTTCAAGAAATCTCACACTCGTGCAATTAAATGATCTTTGTAAATGTTTTTCTAATCAATTTATCTAGTATTCACGAGATTACTCAAGTTTGAATCTAAAGTTGATATTTTTTCCCAAAACTTCAAAAAGGTTAGATGAACGTATATTTTAAACACATGAGCAATATAAAACAACGTTCAATCTAAACCTAAAAATCTTTTGAAAAAGTATCACACAAAACAAACTTTTGGTGAGGAAAACAAAAACAGACAGAGAGAATTAAATCGCATGTGAAAAGAAAAGAGCATTCGCTTATGCTTTAAAAGCAAGAAAGCATAAGAAGAGAAAAAGAAAAAGAGATATGCTCGAAAAAGAAATGTCAGGGCATACAAAAACAGACAGAGTGAAATAAATTTAAATTTATCCATATACTTAACATCTCTCATATCATTTCAGAATCACATCACAAAAATGGCTCAAGAACAAAAACTACCACAAAACATTCAGGAAGAAGTACACGAAGTTTCAATTCCGACAAATGAAAAACTTCTTCCAGAGAATGAATTTCTCATGATTGGAGTTTCTTAACCATCAATTTATCCCATAATCCTTTCACTATGATAACCCCACAATCATTAAAGTTCTCAAGAATCATTCCATATTTCCCGCAATCACTGACATTGTTTCCAACATTATCATATACCTTCAACAATTCTGGCATCACATCCAACTCGTGGAAGACAACAAACCTACAACTCTTACAACAAAATGTGGACACCTACATTTTTGAATCCACAACATCGTTGAAAAAGGAGTCGAAGAAGAAGGAAAAGCCATTTATACCTTTCGTGAGGGTCATCAAACTCATCTTTGAAGACTTGATGAACAGATATCACATCTCAGCAAAGACCTAATGCTACAACACATAGTGCATTATCTATTCTAAGAGCATTATTGTATCTTGCTGCTTAAACCACAAAGGTAGAAAGGGAGTTTGTACGGGTAGCCAGTGTTTCTTTGGAAAGCTCAAAACCGAGCGGACCTACCCAGGAAATGCATAGGAAAGTTGTGTCTAGCGCCAAAATAGGTATTAAGAAGGGTAGATATAAAAAGTAAGCATATGTTGGAGGCATTATACAAATAGAAGTCATGAAATGACTAAAGCAAAAGTGAAAAAGAAAGTGCCAAGTGAATCTGCGGACTTAGAGGAACTTAGGGATGAATGTTGCTACGTGAGTAGAATATCTTGAGAAAACAAACGTAGGTGAAAAAAATGGATGCCTTATGGCAGGATAAGGGGGTGGATCAAGTGAAATGTGAACCTTTTAAGGAGGATAAGGATAGTTTGTTGGATAGGAATAGAAGTGATCGTATAGATGACAATGATGGAGATGTTAAAGGGGTCGGAACTTAAACACTTAGAAGGAAGCCTAGGACGTAGAAGAAGTTTGACAACAGTAGTTCTATTAGGACCTCTAAGTTAAACCAACTCATTAATTATGATGCTTCTATAAATCCTTATGTGGATTTCGGAACGGGAGTAGTGGATTCTATTAAAGAATCTTTACGAGGATCACCCGGAAATACAGCCAGAGTTAACATCACGCCAGCTCTAAAAGCCGGTCGAACAAGTCATGTATCATTCGTTGTTACATCGACAAGTTCGCTAACGGGTACTCTATGTGAGCCCGGTTAGTTACCGATTACCAAGGAAGAGAAGACTCCATCACCATCATCATCACCAGTACCAACACAAGAAACAACAACAACAAGAACAACAACAATAACAACAACAACATTTACAACAATACCTACATCACAGGCACCATCAACTTCAAAAACTCATACATCATCAACATCCACAGTGAAGACTACCAGACAATCACATCTCGTATTATCACATCTGCAACAACAACAACACTCATTCCAACTACTCCAAGGAAGAAATACAGAGAACCTTTTCGGTCTCATTGAAGGTTTCGTCTGTATAAGAACCCTATTAAAAACCCATAAGAATCACGAACAAAACAAACTTGACGACCTCAATCTCGAAGCCTCCATCAGGATAATACTGAGGGGGAGAAACGGCTTGTGAGATTGAGATCTTCAGTAGCTGCTGGTACTAAAATCATGGAACAATCTACATCATCTCACCAACAATCACTAACACTCTGTTCCTGAGTTTTGATATGAAAGAAAAGAATAGAAGAGGTTAAAATGGACAGAAAAGAAGAGAAGATGAAGAGATATTAAAATTTTAATTCGTGTTCCTGAGTTAGAGAGAAAAGAAAAGAAGAGTAAGAATAAAAATGATGATTTTACAATAATGCCCTATGTTGTAGATATATTTTATGTTATATGTTATGGCATTTAAGACATTTTGATTATTATTGGTTTCCATAATTACTTTCCTTCCAAATCATCCCACATTTGGGAAGAAAGTTTAGGAGAGAAGATTAGTCAAATTTTCACTCCTTTTCTCTTCTCTTCTCTCTTAAAAAAACTCAGGAACACAATGTTTTTTTAATTTACCATCCACTTCTCTTCTTTTCTTTCGAAAATAAAACTCGGGAACAGAGTGTAAAACTCTCATGCTCATCACAACCTGTTGAAGATGTCGAAGAACACTCCTCAGAGTTAAACCCGAAAGATGTTTTTGAAGATGTTGTGTTAGAAGATGAAAGTGTAGCAGCTGGAGTGTATTAGGCAAAGTTACAAGAAGGGGGAATAAAGGCAAAGTAGGAGCTGGAGAAAGATGGGTTAGTTGCAGAAGATAAAGAGTTAGAGGTGCAAGATGAAAACCCAATGGTTGAAAAGCCCGAGGAAGTATCATCTGCATTTGGTATGTCTGCTGCTGAAAGTAACGAGGAATATGACGAAAGGGCTGAAACATCAATACAAGATGTCTTCTACAATGAATGAATTATAAAACGATTGAAGATTAAAGAATCAGTTGATAACTGATATGTTTAAAGCCACGTCTACTTGGGAATCGTGCAGTCCAGAAGACTTTGACCATAGTATTATGAGAGATATCTTCAAGAAAGTCAAAGTTGCACCTAAACCTCCCGTTACTTACCAAATCATCACAAGTGATGCTGGAAGATCTGTTGGATAAGATGTTCTTCAAGCAGCTAGCGATGGATGTTGAACATCAAGCACTGATAAGTAGAGTTTTGCAGGTGACAAAAGAAACACTGGAAATTCGAGCATTATAAAAACGCTAGAAGCAATACATTGAAGCTCGAAGATACAAAGACCGGTTGCCTTACATCGGAAGACCCCATGATCTACCCTTTGGGGGAGATTGTTGGAACACAAAAAATATAAATCATGATATAGGGGCTTCCATGAAAACATGATTAGGGAACGTTGTAATATGTTGGAACATTGTGATACCAAGCATCTCATTGCTTGTCTTCAAGGATGCTGCACACCAAGCTCAGAGCAAAAGATCAAAGCCGAGGTTTATTCGGAAGAGAGAGCTTCAAGGTTATTCTCAGCGTTAGTTGAAGACATCAATGTTCACTAATCTAGACTATCCGTATTTAGGGGGAGATTGTTGGAACACAGAAATATAAATAGTTTACTATATTAGATATCCCACCCCCGAGACACTTGTATAGTCTCGGGGGGAACAAGAATGATGTGTAGGTATCACAACTTATCCTAGTAAGGGTAGAGAGGTATCACAACCTTATGCTTGTACTAGTATAAATACCCTCACAAGTTTCATTTGTGAGGTGTGTGTTGCTTAATAATACTTTATCTTTCTACACCACTCTCTCTTCCTTCTCTCTAGTCTCTCTCTCTACACCACCACCACCATGGGTGTGTTTACCTATTCCGGCCAACCACCCGACCACACCAAAATATCATCTTCCTAAACTAGATATTAGTGGACCAACAATCCCCCAAATTTTCGAAAAATTAAGAACCAACACAAAAACATACGAAACTTTAGACTAAAAAAAACTAACAGATCAATACTTGTTGATTAAAGATCTAACCGATTAAAGAAAAAGCTCTAAATTTGACATAACCCTAATTTTGACTGGAAGCAATTTTGACCAAATTAACCAAGAAATCTGCATATCAAAGCAACCATGGCTCTAATACCATGGTAACTATGTAAATAAAACACAAAAAGATCAAACAAAAGGATTATTTAACCAACCACTCCTTTATTTTATATAAACTACAAAATCATACCACATAACTTTGTAGAATCTTTTAATTGACTCTAGAACACCTTGATCGACAATTCTAAAACCTAACCCATCAGAGAGAAAACACACTTTTTTATACACACAAAACTTGTCTGATATGAGAGAATGAGAGTGAAAGGAGCTTTTATTCTCCTTCCACGACTTAGTTTTCATCTTTTAAGTCATCTACTCCGCTAGTCCTTGAAATATAAAACAAACACAAACAAGTACTTATTTGTGGACAGTCACCTTAACTCTACCCTTCATTAAAATACCCAATTTATAAAAATATATCCCACTAAATACCTCACACACACTCACAAACTAAATAAAAAACAATAAAACAAAACAAATGGCCCCACTTCACACCGAGTATAATTCGGTGAACTGATCACCATAAGTTGCTTTGGTTTGTGTGATTCACGCGCGAGAATTTGGAAGGGCAAGGGATGGCTACATGAGTTTGAAAGTCACCAAGTCGAAGTCACGCCCTTGGTCATCAGCATTATACAATATTTCTCAACAACATCCTCTTACTAACTCAACACGTGTCAACTACTCACAATAAATTAAAGTACAACCAAAATCAATTTATGTGTCAATTTTTTTTTGATCTTACTTCTATCACACGAACATTCTGTCGGGATACGACATCTGAGAAACCTCACTGAATAATAGTGAAGCCTTGCACGTACCCTAGACAACGAGATGTTGACCATGGGCCGTTACAAGTATTCGGAGGGAAAAACCTAAGGATCGAACTCAATACTTTGGATAAAACCGGGAGTGCCTTTTGATCTTACTTCTGTCACATGAACACAAGATCTGACGGATATTAAAAACAAGAACTTATTACGATCCTGATCAAAAGTCGAAGAAAATGAACAACCAAAATTTGTTTGGTCAACTTTTTGGTCATTCAACCAAAAACTACACATTCACACATTCCTTAGGTACCAAATATACAAATCTCCTTTTCTTAACCATAAACCCTCCCCTCTTTCCACCTTCTTTTCATCTTCTCTCTCATCTCATCGCCTCTAAACTCGAAAACGACGTCGTACAACCATATAGCACAACCACAAGCCACCACCTTCAATCACCGCCTGAACCTCACCGAGATAATTACATCCCATTAATATCCGGTTAGTTTATACTTTTTTTATATAAAAATTATTTGTTTTGTGCCCTAATTTTGGTCTTTTATGATTAAAGATTTAATTTTTGTGGTTAATATGTGATTTGGACTAATGGGTATTGTTAAAGATTCAATTTTTAACAATACCCATTACTTCAAAAAAAATTGCGCCCTAAATTGAATATTTTTGTGCCCTAATTTTTGTGTTTTATAAATAAAGATTTGATTTTTGTGGTTAATTTAAGATTTGGAGTAATGGGTATTGTTAAAGATTCAATTTTGGATATTTTTTGTGCCCTGATTTTGTGTTTTAGGGATAAAGATTTAGTTTTGCGGGGTTCATATGTGATTAGGAATAATTGGTTTTGGTAAATTTTTGTAGTTATTAGGTGATCTTGATTTATAGTTTTAGTTTTCGGATTGTTTTGTGACCTAATTTTGTGTTTTACGGGTAAAGATTTGTTTTTTGGTGTTAATTTGTGATTACGAATAATGGGTATCGTTAAAGATTTAATGCACATGTTTTCATTATTTTAATCATATTCAGACATCCAGTAGATTGTGTTATAATAAAGTGAACATGGAGAATGTCTCTGAGACGATTAAAGGGTACATACAAAGGTTATTGTATTGACTTGATAGCGATTGATTGTTATTATGCTAGTATGTAGCTCAGGTCTATAACAACGTTGATGACACAGCTCACCTATTGAGATAAGACACATTGTCGGAGGATGTCTCTTCGTATAACTAATTGTATCTTTAGAAAGGGTTCCTCCATGGCACTGTATCTCCCGCTATAGCCTATAGCTTATCTAATATATTCAGGATGCACTAGTTTTTGTTCCATATTATAATTGGGATGCTAATTGGTACCAAGTAGTTATATCGGCATGTTTAGATACTGTTTAACATCATTATAGAGACTATTTGGTTCTGTTTTCTGTAGTCAATCAAACTGTTGGTTAAACATTTTCATGTTGGCTTTTTTCTTTTTATATCTCCAAAAGACTGAGGTCATAAATATATTATGCTTACTTTGATTATCTAAAGGTATCAATCTGCAATAGCAGGCGACCAGTTTTATCAAATAGAGGCAATAATTGGTTTGATGGCATATAGGCTTAAAGTTTGAATGCATTTAGGTCTAACCTAAGGTCTGCTGCAAGTTAGTTCTTATTAATGTATTCTTCATGCCGTTTGTTCTGCTTTTCCCTTTTTTTGCAATTGATTTTGTTAAATATACATGAAAAACAGGTAGGTGATGGCGGTTTTTATTTTATCCTGTTAACCAGGAGGATCTCCAGCTTTGTTTCTATATAAATTGGAAGTGCAGTGAACACATATGGCTGCTTTCTTATCCAATGATCTGATGCATTCTGGAATGCATGAAGGCGGTACGCATAAACAGTCTGATAGTACGGTAGAGGAAAGTGGTGGTCGCTGGTATTTTTCTAGGAAAGAAATAGAAGAAAGGTCACCGTCTAGATCAGACGGCATTGATTTGAAGAAGGAAACTTACCTGCGCAAATCATATTGCACATTCCTGCAGGACTTGGGGATGAGACTTAAAGTGTAAGTTCTGTTATCCTTTGGTTGTTTTATGATCATTGTTCTGTATGAGATGATCACATAGGTTGCCCTTTACCATTTTCCTAAATCTGATACTGATATTAATAATATGAGGGGCCATATTGTTTGCTCCCTTGCCTTTATTTTTTAAAGAAAAAAATTGTTTTTACCTTTGATGTGGAGCAACTTAATTTGGGTTAGGGTGCTTAAGATTGTCGGATAGATCTTATTGATTTTCCAACTCATGCTTATTCTTCTCTTCTTGAATAAATATACTTATATTATGTTTTGAGGTCATTGTAGATGAAATGAACTTTAGTAAACCAATGATTTATGTTGCCGTATTTATACTCAGTGGAATTTTTGTGTCTTTATTTGATTTACTAGGAAGTTAGCAAAGTCGTGTGTGGTTTACCAATTATATGTTCTCATATATTTTGTTTTAACAATAACTCCCTATCCGCATTGAACATCATTTTAGTGCAATTAGGCCCTATCAATTCCACGAGTATGCTTAGTTAACGCATCTTTTGTTATTCTAACATTTATTGAGTGGCTGTCTTGGCTTAAAAAAGTGCAAAAGTGCTCCTGAGCCGCTGCCCCACTGCTTTTGTTCCTCTCCCTTTTCACCACTAGCTACAAAGTATAAGCTAAGAGCCCTCATAATTTGAAGTTTAACAAGATGTTAGTCATCCAACTACAAGATTTATAAGTACATGACAGAGAAGTAGCCTAGTAAGTTTTTAAAGCGTAGACTACAGTGAAATAGTAAATGTGTATGTTTTATTTATTTGTTTAGTTAGTAGAACTTTGCATATAAATATATAACATAGTATATAGTCATGAAATAAGTTTTGAACCCCTATCCAGTTCCCAGTTTTAGCAGCTACCCAATCAAACATCCACCTTACATAGAGGACGCTACATAGTCTTTGGATTATATGCTGTCTCAACAGTTAACGGGACGTCTGTCATTAGAGCATAACGTCGGTAACTTATTTACTATAAAGTTTTTGATCTACTACACTGCCACAAGTATACTTCTATTTTAAGCGCCAAATTCACATTTGTCGTTAAAACATTTGCTATTTGACATGCAAAAGAAGTATATTTGTGTTTAACATCTAGAAATTACAAAATGTGACTTACAACCTTACAAGTAATTTATAAGCATTGTTTTGAAAACATTGCACCTAGTGTGCATTAATACATATTTATTTTTGACCAAGTACCAAGCTTGGGAACAAATGTATCCTGTATTCTAAGAGCTCACGGTGCAACATTGTTATTGCCTCAATGCTGCCATAGCATTGGCGTTGCATCATCACCCCGGTAAGCGTTATGGTTACGGCGTTGGTGAGGCAATGCTGAAATTAGTCATGTACGTGCATATGTGTGTGTTCTAGTGGGTCCATTTTTCAGTGTTATGACTTATGAGTATGGGTAAAATGTGGTATGGATGCTCGGACTCGGGTACGTGTCCAAGGGTCGGACCTTTCAAGATATGATTTCAAGGATTCGTGGACTCGTTTTGAAAGAGTCCAAATTTTGAATATTGACTCGGGGACACGGGGTATTATAATTCATAATTATATGTTAGAAAAAAAAAATATATTTTAAATATATATTTTATACAAATGTTGCAAAATTTACATTGTGTATACATTTAGTGATATATTTGAGACTTTTGAGTAAAGCAAGACAACATTGTTGGGTCAAATTGAATAATATTAATTGGCCCAATAAAAAAACAAAAGATGGGCCCAATAAAAAAGAACAAAAGGCACGCTTTTAGATTTTAGGGTAATATGTACATCTCCTATCTCTCTTCTCCTGCAGCCACTTCACCTTTTTCATCCTTCAAACACATCCACCGGAAAAAACCATCACCACGAAAATCATAACACCGAAAATGGATTCAAGGTAAAATATCATAGCACCGAAAATGCATCTCTTCATCTTCATCTTCGGGGAACAGCCGCGTCCACTTTCTCCTCCCCGCGTCCCGTCCGGATTCCGCACCGGTACCCGCGTCGCACCGGGTCGACACCGGTACGCCGGGGATGTTAGCCGAGTCCGAGCTTATAAGTATGGGTAAAATGTGGTTTGGTGTTATTCTTGGTGTTATGCTGACGTGGCAACATATTTTTGCGAAATCCATGTTACCACACTTGGTGCTCCTCTAACGAAACAACATAACTGTGTTATATCATTGTGAAGATTATATGAAAATAAATGTTACAATGAGAACGTCGTCTAGTTTTATCATCTGAATAATGAATTGTATATATTAATGCAGGCCTCAGGTGACTATTGCTACAGCTATTATCTTTTGCCATCGTTTCTTCATCCGCCAATCACATGCAAAGAACGACAGGAGGGTGAGTTATGCCTTATTTTACTTATTTGTCTTTTTTATACATAGGTAGGAGTCATCACAATATCTGTACTATTTAGTCAGCCTTTTTAGCCCTGCTGAATAGTTGGTCCAAAATGTGTGCTATAATGGCATTTTAGATTCTTGGATAGATATATCCTTCTCCTGATTGTCGAAGATTTGCTTTTTGTACACTATGCAAAATATTCGTTGAATCAGAGAAACTCTGAATTCTGAGGAATTTTAAATAAATTTGACTTAGACATCTTTAAGATGAGTAAAAGTGATATTGGTTCGCCCTACACCAAAATTTTAACATGTGACATCTTGCTTACATGTGTCTATATTTTCTTTTCTAAATGTATATGCAGTCATGAGGAATCCCCTAATCCATGCCTTAGACTACATATGTAATCAGGATTTTATAATCTATATGTTGTAATTATACTGACAGCTGACATATTTTTTACTGGCATGATTATCAATAGCTTAAATAACACTGACTGTTAGAATATCAACTAATATACTTGAATCGCAGACGATTGCAACAGTCTGCATGTTTCTTGCAGGAAAGGTAGAAGAAACTCCTCGTCCTTTGAAAGACGTCATCATTGTTTCTTATGAAATTAATCACAAAAAGGACGCCGAGGCATTACAGAGAATTAAACAGAAGGTACTGTCACTTTTAACCAGTTTACGTTTCATGGCTACATTCTTCTTTGCCTTGTAAAAGCCACAATTGAATGAAGTGGTGTTCACATGCTTTATAACTTTACTATCATGCAGGAAGTGTATGAACAAGAAAAGGAATTAATTTTAGTAGGAGAACGTGTAGTTCTTGCCACTCTTGCTTTTGACTTCAATGTGCTACATCCATATAAGCCTCTTGTCGAGGCAATAAAGAAGCTTAAAGTTGCTCAAAATACACTTGCTCAAGTTGCATGGAATTTCGTGAATGATGGGTAATGCTGTATTCCTTAATGTAGTTTGTACGGTTGACCTCTGGTCATTGTTCCTTTTCTGCTTTTGATTTGCAAAAAGGACGTGCATATGCAGGCTTCGGACATCCCTCTGCTTGCAATTTCAGCCACACCACATTGCAGCAGGTGCCATTTTTCTTGCTGCTAAGTTCCTTAAAGTAGATCTTGCATCAGGATCAGAAGGCGAAAAGGTTTGGTGGCAGGAGTTTAATGTTACCCCACGCCAATTGGAGGGTTAGTATCTTGTCCTTGTGACTAGTTTCATCTTTTTTTTTTTTTTTTTTTTTTTTTTTTTTTTTTTTTTTTTTTTGGTTCATTTTTTAATTTTACATTTGACCTGTTTCTAATTGAGATATTTTTTAAAGTAAGTTACCGAGATGGTCCTTGGGATTCGTTCAAAAATAACAGATTTGGTCCCTCGACGATACTAAATACCAATTGGGCTAGAATTTAAACTAATTACAT
This sequence comes from Artemisia tridentata subsp. tridentata, assembly GCA_021014915.2. Classification (NCBI taxonomy): domain Eukaryota; kingdom Viridiplantae; phylum Streptophyta; class Magnoliopsida; order Asterales; family Asteraceae; genus Artemisia; species Artemisia tridentata. The sequence continues at coordinate 59,529,011 of CP139505.1, forward strand.
ACCTGAGGTACCAAATGTGTTAGTAAACCTGTGTTTCTAAGGACCATGTCCATAATTTTATGTGCGAGGGATGAGTTTGTAATTTTGTGTCAGCTATAGGGATCGTTTCTACAGTTTACTATTAATTTTTTTAGTGTAAATTAAAGTTAGTAACATCGTCTCTTTGGATTTTATTTGCATAATCGGTCCCTGGTTGGTAGTTGCATTGGTTATTCTTACTTTTGGACCTTTACTACCCTTAGGACCAACAGTGAAATCAATTACATATTTTAGTGATAAACGTGAAAATAAGCAAGGACGCAAGTCCTTGCCCAACTAAGCAGATGATTTATATATTTTACTCTTAATAGTTCTTTATTATGATGAAGCCTTTCTGATAACTGGTGCTAACTACTTATTGCAGAAGTGAGTAACCAAATGTTAGAACTGTATGAACAAAATAGAATTCCACCATCCCAAACTAGTGAGGTTCTTGATGGAAGTACAGGTGGCCCAGTTACTAAAAAGACACGAGCTTCTGCTGTTGATGAAGAAAATGTTACAAACGGAAGTGGTTCTCATGTTGGTGCAGCCACTTCAAGACCTATATCTGATCATGCAAGAACATCCCAAGATCGAAGTAATGATGATGGAAGTACCGATAGGAATAAAGATATCAACTCTGATGTCGAGAACAATGACGATCAGCATTATGAATCAGAAAACGTTGAAACAAAATCTATGTCTGGTCCAAGTCAACAGTCTCCTGCCGATGCTATAAAAAAATTAGATAAAGAAAAGTTTAAGGCAGCTCTTGCAAAAAGAAAGAAAGCACGTGGTGATGTAGCAAGAAGAACAGATCTTATTGACGATGATGATTTGATTGAGAGGGTGCTAGAGGATGAGATAGAGCTGGCTAAACCTTCAAATCATCGTGATAATGATGTTAAGTCAGAGCCAGTGGAAGAAGGTGAGGTTGGTGTGTTGGATGAAGGTGAGATTAAATATAGGTCACCCGACATGGCTAGTAACCGTAAAAGGAAGGCTGATGGGAGCCCGTTTATCAAAAAAGAAATTAAAAGGTCATGAATGGTGTTAATGTTCTTTGTAACTAAATGAGAAAATATGGTATTTATTGGTAGCTGCCGATGTGCTAAATGCTCATCCTTCATGTACTTGCTGGAATTTTGATTGTGCATGCTTTCATGTCATGAAATGGCACCCTTTGAATTATGAAAGTGAACTGTTATTTTCTGTAACTTCATTTTTTCAATACCATTTCCATCATTTCGTATTTGAAAATATTTTCTGTACATACATTTGGTCATTACTCGTTACAGTTTGGAATCTGTAGATGTATTAAATTATTAGGGAAATTTGCATATATAACAATAAATGTACCATTTATTTCCAAGCAAAAATGTGTTAGACATATCAAGCAGTGCCCAAGTTTTTGTCAATATTCAGAAATAGACATTGATCTCGCGTAACAAATGGTCCGGGGTTACGCGTGATTGCGTGTCCTTATTTTAGTTGTTGGAATTAAAAAAAAATGTAAAATTGCATCTCGCGTATGAATTTACATGGGATTACGTGGGATTAGAAAATAAACGTATAAATTATTAAAAAACTCATCTCGCGTACGAATTTACATGGGGTTACGCTTGATAGTGACATATTGAATGTTAAGAATTTTTAAAATTAAAAAACTTACAAAAACCACCATTTAACTTTTTAATAATTACAATTTTTTTATATAACAAACTTTATTCGTCAAATATTTAGTAAATATCTATCGAATTCTTTAATGAAAAAAATATTGTTGCGAAGAGCTCTAAATTACGAACAAAACAAGCCCAATATTAACATGCTTTTGACGTACGTACGATTTTATAAAAAATGTTGAAGTTTGATATAAATATATATACACTTTTTTTTTTTTTTTTTAAATAAAAAAACTTTCAAAACACACTCTTAAACCACATGGGCCAAAGACGTACAAAATTCTATAAAATAGAAATATCTTTTAAAAATAAAAACGTAAAATTTAAAACTAAAAACGGTATCCTTTTAATCATAAAACTAAAAACGCTAACTTTTTTTTTTTTATATAAAATTAAAATTTTTATTCATAAATTAAAACATTACATAGAAAATATAAAACGTAAATGTACGAAATAAAATTTATGAATAAAATTTTTTGGTTTATATAAAAAAAAGTTGCCAATTTTTGTTTTATGATTAAAAGGATACCGTTTTTAGTTTTAAATTTTACTTTTTTATTTTTAAAAGATATTTCTATTTTATAGAATTTTGTACGTCTTTGGCCCCTGTGGTTTAAGAGTGTGTTTTGAAAGTTTTTTTTTTTTTTTTTTAAAGAAAAAGTGTATATATATTTATATCAAACTTCAACATTTTTTATAAAATCGTACGTACGTCAAAAGCATGTTAATATTGGGCTTGTTTTGTTCGTAATTTAGAGCTCTTTGCAACGATATTTTTTTCATTAAAGAATTCGATAGATATTTACTAAATATTTGAGGAATAAAGTTTGTTATATAAAAAAGTTGTAATTATTAAAAAGTTAAAGGGTGGTTTTTGTAAGTTTTTTAATTTTAAAAATTCTTAACATTCAGTATGTCACTATCAAGCGTAACCCCATGTAAATTCGTACGCGAGATGAGTTTTTTAATAATTTATACGTTTATTTTCTAATCCCACGTAATCCCATGTAAATTCATACGCGAGATGCAATTTTACATTTTTTTTTAATTCCAACCACTAAAATAAGGACACGCAATCACGCGTAACCCGGACCATTTGTTACGCGAGATCAATGTCTATTTCTGAATATTGACAAAAACTTGGGCACTGCTAGACATATACGAGTGTATATAGCATCGTAATTTTCGCTATTTCCGTTGTTACTTGCATCAATGTCATATTGCTAAAACTAACTCAAATATGTGAACACACAAAATTGCCCTCACTTTTGAATGTAATTGTCAGAAGCACCTTTTTTTTTTCCCTTGGAATAATATTTTGAGCTTTATTAGATGGTTGTACTTAGCGTCTACACTTTTACTCCTTGATATACTTAAAACACATTAATCTCTTTTACTCCTAAATATATGTGAAATTAGAAAAGAAAAAATGATCTTTAATTTGATATACACATCGATATACTTTTCAAAAGTCTTTTTAGAGAATTTTTCGCAGAAAACCTTATAAAAATTCGCAATATTTCGTAATTAATTTGCGAAACACTTCTATATTAAACTAGTTTTAGACCCTGTGCACGCATTGAGTTTGGACAGACAATATAACATGTAATAAAACTTCAATAACTTTGTTTCGAAGTTATTTTGTGACAATTCATAAATCCATGGTTTTGTAATGTTTACGATTTTTTGATACAATTATATTAAATTTTTAATTATGTGTTAGTATCAATTAATATTTAATATAATTATGTGTTAAGTATTGTGACAATTCATAAATTCATGGTTTTGTATTTTTCTATAAAATTATATTAATTTTTTAATTATGTGTTAAAATATATTAAAAGTTCGCACGAGTTTTTAAATATATATATATTTTTTATTATGAGTTCCTATCGATTAATATTTTATATGGATTTTTATTGCACGAAAAAAATGATTTTGTTTAATTGGTATGATGTTTAGGTTGATCTTGTTTAAATTTGGCTATTAATATCATATTCTAGACATTATGTGTGTTTTGTAGCACATAATGACCTTGAAAAAATATGTGTCATTGTTATATATAGAATCTCATGTATTTGTTTTCATCTCATAGTAACGTGTGAGGTCGTGCATTCATTTTGATATTTATATTCCTGCTAGTGTATTTTAAGCCGATTTTTAAACATGTGCGCTGGTTAAACTTATAAAGAGGAATAACATGAGTCGTTATTGAATGCGGATAGTTAAAAAAAATATAGTACTTTTTTCGAATATCATTACTTAATCTCATAAAGATGAATAACATGAGTAATTCATATATGATCTCGTGTATTTATATAGATGTCACCGTAACTCATGTTTTCCTTTTTATATTTATAATTCCATGCATTTACATTAGTTTAATATATAATGATAATAATATTTATAAATAACAACATATTTTTTTGTATCGTTTTTTTAGAAAATATAAAGTATAAATTTATAAAATTATTAAAAAATATAGAAACTGATAAGTCTACTTTATTTAAAAGTTAACAACTAAATTTATTAATTACCCCATCATTTTTTAAGTTTTTCTTACAAAATCGATATATATTTTTTAGCACATTTTATAAATTAGACAACACATAAATATTTTGACCAAATTGAGCTTCAATTTGGACTTTTATTGGCAAAATGATTAGTCCAAATGCAATTCTCAAGCTTCTTTTTTCAAATTTTGAAGTTCTCTTATTATATAAGAGATATATGCATTAACTATCATTTTCTCTTGTTCAAGGAACTGACTTTTCCTCCCAAGGTCCCTCTTTTCCTCCCAAGAACCTCTTCTTCTCCTAAAAACCCCTGTGAATCAACTGCAAACCCGCCATAACCTTTGCGAACCTCCCTTATTACGAACCTACTTCTCGATAAAAACAGTCTAGCTTCGTGAAAGCCGAAGTCCAAAACTGAATGAATACTTTGTAACCTGATGTGGAGTAAGCTAGCAAAGTACAAGAAGATACAAACAATCAGAGACTGATGAGGTGTAAAAACATGCGTTTTTAAAGGGTCATTTAACCTCTAAACTCGTACATATTTGATCATTTATTGCCCTAAATCGTTTATATTTGAGTTTAAGGTACTTGGGAAGCAAATGCTGAAAATTGACGTGTTTTTTTGCTCAATTGGACGAGAAAACGAAGAAAACGAAAAAGTCAAGAAAACGTCCCAAAAATGAGATGGGACGGCGTCAGAAATACAACGTTACGCTGTCACTTAAAGAATCATGAAGATGATCCAGTTATAAATTTTACAAGTGACGCTTCAGAGGATGGTGACGGTCTAGAGCTGACGGCGTCATAACCAAAAAAGTGAAGCATGACGGCGTCACAACCCATAAGGTGACGCCGTCATAATTAAGGCGGTGCATTTCTTGAAACGCTAATGACGGCGAGCTGAAGGCGTCACAGTTGTAAATTGACAGTCAAATCCTATTTTGAGCCTTTTAATTATAACACATAACAAACATATTTGCAATATAATTTCACATATTTGCAATATATTTTATGTGTTATTTTGTCTTGCAGGTACAAGGGTTTGAAAACAAAGTAAAAACGGTAATTTTTGGATAAGTTTCGACGACGTTCTCACGTTTAACGAGATTTAAACGAAGTTGAAAAAATTCCCCGAGCACTCTATTGGAAAGAGCACGAAAAAACGAGTCCGGCGGTATTTTTCTCAAATTTTTATCCGGTCCATAAACTCCTTAAATTGACAGGTCAAATCCTATTTTAAGCTTTTTAATTATAATACCAAACGGATCGGTTCATTAAAGGGTTAATATTCAATTTTGCATATGATAAATGGAGGGCTTCTCCAGCGCGCTGGTAGCATCCTTCACTTCTAACCAAATGGCCCGAGTTTGAAACTGAGCGGAGGCATTTGGGGGTTATATACCTATTGCCACGTGTCACCACCTGAGTGGTGCCACGTGGCGACCCGACCCGTTATCCGACCCGACCCAATGCCACGTGGCACCACTCAGGTGGTGACACGTGGCGACCCGACTATAAGGACTACCGCTGCAATTAGGGCCTAACCACAAGGACGATTTATGTAAATAACTCTAACTGACAGTAAGGACTAACGTTGCAATTTGGTCCTAACCACAAGGACGATTTATGTAAATAACTCTAACCAGAATGTTAAATTATGTATGATTAGTAAATTGTTTGCATTACTCTATATATTAAATGGCGTTACGAACGACGCCATTTTTGGTGGAAGTATGTCGTTTTTGGCGGAAGTATGTCGTTTTATTACTATTCTTTACTGTTCCTTTTTCCCGCCAAATTTTCTGGGCCAGTTTTGGCCTGCTTTTCCGGCTTGTTTTTCCATAATCCAGCCCGTTTATGTTATAACTGTTTATGTTATAACTAATACTCCCGAAGCTTCGACATTCAGCTTCATCCATCCACCAAACCTAATCCACATCACTCCGATCCGGTGATTTTCTCTGATTTCTACGGTAGAGGCTGTGGTGGTGGGATAGGGGTCGTGGTGGTCTTGATTCAGGTGATGATCGGGGTACTGGAAGACAGCTACGAAAATAAAAAAGGTATGTACTCTGATTATTGTTGGAGTTTCTTGATTTTTTTGTGTTGACTATTGATATGATTTGTGGGTTTTTGATGGTTTTTGAAAAAAACACGAAACTAAGGGTTTAGTTATGATTTTGGGATTCACTTTTGTTATTAATGTGCCTACCATGTGTTTGATGAATTGCTTGAGAAGATTGCGATGGCAGATTGAAGCGGAGAAGCAGAAAATGCAATAGAACAAGGGGCGAACCAAAGGATGTTGTGTTTCATGGGTTAATGTGTCGGTGCCTACCAATTTGTGGTAAGTCTATTTTTTGGGCGTTGTTTATGTTACATAATGAAAATGTTTATAAACAGAATGTTAAGGAATTGCTTATTGAAAATTCAGCTTGGTTGACCCGTTCCCCTTTTAGATATTTGTTTTTTTATTTTACTTGATACTCAATAAAGTAATCATGTTAACCAAATTTTATAGCTTAACCAAGTTATAGGATTGATAAGCTGATAGGCCGTACAAAGATAATAAGCCCATATGCTGCAGAAATAAGCTAAAACAGAACACCCCGTATGCAGAAATTGGTTGTTGGCAAACTGTCAGAAAAAAGTTGTTTATAAACAATAATAGTTACTCCCTCCGTCTCAATTTATTTGTCCATATTTCCTTTTATGGATGTCTCAAATTAATTGTCCATTTTCCTTATTTAGTAAAAACTAGAGAATCTAGTGGAGGAATATTCCATTTTAGTGGTTGAAAATTAAAGTGACCCCACTTTTATTAAACTTTGTGTTTTCTCTCTCCTGACAAATAAATTGAGACGGAGGGAGTATTTATTTTGTAAGTGTTTCTAAAGATTGTGTTTGGATTTGTTTATTTCGCAGGATTATGTAGCGACAGGTTGGTATAAGGTTCCTGAGCTATGCGGATCGTTTTATTCAAAGGTATAGCCCACGCAGGTATATTGTCTGTCTGTCTTCTTCTTCTTCTTCTATAATGTCCAAATAGCATGGTTTAATAAGTATATTTTCCTGCTTATGAATCTATAATGTGTGCGCTTAAATCTTATTTCATACTTCAGTTAATTTGATCAACCCATACTGATTTGGTTCAGGCTTCTGCATTCATAATACACTTTAAGCTACTCACAACCCATTTGATCCGTTTTATCCTGTAAGTAGTCACACTGTTAATGTTCATCTTTATAATGAACTCAAAGTCATCAAGAAATGCACACATTTATTGTTTGTAGAGACACTGAAGAAGTTGTGCCTGGTACTGAAAAGATTATAAGCTCGGTCTCAGATCTATAAAAAGTATATCGTGCAAATGCAGTCCGCCTGTGGCTGTGCTATCAGTAGCGAGAATATCCTTCGGTACTTGGATGGCTAATGATACAGAAAACAAGCCTATGAAGTTGGTGAATGTTAATATTGAAGGTAAAATATTTTTTTCACAATAAGCAATTGGCTTAATATTAAGTTACAGTGTTTGTTTGATATACTTATGTTGAATATTTAATTTGATATTCAAAAAATGTTGGTTATAGATGCCTATTATTTTTGTGATAACAGACATCCACCTAAAATGCATGTTGGCGGGAATTGTTTGAGACTATATGGTGTCGCTCATTTAATAAGGTTGCAATGGCTCAGTAAATTGCTTACAGTTTGCATTGCATTGACAGCATCACTTATCGTTAGTAGCTAATTCTACTTGGGACTGTTTTGTATCCTTGATTTACTGGTAGAAATAACAGAGGCCATGATGATGAAATGTAGATGTCTGAAAAAAGATGTTTAGCGGCTGATATGTATCTTGGCTAGGCAATCCGGATGGTAATTGCTACTTGAAAAGGTGGCATTTGCAACTGTGATTGCAGCCATGCCTTATTAGCCCATGATGATCTGAATACAACATATCTGAGCTTCCTTTAAAAATATCGCCGTCGTTTGTGTTGTGGTTTAATATATATTGTAATTAAGGCATTTGCAAATGTGGTATGAGTATGTTGCGTTTTACTTGGCTGTGATGATTGTTCGAATATGATGTGTTGATGCACTATGTGGACGGATGGCAGAGTGCGAGAAACACTCGCCTCAGCAACCTTCACGCGTGTACCAGCGCACGAATTAATCTGAGCTCTTGCGTTTATGCATTTACCTGAGTCTTATTTGTTACCATTACGCGTATGTACTCATACCATTGTCGGTACCTTTAGTTTGCTGTGATGATTGTTTGAATACGATATGTCGTTGCACTATGTCAATGGATAGCAGAGTGCGAGAAACACTCGCATCAGCAACCTTCCCGCGTGTACCAGGGTACGAATAAATGTGAGCCGACTTTTCTATTTCTATAGGCGATGATGATAATTTTACGGCTATTGCGCTTATGCATTTATCTGAGCCTTATTTGTTACTATTACGCGTATGTACTGATACCATTGTCAGTCGTGAGGGTTCTCATCAGTGTTATTTTACCTGATATGAAAGTCATCAACCAAAGGTTACTTTCTCATTTTGCTTTATTAGCGTTTTTTATTATTTTGTATTCGTTAGATGTTGTTGATTGACTTGAACTTCGTGCATTCGTAGCGTACAGGGTGCATTAATTTCCTTTTGTTGGCTGCTGTTGAAGGTAACGGCCAGCTGCTGGATGGGTCGGTATGCGTACGCGTCAACACTACAACCGACGTCTAACAAAAAAAGGACATGTTGGTCTCCAGGAACAACGTGATGGTTTCAAACGTTAGTCCTACAAAAATGAATTCTTATATCCATGTAACGCCTAAATATTCTAAGAATGTAACAACATATGTTTCATGTCAATTCTTAGCCTAACTTGAAGTTTCATGAAAAACGCAGGTTACACAATCGTAAGTTCGGTTAGTTGGTCACAACAGGAAACTAATCTTGCCGTTTGTACTAGCGGTGGCGATGTCAAGGTATTGTTAATCATCAATATTTTCGTTAAACTAATGATATGATAGATTATATTTTTATTAATAAAACATATTTCTTTCACATATGGGATGTGGTTTTACCTATGTAATAATCATACACATTTGATTGGTTGGGGTTTTAACTATGTAATAATCAAAATCAATGGATCCCAATTTGATTTTAATTCCTAAGATTGTGAATTGCAGAATAAAAAAAAGATGTAACAGACAAAAGGGTCACCGATACTAGCAACTGCATTCTTGGACGTACAGAACAAGAGCCACTAGAGTTGCAGACATGACAGCCAGAAGGTAAGACATTTCAGATATTTGGGTTTAACCCCAAACGTTGTGAAATATTAGTATGAAGCTTGAGCGACCGTGTTGCTGCCTTTGTTTATCATTAGCTTTGTGATTGCAGATACGAATTCTGGAACTTCTACTCACATGGCCTGCAACAACATGCTGACACATCACGCTTTGCCTTTAGGTACGATGCGTTCGCCATTGGCTGTTTTCTATGGTTTTTGTGCATCCACCTGTGTCATGAGATGTTGAATGCAACTCTTGGATTGCAACCAGTGCCCAACATGCATATGTTCCCCGCAAAAAGAGGTTTAACAGAATTTCCGCGGGTATGCTCGAATACTAATGCATATACTATAAGCAGCTTTTCCATACATGTGTTCATACTTACTATATTAGGGTTGTTTCAGTAATCACTCATATATCTGCTGAAATATTAACATCTGCTGGAACATTCAACCCTAATTTATTTTGATAACAAGATTTCATAAGTTTTTAATTGCTGGAACATTCAGCCCTACTTTATTTTCATAAACAAGCCATTTTTTTAAACAAGAAGAGTCATAATGTTAGCAACTATTCTCCTAAAGCAAACTGGCATAGGCATAGTACACAAGGTACACTGATTAATACCTATATACATACAACTATTTACCATCTATTGTTATCTTGCGACCTGGAATTGTCGTTTTTCTAATAGTTATACCTATATGGAATGGTACAAATTAAGAGAACCAAATTCAATAACAATAGCCAAAAGTATGAAAAGCCATATACAACGATCATTATCGCTAAAAAGCAACACGAAGCCGAAGAGAAATGTATGTGATACTGATGCAGAAATTACTTATTCTTGACAGGTGAATGCAAAGTTCCAAAACATAACATTTTGGAATCATGATAATCTTCCATCAAAAGAACGTGCCTTCTTGCGCGCGTTTCATTCGTTGGACCTTGCAAAAGCAGTAAGTTTCCTGTTTGATATTTGAATATGAATTGCCTCCACGTGCACCATGATTTTCACCATCAGTTGCTCCATAAAAATATATTTTTTTAAATTTCATATTTGAAGATCAATTTTGATCTACTCCTTTTAGCTTTTTTAAATATTTCAAGTCTGAACCATGAGCATTTTGTTAACGGGATTGAGTTTGAACAAATTAAATATTGTCGCAGGATCTTAAGCTCTTGGATGAGTCGGTATTCTCTGGGATTCTGAATATTCATGATAGGCATGGACTGCTTTGTTATTTCGAGCCAGTTACATGATTTTCCTCACTTCAGTAACTCATGGAATGTACTTTTCAAGCCTGTAATCATGATTTTTTCTTCTCTGAGGTACCTACACTTCGTTACATATAGACTCGTAAAGAAATTTGAATCAAAGCTAATTGTTTCCTTTAATTTTGTGCCCAATTTCACGTGGCACATTTCATCAGACATCCTATTAATTGATATTTGAATAGAAAAAAGTGCACAGTACTCTACTTTATTTATGTATATATCTCTCCCTTTCTTTATACATTAAAACTACTTTTACTATTCTCTGTGTTATGCATTTATGTAATTTATATTAGACAGGGCCACTTTTGCCCAAATGGACAAAAACGGGTCAATTTGCATTTCCATTATTCATATGTTTGGTTTGTCTGGGTGAAACAGAGATATCAATTTGCATTTCTATTATCAGGTGAAGATGTAAATGAATCCCGGAAAATGTAAATGAAACGGCCTCGGTTAACGAATCAAGCTAGCCATTTTTTTGTCATTATATTATTTAGTTTTAATACATGATAGCTTATTTACTACATGGATGCAACATATATACCACTTTACGATTAGATATCAACGATGATATTGGGATATTGTGTTTTGTAGGATTGATACCCATGGCTTAAGACCAGGCAAAAAATGACTGTAAAAGTTCTCAAATACAAAGAGGTGTAACAAGCAAGGTGGAAAAAGAAGACAAGGTTTATCAGTTTCCAAATATGCCATTCATAGTTTTTTTTACAGCTTTTTAATGCTGTTTTTACACCTTCTACCTGCTGTTTTTAAAGCAGAATTCGAGCCAGTTTGATAGCAGAAATATGGCAAAAGCATGTCTGTTTGGACAGCAGAAATATGGATTTTTTTGTATTATGTTTTTTACAGTTTCTGTGTCCTGTTTTGTACGACATAAATTTCTACAGAAATATGGAATTTTAGACAGCAAATATATGATCGTTTTTATGTCTTACAACACCTAAATATTCTACTTTATTTATACAAAATCGGCTCGGCCGAAAAACAGGCACGCCCGCAACGCGGCGATCGTCGCCATTCTAATTAGTAAATTGTTTGCGTTGTTTAAAAAAAATAAAAGAAACATTAACAACTTAGTAAAAAGTGGTAATTTCGTTACATTTACAAACAATTATCCCTTTTTAGTCCCCAAAAACTCCATGTTTTATTGAAGATAAGTTATTCAATCTTTAATCATTACAATTTGTTTATGTGTTGTGTGATTATTTGTTTATCTTTTCTTCTCTTTAACATGCTAGGCTAGATTTATTAGTGTTTGCTTAGTATTGAATGAAACCTAGTTATTGATTATTGATTGTCGTCTCTTGTTTAATTAGTTATTATCGCGTTAGGAGTTGGAAAACTGGCTAGATCATAGGATGCCTGCTGAAACGTCTGACAAAACACTCCACTATAGTGCAATACATGGTTTATTCATTGTATTTATTGCGTGAATTGTGATCGCTGGCATTAAGAGTCTTAACGAGTACTATATATTCCATCTTTGGGAATTGCGTTCGCTGACATTAAGATTCTTCACGAGTTCTATACATTCATAGAGTTAGGGCATTTGGCACCTCCATACGATTGATATTAAGGAATACAACGCGCTAATTAAAATAAGGATGTGACAATTCGACTAATCAATAGGATATAACTAGGGAGTAATAAGATTCTAAGTAAACACATTTATCTATCATACGAGTTCTTACCAATTTACTTTTCCGCATATTTAGTTTAATTTAGTTTTAATTAGTTAATTAGTAATATAAAACCAAACTCTTCAAACCCCGAGATTTTTAATTGATTTCTAAAAAATATATAAAAATACAAAAATAATCATACTTCAACCCTTAGACTTAATTCGTCATACACTTCAAGTCTTCTCAACACTATTCCCCTAGAGAACGATTAATCCCCCGTGTCTTACCTATATTACACTACAAAGGTTAGGTACTCTGCCTAGGAGGATTGTAAAACTTCTTTTGTTTACAATTATCCGCATCAGAGACCAAGAGGACGACAAATGTCTCTAGGGCTCTAAAAAGACTTATCATCTTAAGCCATGTAGAAGAACCAAATACACTTAGAGTATGCTTCAAAATACTTGCTAAAGTATATCAAAGGATCTGGCTCGCTTAGGCGAGAGTAATTTGAGATAAGGTAAAGCAGGAAAACCCTTGGGAAGATAAGGACGCATCGAGAGTAGTGAAAGCAACTTGCATGTACAATAAGTTGTCAGCACGGTAAAGCAACCCTAGACACACAAGTGCACATGTACCTTACTTCTAGCTTGCTTCTAGTTTAGATATCACTATTCTCTTGTAACTACTAACAGTGTATCTCCCTAGTATATAAAGGGAGGTTAGTAGTAGTGACAAGCAATTGATTCTACCTCTAGAAACTTCCTCCTCTTCTACGTGGGATCTTCCTCTTCATAACTTGAAGAGTAACATTTGTCATTATCGTATTCTGCAACTATCTATTCTTAGAACTTGAAAACAAAGATATATCAAGGAAAACCATCGTCAATTACATTTTATATAATACTTCTTAAGAAGACGAAAAAATGATTTATTATAACCATACGACCAATGTGACTTTAAATCTCATTCTTAAGTCTTAACCACAAAACATGTTCATTACATAAACAACAAATTACAAATTGATTTTGAGCCATAAATAAACCTTGCAAGCTCATGTCTTGCTAACTGTACACATGTTAGAAATACATAAATAAAAAAAATTTGTCAACTCTTCTCAGGGAGAATAAAGTATTGGAACCCTTTTAATAATGTCAATTTGATCATATGAAAGTCAACTCTTGTTGATACAAATTGTACAATTGATGAGAGCATTATAGATTTATAGACATCATTTTTATAGTTCATCAAGGGTTGATATCAATGGATGGAACCAAGAGGTTAGATACTATTTTAGATCTTGTTTCTTAATATTAGTATCATAGTATGGTGTTTATGCACGTATGGTTTGTTAGCGTATGAGTTTTTGTGTGGTTTATTAGTGTTGCAGATGTGGTTACAGTGGATGTACTTGCAGCTAAAGATCTCCTCGACTCTGGTCACCGCTATCTCGATGTCAGGTTAGAGTATGCAAAAAAATAAAATCTGAACAAGTTCGAATTATGTATATATTGCATTTATGTTAAGTTTGCAACGCATATAGACCAAATATATCATCTTTTCGGATAAATATTATGTTGACCCCCTAAATAACACACAAAATTTTGTTCTGCAGTAATATTTTTTTGTATAAGTTTTTGCTTTGTACTAAAAATGAGAAACATTGACAGGACAAATGAAGAATTCAACAAGAGTCACGCAGATAATGCTCTGAATGTCCCTTACATGTTCATTACACAAGAAGGTGTTAATTAAATCAACACTTTTTTCATTTATTAATTCAAGTCTATATGATCGAATATTAGCTTATAGTGATGGATAACATAAAACGTTGTTACTAGATCAGATTGATTTTTTTAAGCTAAGAATCGCGAACTTTGAATTTTAATAGTCTCATGTAGAAGAATCGAACATGAGATGTGGGTTCCACATATACTATATCTATCGTTGTTTTCCTTTTTCATACTCTGAAAATGTCTATTCTTGCAAATGACAGGAAGGGTAAAAAATCCAGAATTTCTGGCTCAGGTTTCATCTCTTTGCGACAAGGAAGATTTACTCGTTGTGGTAATTTCCTTAAAAATATAAATACTACTCTTTCCTTTCCAAAATGAATGCGCAATTTTTTTTTAAAGCTACTGTTCGATTAAAGCTACTAACATTCACTTTCAAGAAATCAAAGACAGATGAGAATGTGTTGCATCCATGGAATCTTCCAAGATTTCTTATGCATGATCAGTTTGTTGATACGTGATATCCGAGTGTGCCTAGTTGATCTTTTGTTTTTTTATGTAACTTCTAGGCTAAGTAGGGATTTCTTGTCTTGGTTGGAAGCACTTATGGTGCGCGTGTTGTCATAGCCAGCATGGTGTTTTGCCATGTTGCCTGAACGTTTTTTGATCTATATTTATTCACCAGAGTAAAAACCCTTTACCAAAAAAAATAATAAATAAAATAAAAATAAATAAATAAATAAATAAATAAATAAACGTAGTTGTGTACCCTTATAATTCACAAAAGAATTTAGTATGTTTAACCAAACTTACATCTTAAATCCTCTTGTTATATACACAACTTTGATGTCCTTGTCCATGTTGAAGGCTTGTAACAGCGGAGGAAGATCGCTTAAAGCTTCTGTCGACCTGGTTTCTGCAGTATGTTACATTCTTTTCTTTTGTGCAGTTTTCTTATACTTCTTATATCTGTCATTAAGCGTTTGTAACATGCTTTTAAATCAGTTTGTATAAAACACAATCTTCATTTTAGTAATGAACTTGTATGGGTTATATGAATGTAGGGCTACAAGAATGTAAAGAATATGGCTGGTGGATACTCGGCATGGGTCGACAACGGGTTTGCTGGGGATTCAGCTCCAGCCGAGGAGTTGAAAACTGCTTGCAAGTTTCGTCGCTAATTTCCACTCAGCTCGAGCTTATGATACTGCCATGCATTTACCTATATATCTGTACGTCATAATTGCTGCTTTTTCTGTAAAATGCCAATAAAAACTTGCATGTGATGAATATTGGTTTCATTTGTTATTTGCTTGTTAAAAATGTCTTCAGATTTAAAGACTCGGTTTGAGAGAAATTGACAAACCACACTGTAATTTGTTTCCACATCAAATTATACAAAGTTTACATTAATAAAAAAATTTGTTTCCGCACGAAAATAAAACCATCTCTCCGGTCCTCACTTGTAGAATCAATATTCCCCAGAACTATAACAAGAAACTATGGAGGTACATCAATATAAATCAGAAGTATGAGGGGTTGACAACATTTATTTCATTTTTTACGTTACAACAACAAAGGATCAGTTATTATGAAGTGACGGTTTCTACAACTGAGCCCTCAAATGGGGGTACTTGAAATGCAAAATCGTGTGGAAGAGTCATGAGTGCCTCATCTCCACTTAGTTTTCTGAAGGCCATTCCAAGGGCATATCCCAAGGTTTTTGACACAGAAACAGCCACAGCATTTCCCACCTGACAGTACCTGCAAAATTTCCCAAATTTTATTCGTTAGTCAATATTTAATTAAAAAAAAAACAAAAAAAAAAAAAAAAAAAAAACAAAAAACAAACAAAACAAAACAAATGAACCTCACTTTAAAATTGTGATATATCAATTATCTAAACCATTTACTGGTAGCCGATGTTGCCCAAAATATATTTAGTACGAGGCAATTTATAATTGGTTATATATATACAGTTTGACCCCAAACATTGACTTTTGGTTAAGATCTTATGTGATAAAAGTTGAAACAAAAGTCTAACAGATAATAGTTGGCGCAAGTTCCATACCTTTCTTTTATATTGCCACAAAATCTATAATTATCGGGAAAGCCCTGCAATCGTGCATACTCTCGTAGTGTGAAGATTCTGTCCTGCTCTGGATGTAGGGCAGCCTGTACCACATCATAAGATTACAAACAAAATCAAAGTATTTATATCAGCTCTTTATGCCTTTTACAGATAATATCAGAGCCTCAGAGGGAAGAAAAGTACCGAGTTGTGACAACTTGGGAATGTTACTACAGTTGCCACGTTTTCATCCCACCATACTCTTGCAAATGGCCTGTCAATGTTATTATTCAATAATCAGAATGTTCTAAAATAAATATAACTAAAAATCTGACCCATTTTAGGGCAGAACCAGCATACTCTTACAAATGACCAATTACAATATGTAACCCTTTTATTGAAATGACCCTTTATTTCGCAAAATAGATTTTGTGAAACTCGTAATATTCTTAGACCACCCAAAATCACTAAAGGCGGTTAGGTGTTTTTACAAAAATTATATAAAATACGTAAAATATGTATTTTTCTGACGTTTTTACATGTGTGGTGTACGGTTAAGGGTTTTGTGTTATTTAGGTATTCCACATAAATTGTTATAGTGATACACAGGGTCAATTAATATAAACTTACAAAATGGGTACCCCATTTTGTAATAAGTCTCACACCAAAAGGGTCAGAGTTGTAATTTTCTTTGGTTATAGTTAACCTATATGAGAATATAGAACCTTCTAGATTTTCCTTTCTCGAAAGTAAATACATAATCTGGTAGCAATGGCTTTCCAGATGGAAGCAGCACTTCCTTTGTTCGATCTCGGTGAACCGTATTATTACTATCCACAATTACTCCAGGGAAATCTCTGAAATTGGCTCCCTGTATAGTTTGGAAAAATTAGTGACTAAAAGAAGGCAAAGAAAATAAACATGATTATGTAACAAGTGATTAACCTTTTTGTGTGGAACATGACAAACTCGATGAAAATCATCTTCCGACAATTTGTAAGGTCGATGATCTGTGAGAACCAAGTTTGTCCAGTCTGTAACACCTTTTAGGGCAGAACCAGTAAACTCTGCAAGAAGGTAGATAAACAAAATTGATATACATTGGTTGATGATCAGCCTATAAAGTTGTTCTTTACATACACAAGTAACTTTCGACATATTTGCGAAAAAGCACATTTATAAAATCTGCATGAACTGTTTTAAATCCTAAATATAGAAAGAGATCTATACCAGATTTTAAAGGCTGTATATGTCAATAGCATGTCAAATAAATGCTAAAAATTACTTAGCTAAGACATTAATGTAATTTATGATTTGAATATATAAGACAATACTATAGGACGATTGAGCTTTGATTATTAAGTATTGACATCAGCAATCGTAAAGGTATTAGCATTACCATCTTTTGTTAACCTAATATACTTTTGAAACTCGGTTTCTGGAGGGCGATCATATGCCATCTCTTCACGCTCTTCATGGGTAGTAACCTGTGTATTATATTTTATAAGATTATAATTTTATCAGATTGTGCAAGGTTGAGCAGAAGCAAAAAATGGCCAAAGTAGAATCTAGAATAGTACAGCTGGAAGATCAGAAATAGCATCACGAAGAACAATGGCTTGTTGAAGTTTTCTAGGTTGCCCTTCATTATAAGCAACTGTATGTTGCTGCATGAAAAACATATATAATTAGAATATACATAAAAATGGATAACATTGACATATTTGAATAAGAAATATAACATCGAAGTACCTCAAATTCAGCTGGAGGGAAGTATCTGACGATAACTTCATGTGTAGGAAGAGGAAATTGAGGTAGTCTCTGCAAACAAGGATCTCCCATTGTATCAGGTCATGGATAAATATGTGTTTGATGAAGTAGCAGAAAAAATAAGGACGTGTAAAATATCAATATATGTATCTCATTAAAACTCAAATTTGCGATTAGAAATTTAATAGATCAAATGGAAAAATTGGGCATAATAAATACTAGGTTAAAAATGAGTTTAAAGTCACCTCGCTAGGATGAGCACCCCATAGAAACACACGTAACCTAAACTGTGGAAGACCGTATGAGCCAGCGGCCATAATCCCGAGTCTCGCTTGGTAATTCATATGAACCAAACGACTTAGAGCATATCTTCCAAGAGAAGCTTTGTCAAATCGTAAGATATCAGCTACATTTTCCATCAGCACATACTTGGGTTTTAAAAATTTCACTATGTCAAAGTAGACAACAATTTGCTGATTTCTTTCATCGTTTAATGGATCAACAGTGTTTCTAAATCGATTATACCCACTAATCCCTTGGCATGGAGGACCGCCACAGATAACATCTACGTCACCCTGAAATATAGAAAAATATTTAGTATATATTTATATTAAAAATAAGAAAGGACTGCCAAAATTAGTAATATGACTCACAGGACATGGTAATATCTTAGATTTGTATCCACTTCTAACAAAATCTTGTATGTGATCTTGGCAATGACTGTGACAAGGTAAATATGAGCAACTGAATGTGCAAATAGTTGCATTATAAACTTTAATATTGTAAACAGATTTTAAAAAGAACCTCAATCCTTCAATTGGCTCCCACGTATCTTCACTTGGATCATCATATCCCTTCCATCGCACCTGAGTACACAATTTATGAAGAAAAATGAGCATCTAGCTAGGAGAATAGGAATGGGAGAACACACAAGATCGAGTGTCACTACATACTTTATTTTGCCTCATCCTGTCTTTTCAAAAATCAAAATATAAATTTTTTCTCTAAAGAGCAACAAAGTTGTCAAATAAGCGAGATCTTTAGCATTTAAACATCAAGTTACATATTTTTTTGTTCATTCTAACTGTCAGTTGAGTTGTACAATATTTTAACGTTAAATTACATGTTTATTTCAGTGTACCTTAAACTTTAAACCATGTTCGCCTGTTTGGCTGGGATCACCATAGCATATATCAACAATACTTGAAACTTCATACTCTCCAGAATCAACATCAGCATCCGTTAAAGGCGACTCATTGGCTACGGAGTCTTTGGTACCACCAGAACTAGTTTCAGGTATTTTATCAGGATCGATCAACACATATTTTTTGCATAGTTTTTCCCATTCCTTCAATAATTCCAGAAAATCTTCAGCGGTTGTATGTCGAACCTATACGAAGACGAATTATAATAATGAAGCATATAACCAGCGGATAATATATCTATGATGTATTGATAAACCCCTCAATGAACTCACTGACTTACCTCTGTTTCTGGGTGATTTAATTTCAAGCTGTCACATGCAGACTTGTGATAGTCAATTGCCCATCTCTGTAGTTACCAAGAAATAAAATTATCAGAACATTGGACAATAACAAAATTTTCAAACAAGAGTTGAGGAACAAACTGATTACCGTCACAAGTTTAACACCGGAAATTTTGGCACCAAGACAAAGTCCAGTGGACATTCCACCACACCCAGCATAGAGATCTAATAATGCCAGTTCGCTTTTGTACATTTCACATCCAGTTAAGGCTACTGGAGTTGTGGTTATGTCAATATTGTTAGCACCAACGCTACTTGGCATGGTAAAATCACATTTTGTAGCTGCAAATTTCAATAAGATAGCATTTATAACAGCTGCACACAATAAATTAAAGGAAATATTTTCCGTGCCAATGTTGACACTTTTTGTGGAGTGAATTTATATTAAAGATAAAGGTACATACACCTAGACCTAAACAGCATGCAATTGAGTTTAATTGCATACTAGAGTTAGACAGACAAGTTGAATACTATCTTAGAGCGAAACAGCCATTACCGGTTTAAGGTCCTGCTCATCGAGGATGATGATGGATGGATTGGGTACAGACTACACTTATGGCATGAAGTGTCTGGCCTCAAATTCCAGTCTGCAACTTGGCTGTTGACAGATGTCAATAGAAGCCCATAATGGAGTGCCACGCATTGGCCCCTTCTAACAGCTTTAAATCTCAACAAAGTTTGCTTGGTGTTCTCATTATTGTACTAAAACCATATTATTTAGTAGCAAATATGCGTACAAAAATGAAAGTGTCAAATTCTCCCTTTTAGTCTTGTTCCATGGCAAATAAACGCCTTTGAAAAGATCAATGGCATATTTGCATTTGGATATGTTGGATGTCAAATTTGCTCTTTTAATCTGATGTTTCACTAACTTTTGGAGTAAAATTCTGTAGAAGAGTATCATCATACAGGATACTAATGGCAAATATGACCTTTTAAATCCAAAAAGGCCCAAACTTGAAAATCTTTTGGTGCTGTGTGTGTTCATATTTATATTTAGCATATAATTTTCCTTAAATAAGTTTTTAGTACAATTCCTGCAGCCTATAGGTAATTGATAAGGGAACAAATGGCTTATCCGAAAGAGAATTTTATTCTGGATAGTCAAAAAAAAAGCTAACATCTTCATACCCCGGATGCCTTTCTAATGCTAAGAATATGTATGATGGCAAAAAAAATAATGATAGGAAAGCACATTCCTCTTACCAGTCACCAAGGAGCGGAATGTTGAATATTTTACAGAATATTCCATGTCACAATAATACTCAGATGGCTGAATAGAGGTTGATAGGAAACCTAGCTGCAATGGTTGCAAAAAGAACTTCAAAAAATATAAAAACAAAGGAAGGTGAAAAAAAGAGATTTCATGGGGAACCTCAAATTGTTGATGATGTTTAATGGACAAAGGAAGGTGAAAACAAAATAAATAAATAAATAAGATAGTAACATACCGATGGGTCCTTTTCTATTATTCTCACTTTAGAAAGTATACAGTCTAATAAGTTGTCATTCATTAAAGTGGAGTAAAATAGACGCTTCTTGTCGTGAAAAGCAGCAGCTTGTTTTAGAACCTGGGTAATAGAAATTGGAAGGAAAAACGAAAACAGCAAAAAAGTAGCTGAAATAGCAGGTAAACTGGCATAACAGAAATCAAAGTCTTACAAAGGTACAAACAGAATAGGTTGGTGTGATTATTATTAATATAGACAATGCGGCAACTAACCGTATCTTCGGCTCTGAAATACCATTGCACTCTAAAATATTTTTGATCATCAGATGTTTTGAAAAATTCTACAATCCTGCCCACATGTGGCTGCTTTTCCTCACCCTGAAAAAACACATTACTCATAAATTAGGACCTTTTTACCTGGTAAACCCTCCTCTTCGTGGAGGTTGGCGTGGCCACTTCAAGTTTGTTCGCACCAAGCAGGTTCGAACTTGAGACCTCTCACATTATAGTGATAATAGTTGCAAGCTCTCACCAACTCGGCCACCGCTGGTGGATTAAAGGCTATGCATGATTTAAACCTTGGTTGTAAATACATTCTTGGTCATTTAATCCTATAAACTCATTTCAATTTCCTTCCAAACTTACAAATTTATTCCAACTATTGCATCGGGGTCACAAACACTACTCTCGAATTAAAATATGGTTCAAGTTGAAGGACAGCAGTAGCAAGAACAAATAATTAACAAAGCATCAAGTTGAAATACATATGAAGCCTAAACTTTTGATGTTACATGAAGTTGATACCTTTATGTGAACACAATCTCCAAGACTGAAAATGCATCCACCAACATTAGCTTGAAGGTAATGACATTCGACATTTAAATGCACTTCGTCCTCTCCACCAGCACTGCATCATATATCATGCTCAGTTTGAAGAAAGAAAATGGGATCGCATAAGTACCACTAGGACAAAGGGCATGAATGTGACAATTAAAGATACAAGACATAAGAGTAACACTCACTTCAGTATCCAGCCCTGTCCCTCGTGTCTTTTGGCCTGCAGAATTAAGAATGCTTAATAACTCAAATTCTGCGAGAGTACAAATACATAATAATAATAAATGAAGCAATTTGGCACTACAGACAAGAGATTAGTAACATTGCAATATAACTAACAAAAGGTGAAGCGAAATTTTCACGTCTTGTGGTTTACGCTCTCCCTGTCCGATACATTTCAGTAGTTGTGGCATTTAGCACATATCAACATTATTAGTATAACCGCTCACATATTGCAGAGTACTATAATATACTTTATATGCCTTATAAATCAATAATAATACGTATACCATCGTAATTATTACAGTAATACTCAATTTGCCATAGTTCAACTTTTGATTCGAAAAAACAACCATGCCTCTTGAAGCAGAGATTTTACTGAGGAATATACATCCAGGTTTGATCATCTCCCTAAAAACGAGAAAGTGCCAAACGTGTCTATCCCTTAAAGACTAATCTAAAACCATAGAACTACAATGTAAATATAGTAGTGATTATGCCCTTGAAGAATGAACAACTAAATAATCAAACTCCAGTGCACTCCTGGAAACTAAGCATTTCTGCTACCAAAAGGCCCATACTTTTTATTGTAATGCAATTTTAAGCAAGCATATATTGGGCAACATTCTTCTTCACAATCGGTCCATAAAGTGTACTACATAACTAATCATTGAACAGTTTTCCAGTTTCACATCAGATCAGCATGAAAAAAATCAGACATTATCCAGGCAAAGTTGGGTATAGAGGGTGACAGTAGTCTATAAATTGAGTGATTCACTAATGACTATTAGACATAGATGGCCCAAGCCCGATTGTGGGCTTTGGGTCCGTTAGGGTTTCTAGGGTTTCTAGTAGGTTCTATGTAACTGCATTATAAATACCGTATCAATAATACAATATCTTCTACGGGTTTTATCAATCTAACATGGTATCGGAGCGGGTCTGATCCTCAGACCCATGTGGCTAAGTTGAGCCGCCTCTTTTATGGCACCCCGTCAAACCCTAGTCGCCGCTATTTATCCCATTTGGAAAAGAAAAAAAAACTGCTTATTGTTTTTTTCGTTGCTTCTGCTTTTCCTGTTGTTGGATGGTGAAGATTAATCTCCGCTTGCTGTCGGATATCTTCATCAACAAATATGATATTTGCTTTTACCGCTGCTTGAAGAATTGCTTCCGCTTGCTGCCGGAATTCTTCATCAACAAATTATGTTTTTATTGCTTTCATGTTTTTTTTAGTTTTGTAATCCAATCTGAGCTTTTGCGATTTCGCCGCTCGGATTGCGGGAGAGTATTAGACGTAGATGGCCCAAGCCCGGTTGTGGGCTTTGGGTCCGTTAGGGTTTCTAGGGTTACATTATAAATACCGTATCAATAATACAATATCTTCTACGGGTTTTATCAATCTAATAGTGACCACTTATTCAAACTATTCAATAGATACACCAAACTAACGCATTACCCACCCTGCTACATACTTGTTATTTTGCATGATTTTTGGGTAATCCATGGGGTTTGAACCCACCGTCACACAGACTCAAACTGGGTAAAGCTTACCCTTTTCAATGGCTATAAAACAATCATATACCGAAACAAATGTGAATTTGTCTAAGTGAAATATTAAACAAATATATCTACAGAACACCTATAAAATATCTAGGGTTAATTGCTTGAAAATGTATCATACTTGTCATTTTTAGTTATTGCGTGTACTGAACTTTTTTATTTCTTATTGTGTGTACTGAACTTTCAAAGTTCGATTATCGTGTGTATTTTATGACCATTTTACCCTTACTTATTCAATTTTTGAAGGGTAAAATGGTCATTTTACATGGCTGAATAGACACAAAATACACACAATAATGGAAATTTGAAAGTTTAGTACACACAATAAGAAAAAAATAAGTTCGGTACACAAAATAACAAAAAGTGTCAAGTATGATACATTTTCAAGTAATTAACCCAAATATCTACTACCTATATCCATAAAGCACAAAATCATTAAACACAGTACGATATAGATTATACCTTCAGTTCATACCGCCAACCCCACCTTTCCATTGCTTCAGCTTCAGAAACTGCCTCCCCAACAAAACAGCACTCTCTTTCCACCTTCCGCTTCTTACTCGATTTCACTTCTCCCCGATACTCTGACTCAAGCACTCTCGACTCTTCCCCACTCACAATCACCTCCGATTTTTCACTCGTCCCTTCCAAACACACGTCATCCAATCCCAACTTTTCACAACTCTCATTAACTCGCTCAACACTACCCGAACCCGACGATAACACTCTGGCCTTCCTTTTCTCACTCGCCACCTTAACACTCTTCCTTTCTACCTCACACGTTTCCTTTTTCTTCCTCTTCGGCTGCGGCACCGTCACCGGAGTCGATAACCTCGGACTCCTTCTCACACTCACATTCACCTTGTTTTCTTCATCCGTACACAATGCTAACATTTTACAACTCTCATTACCTCTAGACTTCCTATTCTCACTCGCTGCCTCAACATTTTTCCTATCGAAATTCGCTACATTACTACCTACGTTATTCTTCGCCGGTGCCGTCACCGGAGTCGATAACTGCGGACTCCTCCTAACTTCCTTATCCTCCTCCCTCCTACCTACATTTTCCGCCTTTGCGTCCGGACTCCTAACACTCCTGTCCTCCTCACATTCCACTCCACTAACAACCAACTCATTCGAACTCGAGTCGTTAACCCTAACTGACTCACCGTTGACTAAACTCGGCTTCACAACAGTCACCGGTACCGACAACTCCTTATCATTATCATCATCATCAGATTCAAAAAGCGAGTGGAGAGTCAAAGTCAACGCATCTGGTACCGTACCGTTGACTTTCACATCATTCAAATCCATTGTCAATAGCTTAACGTTCTGAGCAATAATGAATCAAATACATTGTTACTGATCTATAAATTAGGGTTTTTGGGTTTTATTGGATTTGTGTGTGTGTGAGTGAGTGAGTAAAAGTAGAGTGGGTGGGGGGTGAGTGAGTTGGTGGAGGTTATGGATGTAATTAAAGTGGGTTTTGGGGGTGGGTTGAGATTTGGAAATTTTTGTGCCGTTGGGGGGGTTGTATTTCAAATTTAATATAAAAAAAATTCCTTTTCCAACTTGTTAGATGCGAAATTTTAGGAAAGGGTAGGTTTATCGGACCTGGGATAGTTTCCAATCATCGCACGTATCGGTCGTTTGTACTGTGTGTATCGCGATGTTATACTGTGTGCTTCGCGGTTTGTACGGTTGACCTATAAGGAGGGTTCCTATAACATGACTACACAGAACATTTTTCAATCCGTGACCCAAAAAACTTACACGTGCCTCTCTTTTTTTTTCATTTGCCGACAACAAACTCGGCTTGGTCCCACATATGTACACATTCGAAGAGGGTTGGTGCCCTTCTAAAATTTTGACCCTATGTATATTTTATATCTTTTTATTTATAGTTTCAGTCATTTTTAATACAAAAATTTTAGCGTTGTGTGTATCGGCCATCTTAAAATAAATATTTTACAAATTGACCCATTCAACAAAAACGTTCAAGTTCTGTCTCTGTACACATTGTCCTCTTTTTTCCTATATTAGACGAATACACGCGCAAAACAACGGTGTGTAGCGGCAAATAATTATATTTGCGAACTTGTGGTTCTGATATAACTCTTGATAACACTTACGGATTCAATTTGTAGTCATTACGAGAAAATAATCTATAGTGTAACACCCCCAAATTTGGTTTGTGGCAGCGGAAAAGTAATTTGGGTGTTACGGTGAGGATCGAAGTTTAAATCTCAGAAAACGGCCCAGAAAGGGCGTTTTGAAAGTTATATGTCATTCCAAATAATATTTTTGATACAAAGGTAAATCATTTGATTTGAAAATCCCATAAAAAAATATGATAATTTGAAATGAACGACATATTTGATTTTACACCATTTAAGTTATCAGAGTGAAAGATGCCCGCTCCGTGTCTTGTCCTGCTCCGTTAATTACCTGAGATAAACATGCTTAAAAACGTCAACACAATGGTTGGTGAGTTCGCAGAGTTTATAGAAAATAACTTTCTTTGAAAGGTGTATAGTGATAATAGTCCTTCACGGAATAAATAAAAAGAATTGCGTTGTATAAAATCCACAAGTGAATAATGTATAATCTTTAAAATCATAAGTTTCATATTATAAATGAAGTTGAGCTACGTTATTATATGCTCGAAATGGGATGTTGAATCAGCTTTTAGATGAAATGATATACCCAGCATTTTGAGTTGTCTTATGTAGAATTCTCAGTAAATCACATATGATAACAATTAAAGTTCAAGTACGAGATTCATAATCATATCACGTAAATTAATAATAGTCTAAAGTCTGGAATCTATCAGTGAAAAGTGATGGTCTTCTAATACAGCTGTATCCTAGGACATATATGAAACATTCATATATTCATAAAGTTATATTGCCCTAAGCCTCATGACACGCAAAACGTTAACAGAGTACCGGTAAACGGAGTGTCCCACCAGGGTCTCTGATGGGTTTTTATGGCCCTCGAGTTAATAGGTACTTGCCAATTCCTATTTTTCTCAAATATAGTGCATCGTGACTAAATACGACTAACCAAATAGGCATTCCGTCACAGTATTTAGTGGGATAGGTCGTCAGCCTCCAACAGGTTTCGAAGCTGTTCACTATATTCGCGCTCACCGCAGTGATTAATGGCTCATGATAAAGGGACTTTCGGCAATAATTTGTGCTTAGGCAATATGGGTAAATCATGCGTAATTTTAGTATTGGCAATTATTTATAGTGAGATGTAGAAATATCATATTAAAGTAGCAGTACATTCATTTGACACATGAATGCGTACAATGAGTTTAGTATCATGTTACATCAAGTAGTTCAGAGATGTTATGTTTCCAGTTCCGCGTTTAAGCTAAACAGATAATTTGCACATATAATAAGCATGTATTCCTTTCAAGTATAATTCAAGTATGTAGAGCATAGTTGATGATTTTGAGTAAACCATAAGATATTTCAAGTAATATAAAACAGTTAAAGCATGTATCTTCCCCAAAAAAAAATTATTAAAACAAATGTGAAAAGTAGGGGCCACGACTCACGATAAATCATAAGAGTTTTCATAGTACTTATAGAAGTATAAACGTCAAGCAAATCATATATTTGATAATGAGTAAAACATTTACAAGCATGTATCTCCCCCAAAAGAGTTATTAAAAACAAGTATTAAAAGAGGGGGCCACGACTCACCTTAGCCACAGCAAGCAAAGATCATACTGACATGACCGGCATTTAGAGCATATCACAACGGTCTCAAAACGTATAGCACGATGATACACAACGATCTAGTATCGGCACAACCTAGTACGTATATGGTTATCTCAAAACATGTCTAGCACAATAATAAAGTATATAAAAGATAAAGTGTTATAGTTTTCGTGGATTACTCAGTTTTCCAAAACTTATCAAAAGCTTAGTTTAAATGTTTCATGTAGTGTGGTAAGATAACCTAGACTCGACTTACAACTCACGCCAAAAAGAATAGACATTAACTAACTCAAGAGAACTCAAACCAAGGAAAACAACTTAGGAGCTAAAACAATTAAACACCTCAAATCAAATAACTAGTTGGTATGTTTCGGCATTTACCCCGTTATCCCAAATAACTTGTAATCGTCTTATAATAGAATGAGTTCTAATAAAGTTAGTTTTTCCCGAGTCGTCGAGACATAAATAGATCAACTTCCTCAAAACACTTTATTAGCATTTAATAAAAAGTCTATGTTAGTTATTAGCCTTTATTTTCTTATTGTGCATTGGTCGCGAATCAAATATATCAAAGTCATCTAGAGTCTAATATATTGTATTCCTTCCAAGTCCAATAAGTCCAAGTATAATAGTCGAAGTCCGTATTCAAATTTAAATCACGATTTCAAATATCATCCGTATCATGTCAATCGTCACAATGTCAAATTCATTATTTTGATGACCAAATATATTGACGCCACATTTTTATAATTAACACTCTTTAAATATTTCATTCTTATGGGCTTGTGACTTACTAACAATCCAACACAACATCATTAACTTTGTGGGCTCAACTCCTAACTTAACCAAACACACCCTTAGTTTATACTTGGGCTCGGCCCACACTTAAACAAACAAACGCACCCTTAACCGTTTTGGCTTATGAGCCCATCCCGTTTTCCACTTCTGGCAAATGACACAAAGTTAACGAATTAAAACCAACCGGATTTAGGATTAACTCTCGACACATGACTTACAATAATACAATCGACAACCATAAGAACATCAAAACTACACCGTGACTCAAACGGGTCATAACCAACCAAGTGGACTGAAACAAGAACATCAAAAGTCAAGACGAATCCTAGTACTACTACCACTCCGAGACCAATATCACCAAACCCATTCGTATACCAAAAATAACGACACCCTATGCGGGTTTAACACCAACCCAAGACCAAAAATAACGAAGACATCAACCTCAACTCGTACCAACAAGAATTTAACCAATATGAAACTGTGACCAAAAATCAAATAAACATCATCCTCAAATTTTCTTACCACACGAAAGAGTTTCAATATGTTTTAATCCGTCTTTTAAATCTCCAAAATCTGTACAACTCGTTTTCATAATAAGTTTCATCCACGAAAATAGTAACAAAACGAGAAAGATCAGTTTATCCAAAATAATAAATAAGAAATGGGTTTCTCTCGATTTACCATGTCGAGAAAGAAGAAAGAGAGGAGACGAAAGTGACGGCGGCTGTGATGGCTGGAACTCACGGGTTGTCCCTCAAACGACTTCAAAACATCAAGACTAGAATGAGAGATGTGATGTAGTTAATGGTGGTGATGGTTATACGCGGCGGTAAAGGCGCGTGGAGGTGATGGTGATGATGTTTGTGGCGCGTAGAGTACATGGGGGTGACAAGGAGATCACAAGGATCATTTTGGTGGTGGTGGTGTAGTAAAGTGAGCGGCGGTGATGGCCGGGTGGCCGGAAATGGCGCCGGATATTTGTTAGAGAGGGAGAGTGGAAGTTACCAAGTTAATACATGAGTGTTTTTGGTCAAAATATTTATTCACTTATATATATAAAGTAAATACTCGGTTTGGTTTGTTATGTGGTATTTAAACTATACACGTTATGTTTGTATCATACATATTGATTTGCTATGGCAACTAAAACGTACACATCTCCTTTGAGATTATTACTTCCACGTTTATATAAATTCTATGGAAAATATAGATACACGTTAGTTACTTAGTTGCATGAAGAAGAGATATACACGTTATGCATGTCTATCTTACACGTTCATATATTGTTGGTGGTTGTATTTTTTTTTTATGGTACTAAAATTAGACACATCATAGTTATTTGTTGGTTGCTATATTGTATGGCACAAATTCATACACATTCTAGTATTGGTATATGCTACACGTATCTATTGCATGGGAATTTAGTTTATGTGGCACAATTTTTAAGACACATACTAATAGTTTAAGATATAGTTTAATACCGGTAATTACTAACGTTAATTAATTAAGTCACGAAACTTATAACCGAGTAACGTAAAAATATAACGTTTATAAAAATATCAAAGTTTATTAATAAATTCCAACTAATTATATTAGACGTGAGATAATTTTAATAGAGAGCGTATAGGTGAATAAAATCTAATAGGTTTGAGTATTCGTAAAGAGTATAATATAAAATAATAAATAATAAAGTAAAAATAGTTCATATTATGTAGACTTATCCAAATCTTATGTTGGTCGTGAGTATAGTATATTAAAGAAAAGTTCAAATTTCTCCATAAAAATGGGCTTTGTTAAATGATAAGTCAAGGGTATTATTAATTAACAAAGATTACCATGACGGATTTTTGTGGGATCTTACAGTATCTTCCCCTAAATTTTGAACTTCGTCCCGAAGTTCAGTCCGTGATAGGTGTTGAGAAAAGTGGTGTTCTGAGATGAGAGTTTATGGAAAATGTTGTCGAATGATTTCTTATTTGACTATCAAAGAGGCGAGATTTTCAACTAGATTTATTAATACTAGACTGAATAAATTTGAATGGTTGTTCAATAATTTAATTTATGGGTTACGAATAGTGGGAGTAACGGCCGAGAGTAGGAAGTATTTAGCACTTAATGTTTAGTGTTCTAACGGTTGAGACTAGGGGATTCTTAGTGGTAGTGATTTAAAATTTAATGATCGTGAATAGTAAAATAACGGGTATTTTCTCCACTTATATTCCCTCTTTAAATTCTATCCACTCTCTTTCCTTTTTCACTTTTCCGCTCCATCCCTTTCATTTATCTTCATCTCCTCCGAAAGATTTCACCATGCCGTCGATTGTCATCCTTGCCGCTACCGTATACATTGTCCTTGTCGCCGTTTATCTGGCCTTCTTTCTTGATGAAAACTCCGACTACTACGTCGCATCCTTGGTATTCATTGTACCTCTCACGGTGTTAGCGATTAATGTGGATAAGATTTTGGGGTGAGGATCTCCGCTAGTGTGGTTAGAACATAGTTTTGTTGTGTGTCGATGTAACCTTTAATGATTGTGAAATAGAATCTCGTTTATGTTTAGTTATAATTCTCGGCATAACTTTTAATGTTTTGTTATGTTTATGACGCAGAATAATCAAGGTGCTTCATCCTATGGTGGCTCTTGCTATCGTTGGGTTGGTGGGGGTCGTTGCTTCTATGGTGGGTCAACCGATTGAAGATTGTATGCCTTACATTGTGTTTATTGTACTGTTAGCACTTCCGATGTTAATCATTTCGCTATGTATTAACTTCCGTGGTTTTAAATAAAATTTATGTTATTTGTGTTTTCCATAGGTTGTTGTGAATTCTTATAATTTCTAGTTTCGTATTTTTCTCGACTTCGTATAATAGAGCAGTGAGTAATGGGTAATGAGTGTAGATTGGACTGAGGTTGGATAAAAGTGAGGTGTATGAACAAGTTATTTTGTTTCGAGATCTTGTTTTTGGAATGAAAATTGTTATTCTATCGCATTTTGAATGTACACAGGGTTCATAATTTTTGAAAATCACAAATTTATGGTATAAACTATTCGTCAAACAAAGAGTTTGTAGATTTTTAATAATGAGAGTTTCGGATGAAAATTTGATGAATGTAAAAATAGTTGTTGAACTTTATAGTTTTGTAAAGAAAACTCGTTAGATAAAGTCTTAAGTGATAACACAAAATTGGTTTGCTTTATATATATAAAATCGCGTCTTACGTTAATAGTTGGTTTTTTTTTTTTTTTTTTTTTTTTTTTTTTTTTTTCTTCAAAGTATTCAAGTTGTTAGCTAAATGTGAAAGCAAAGAGGGAAATCAATATGCTACAAGATAAAATATATTGTAGTAAAAAAATCATTTTGTTTCTTAGGGTTGTTATTCGTTGTTGGGGGCAAAAAGGGAAACACGAAAGTTGGTTTGTTTTGGTTGTAGTTGAGTCCACAAAGATGAAATATGACCAAATAACTAAACAGGCTTTCGTTTGAATTTGTTGAGATTGTTGGGAACTTAAATTAAACAAAGTATTTTGGCAATATATGATTTTTGTTGAAGTCATTTGAGAACATGACAGTCGGGCTGGTCTTTGATTGTCACATGCTCGAGTATTGGAAAAGATTTATTACACATGCTTCCTTGGTAAGTGCCTAATTGAGATGTATGAAAATGTTGATAGGTTGTGATGTGAATGACTTAAGGTAAACGGGTATGAGGCGATTAGATTAGAAATAAATCTTAAGTTCTTAAACTTAATTAGAGTTGGGTTCGAGTATTAATGATAATCAAGGGTGTGTTGGATTGTTGTTAGCAATAGGTCGAGAATAAATGTTTCAAGGATAAGTTTAGTTTGGCGAATGTGAGATGTTGAGCACGTATTCCATGAAATATATATGGTTATTAGGTAGTTTCGAGATCATCAACATCTTGTATAATGCCTGAGAGTTTCGAGAGGACGTTAGGAGGTTCACTATTTTCTAGAGGAGGTGTAGTCAAATCGTATGGGAAGTGTTATTCGTATGTGGCGTGTTCAGGATTTTTAAGTCATGGTGGGGCGGGTTTATCGCGATTTGTTCCTGCCTCTTGCGTTGAATTGCGAAAACCAAAGTAAAAATTTTTATTTACCACGTATCTCAGAGCTAGTTTCTAGTTTTTAATAGACACAATTTTTGAAAGTTTTACCGTTTGAATACAAATGGTTATATTTCTTAAAATAATTGAAAAAATATTGTTCAAGCCCTTATAAATACCATTGGCATGGTTGGATTACCTATACACACACAATTCAATGGCTTGTAAGCTACCACATACCGCTGAACAAATTCAACTGTACATCAAAGCAGAAACGGAGGGTAGTGACGTGGATCATCAAAATGCTATTGTGAAGGTCATTCTGCAGTTTGAAGCTAAGAAACAATTGAAACGACGACTTAGAGAAAGCTATGCTAAGTGCACAGACATCTCAGATGGTAGGAAGCATGTGATTGACAAGTTTTTGTATAATGAATCTTGTAAGGATGTTGCTGTCATCGAATCGCTGTGGTCTTGTGTTCATCAGATAGATGACCAGATTTCTAACAAGGTTCGTTGGAGTTTGGAAGAGAATGTTGAAGCTGCTAGGGTTGAACATCAACATCAACAACAACAACAAAAGCAACAGCAACAAAATCCACCACCATCACAACATCAAGAACAACCACAACTACAACAAGGTGCATCAAGTTCATCCACACCGAGGGTGGTTGTGCAACAACAACAATTGCCTCATCTGGATCATTTCCAGCCAAGTTTTGAGGAAAATGTGGCAGTTGGTGATGGTGGTTGGACTCCTGCCATGGATTGGGAGCTGAGCAGGTTGGAAGCTCAATGGGAGGAAGAGAAGTTGGCGAGCTTTGATCCTTATGATGACGATTATGATTCCAACAATTCTCAGACTTGGGATCATCCGGACTACCTTTGAAGTTTAGGTTTAGGTTTATGTGATGTTTTAATTCAGTATCGTTTGTAATGTTTAAGTATTTCCGTCTAGTTTCTTTGAATAATATGGTGTTTGAATGTTTATGTTATGAACACAACTTGGAAAAGAACTCATTATTCTGCTAGATTTAGATATTTTACAGAAATCTGTGCGGGTAACCTACTTGTTAAACAAAGAGTTTTGTCGATAACAGATTTCTCACATGGAGATATTTGAATGAAGATTCGGTGTATGTAGAGAAAGTTGCTATATTCCGGCTTTTAGGGTATGAGAGATCTTGTTTGTCTTGGTGTGAAGAATAGTTAATGAAAGTAGCTAGAACAGTAAGAGACAGTATTACGATAGGAGTGTTGCTTTGAATTCGTATACTAACACTATGTATCATTATTTAGGGGTTCTAATGAGAGTTACGCTGTGTGTTTGATGAATTTTTATGGTTATCAGTTTCATGCTAGTGCTCTTACAGATATAAATAAGCCCACTTATTTATAATTCGTTATTTACATAGAGAGGCGTCCCAAACAATGTAAATAAGGAAATATAAACTTATGGTTCGGTGCTTTACAATTTCTTTATTTAGATAAAAGGCATCCCAATCATTTAAATAAAGACATTGCAACCCATCCTGCTTAAGAATTTCTGATTTAGTATTCATATTAGTCAACAAAATAATTCTTATGCGGATTTTCCGGAAGTACAGTAAAATTTACTTCACATGCGTCTATAAAGATGCGATTAAGATAATTAAAGATGGTTGATACATTACTTGAAATAGTTGGTGAATATATATATATATAACATTGAGGGTGAAATAGTATAGTGTGTGATGTGTGAGGAATAAACATTAAGCATGTAAAGATTTGTATAAAACAATCTTAATAGGTAATGTATTGAGCACGGCAGTCTGCAGACACGGAGGGCGTAAAATGGTATGGTGTAAAATCATTCATTTTGAAAGTGTGGTTATAGTTCGATATTTTAAAACGTTTGATTCTCTATAACCATAGGCTCTGATACCAAACTGTAACACCCCCAAATTTGGTTTGTGGCAGCGGAAAAGTAATTTGGGTGTTACGGTGAGGATCGAAGTTTAAATCTCAGAAAACGGCCCAGAAAGGGCGTTTTGAAAGTTATATGTCATTCCAAATAATATTTTTGATACAAAGGTAAATCATTTGATTTGAAAATCCCATAAAAAAAATATGATAATTTGAAATGAACGACATATTTGATTTTACACCATTTAAGTTATCAGAGTGAAAGATGCCCGCTCCGTGTCTTGTCCTGCTCCGTTAATTACCTGAGATAAACATGCTTAAAAACGTCAACACAATGGTTGGTGAGTTCGCAGAGTTTATAGAAAATAACTTTCTTTGAAAGGTGTATAGTGATAATAGTCCTTCACGGAATAAATAAAAAGAATTGCGTTGTATAAAATCCACAAGTGAATAATGTATAATCTTTAAAATCATAAGTTTCATATTATAAATGAAGTTGAGCTACGTTATTATATGCTCGAAATGGGATGTTGAATCAGCTTTTAGATGAAATGATATACCCAGCATTTTGAGTTGTCTTATGTAGAATTCTCAGTAAATCACATATGATAACAATTAAAGTTCAAGTACGAGATTCATAATCATATCACGTAAATTAATAATAGTCTAAAGTCTGGAATCTATCAGTGAAAAGTGATGGTCTTCTAATACAGCTGTATCCTAGGACATATATGAAACATTCATATATTCATAAAGTTATATTGCCCTAAGCCTCAT
Organism: Artemisia tridentata subsp. tridentata; assembly: GCA_021014915.2. Classification (NCBI taxonomy): domain Eukaryota; kingdom Viridiplantae; phylum Streptophyta; class Magnoliopsida; order Asterales; family Asteraceae; genus Artemisia; species Artemisia tridentata. The sequence continues at coordinate 59,563,921 of CP139505.1, forward strand.
GACACGCAAAACGTTAACAGAGTACCGGTAAACGGAGTGTCCCACCAGGGTCTCTGATGGGTTTTTATGGCCCTCGAGTTAATAGGTACTTGCCAATTCCTATTTTTCTCAAATATAGTGCATCGCGACTAAATACGACTAACCAAATAGGCATTCCGTCACAGTATTTAGTGGGATAGGTCGTCAGCCTCCAACAGGTTTCGAAGCTGTTCACTATATTCGCGCTCACCGCAGTGATTAATGGCTCATGATAAAGGGACTTTCGGCAATAATTTGTGCTTAGGCAATATGGGTAAATCATGCGTAATTTTAGTATTGGCAATTATTTATAGTGAGATGTAGAAATATCATATTAAAGTAGCAGTACATTCATTTGACACATGAATGCGTACAATGAGTTTAGTATCATGTTACATCAAGTAGTTCAGAGATGTTATGTTTCCAGTTCCGCGTTTAAGCTAAACAGATAATTTGCACATATAATAAGCATGTATTCCTTTCAAGTATAATTCAAGTATGTAGAGCATAGTTGATGATTTTGAGTAAACCATAAGATATTTCAAGTAATATAAAACAGTTAAAGCATGTATCTTCCCCAAAAAAAAATTATTAAAACAAATGTGAAAAGTAGGGGCCACGACTCACGATAAATCTTAAGAGTTTTCATAGTACTTATAGAAGTATAAACGTCAAGCAAATCATATATTTGATAATGAGTAAAACATTTACAAGCATGTATCTCCCCCAAAAGAGTTATTAAAAACAAGTATTAAAAGAGGGGGCCACGACTCACCTTAGCCACAGCAAGCAAAGATCATACTGACATGACCGGCATTTAGAGCATATCACAACGGTCTCAAAACGTATAGCACGATGATACACAACGATCTAGTATCGGCACAACCTAGTACGTATATGGTTATCTCAAAACATGTCTAGCACAATAATAAAGTATATAAAAGATAAAGTGTTATAGTTTTCGTGGATTACTCAGTTTTCCAAAACTTATCAAAAGCTTAGTTTAAATGTTTCATGTAGTGTGGTAAGATAACCTAGACTCGACTTACAACTCACGCCAAAAAGAATAGACATTAACTAACTCAAGAGAACTCAAACCAAGGAAAACAACTTAGGAGCTAAAACAATTAAACACCTCAAATCAAATAACTAGTTGGTATGTTTCGGCATTTACCCCGTTATCCCAAATAACTTGTAATCGTCTTATAATAGAATGAGTTCTAATAAAGTTAGTTTTTCCCGAGTCGTCGAGACATAAATAGATCAACTTCCTCAAAACACTTTATTAGCATTTAATAAAAAGTCTATGTTAGTTATTAGCCTTTATTTTCTTATTGTGCATTGGTCGCGAATCAAATATATCAAAGTCATCTAGAGTCTAATATATTGTATTCCTTCCAAGTCCAATAAGTCCAAGTATAATAGTCGAAGTCCGTATTCAAATTTAAATCACGATTTCAAATATCATCCGTATCATGTCAATCGTCACAATGTCAAATTCATTATTTTGATGACCAAATATATTGACGCCACATTTTTATAATTAACACTCTTTAAATATTTCATTCTTATGGGCTTGTGACTTACTAACAATCCAACACAACATCATTAACTTTGTGGGCTCAACTCCTAACTTAACCAAACACACCCTTAGTTTATACTTGGGCTCGGCCCACACTTAAACAAACAAACGCACCCTTAACCGTTTTGGCTTATGAGCCCATCCCGTTTTCCACTTCTGGCAAATGACACAAAGTTAACGAATTAAAACCAACCGGATTTAGGATTAACTCTCGACACATGACTTACAATAATACAATCGACAACCATAAGAACATCAAAACTACACCGTGACTCAAACGGGTCATAACCAACCAAGTGGACTGAAACAAGAACATCAAAAGTCAAGACGAATCCTAGTACTACTACCACTCCGAGACCAATATCACCAAACCCATTCGTATACCAAAAATAACGACACCCTATGCGGGTTTAACACCAACCCAAGACCAAAAATAACGAAGACATCAACCTCAACTCGTACCAACAAGAATTTAACCAATATGAAACTGTGACCAAAAATCAAATAAACATCATCCTCAAATTTTCTTACCACACGAAAGAGTTTCAATATGTTTTAATCCGTCTTTTAAATCTCCAAAATCTGTACAACTCGTTTTCATAATAAGTTTCATCCACGAAAATAGTAACAAAACGAGAAAGATCAGTTTATCCAAAATAATAAATAAGAAATGGGTTTCTCTCGATTTACCATGTCGAGAAAGAAGAAAGAGAGGAGACGAAAGTGACGGCGGCTGTGATGGCTGGAACTCACGGGTTGTCCCTCAAACGACTTCAAAACATCAAGACTAGAATGAGAGATGTGATGTAGTTAATGGTGGTGATGGTTATACGCGGCGGTAAAGGCGCGTGGAGGTGATGGTGATGATGTTTGTGGCGCGTAGAGTACATGGGGGTGACAAGGAGATCACAAGGATCATTTTGGTGGTGGTGGTGTAGTAAAGTGAGCGGCGGTGATGGCCGGGTGGCCGGAAATGGCGCCGGATATTTGTTAGAGAGGGAGAGTGGAAGTTACCAAGTTAATACATGAGTGTTTTTGGTCAAAATATTTATTCACTTATATATATAAAGTAAATACTCGGTTTGGTTTGTTATGTGGTATTTAAACTATACACGTTATGTTTGTATCATACATATTGATTTGCTATGGCAACTAAAACGTACACATCTCCTTTGAGATTATTACTTCCACGTTTATATAAATTCTATGGAAAATATAGATACACGTTAGTTACTTAGTTGCATGAAGAAGAGATATACACGTTATGCATGTCTATCTTACACGTTCATATATTGTTGGTGGTTGTATTTTTTTTTTTATGGTACTAAAATTAGACACATCATAGTTATTTGTTGGTTGCTATATTGTATGGCACAAATTCATACACATTCTAGTATTGGTATATGCTACACGTATCTATTGCATGGGAATTTAGTTTATGTGGCACAATTTTTAAGACACATACTAATAGTTTAAGATATAGTTTAATACCGGTAATTACTAACGTTAATTAATTAAGTCACGAAACTTATAACCGAGTAACGTAAAAATATAACGTTTATAAAAATATCAAAGTTTATTAATAAATTCCAACTAATTATATTAGACGTGAGATAATTTTAATAGAGAGCGTATAGGTGAATAAAATCTAATAGGTTTGAGTATTCGTAAAGAGTATAATATAAAATAATAAATAATAAAGTAAAAATAGTTCATATTATGTAGACTTATCCAAATCTTATGTTGGTCGTGAGTATAGTATATTAAAGAAAAGTTCAAATTTCTCCATAAAAATGGGCTTTGTTAAATGATAAGTCAAGGGTATTATTAATTAACAAAGATTACCATGACGGATTTTTGTGAGATCTTACATATAGGCTATAAATGAAAAATGATAAAAATTTGAGGATTAAACAATAATTAAAATATTAATTTAATGGTAGATGTTAATAGTACCATTCTTAATCAAGGGTATTATAGGGTTTACATATTACACACATTTAAGAACTTTTTAATTTAAGGAAAAATAACGCATGCATTATAAGTAATATAGATAAGTCGTCGTGAAATATAAGAGGAGGAAAGTGGGCCCTAGGTCTCTTAATGGCCTTAGAAAATTAACCTACTTTTACTTCTTTTTTCCACTTATTAGCATTTAGGGTTTTTTTTTTCACTTACTAACATAAACCTAAACAAAAAAGACCTTCAGCAAACGTGTATACAAGTGAATATGTTCAAATATGATGTGTAAATGCTAAAACTTACTAGTGAATGAAAATTTCCTACATCCCGCGTATTTACTATACAATGTGACCTCTTTTCTTTTTTTGATAGTAAGAGTGAATATGTCACTCAATAAACAAGGGGTACAATATCTTTCAAAACTAATACAGACGCACAACTTGGAATTTCGCCTTCTAAAATAGCATCGTTAGTACATCCTAATGCCCATGTCGTTATGCTATTAGCTACAATATTCCCTTCTCTCTTTACAAATGACCAATCACAAGTACTAAACGCAAGCGAGTTAGATAAAATATCTGAAAACATGGTCGCAATTTGTAGAGGTATCGATTGGTTACAGAGTGTGTGAACCAAAGTTAATGAATCTGACTCAAAAACAACTTTGGAGTAGCCTCTACTTTGAGCTTGTTTAGTATCTCACCAAGCAGCTTTAGCTTCAGCCTCAAAGGGTGACTTTGCATAGAATTCTGATCGAGCTCCTGAAAGTAACACTTCTCCAATGTTTTAAAAACCGGTTTTTTAGTCGAATCGGCCATGCTTCCGTCACCGGTCGAACCGGCCGAACCGCCCAACAAAAAAAATCAAAAAAAAAAAAAAAAAAAAAAAAAAAGTCAAAACCGGTTGAACCGGAAAAACCGGCCAAAACCGGACGGTTCGCTACAGTAACCGGGATTTAAAAACCGGCCGACCAGCCGGAGGCCGGTCGAACCGGCCGGTTCGAACCGGTTTTTAAAACATTGCTGAAAGTAACACTTCTCCATTGCAATTACGAGCTACAAAAAGCATACCCACTTTCCCGGACTCTTTTTGCCAAGCTGCGTCACAATTAAACTTAATCTGGGCGAATTGTGGCTTCATCCATACGTCCCTCGAGTTAGTTTGTGGCGTTCCCACCCGTCTTGCGAGCACCTTTTTATTTGCATTGGAGTAATCTAATAATATCCGCTTTGCCATAACTTCAGCACCAGCTTCCCTTCTATCAACTTGGCCACATAAATGCTTATTATCCTTGTCCACAATCCCCAAAGAATCATCATGAAGTCGTCCCAACATGTTGGTTAAATGTCCAAAATTATGCCACAAAAATCCTCCATCGTAATAGCCCCCGGCTTATCATAAAACCTACCAAAAATACACTGATCCCATACCTCCTTAGCTTTTGAGCACCTAAACAATACATGTAGTACATCTTCTCCTGGCTCGCCACGATGTGTACAAGATATCTTTGTTAGATTCAGCCCTTTAGCACGTAAGTTGTCAATGGAAGGAATAAAATATGCCATGTGCGCCATACAAATATTTTAATTTTATTGGGTACCTTCGCCATCCATATAGCATGAAAAAACTTGATAGCTTCTTCCGAATTGTTTTGTACCAGTTCTTGTGATGTTTCAAGAGCCAATAGGTAAACTGACTTGCATAAAAATTCTCCTCCCGGATCGTTATACCAATACAAAGTATCAGACTTCAATTGACTCACAAAAGAGCACGCAATTTTGTTGGCAATAATGATGGAAACAAGGATGTTAGTTGTTCATAGTTTCAATCATCACCTTCATTGTTTAACAGATCACGTACATAATTTCCTCACTGTTATATGGTTTTGGTCCGAATCTCCTATGAACAGCAAGCCAAAAGTCCTCCCACACATTGACACTGCGACCATTGCCTATGTTCCACTTACAACCCTTATGGACTTCTTTGACTGCAATAAATCTGTGAAAAATATAGCTCGGACGATAACCAACTTTTCCATAAAATGGCTTGATCGCGGGAAATAGCGAGCCTTTAATACCTTACCAGCTAATGTAGTCGGAGATGTGATCAAGCACCAAACTTGCTTCGCAAGTAAGGACTTGCTGAAAAACCCCAAATGCTGAAAGTCAATACCTCCCCAAAATTTTGAAACACACATTCTTTCCCACGAGCACTATCGGATTGGATTTTGTTTTACACCACCCACCAAAATAAATTTAAAGTTCCGTGAATATCATTAATTAATTTATCGGGAAGAGGAAAAATATTCATCACATACATAGGCATGGCTTGAGCAACAGATATAATAACCACTTCTTTCCCTACAATTGAAAGGGTTTTATATTTCCATCCTCCAAGTTTTCTCTTTATCTTGTCTAGAATGGACTGAAAGACAACCTATTTAGATCTACCAATGATCGAAGGAAGGCCCAAATATTTGGTTTGATATGCAACTTCACGAACTGATAGGGATTCAATTACTCGAGATCGTACATGTTGCTCAACATTTGCACTAAAAGAAATCTCTGATTTCTTGTAATTAATGACTTGCCCTAATGCTTTGCAATATTGATCGAGAGTGATTTTAAGTTTACAACTCTCCTCTTCCGAAGCTCTAGAGAAGAATATGCTGTTATCGGCAAAGAATAAGTGAGATTGTTGGTGCTCCCCTGCACACTTTAACTCCGTGATATGACCATGTGTAACTGATTTCCTATTCATTATTGATGATAAAACTTCTGCACACATGATAAAAGGATAGGGTGAAATAGGATCTCCCTGACGAAGACCTCTAGAGCGAAATATGACCTTGTGTAACTGATTTCTTAATCATTGATGATAAAACTTCTGCACAATGTAATCTTTTTACCTACAATCATTGTAGCAATGTGGATTGATCAAGGGAATATTCATGCTTTGGCAATTATTACAGTTGTATATTTCAACGACAATATGTTAAAAACAATGTTTATATCACCCCATTAACGAAAGTATTGAACCACTTTAAGATACCTGATCATTTTGTTTAGTTGAATATATTATCAAGAACACGTTGTGGTTACTTAAAAATTTAGTGGATTTGTATTGTCTAATCATAAAGGAAAAACAACTAACTTAACCAAAACAACCAAGTCACCTGTTATCTTTAAGAAACATCTTAAACAAAAAACATGTCTAACATGCACAACATAAAAAGATCTTGTCCAATTGGAAGTTTAAGGTTTGCTATTTCCAAATATCAATAACATCGAGTCTTCCTTGGTTAGAGGTTTCATTAAATAGCCATTTAGACACATCTAAAATAGAGGGAGACTCGACCAAACCCCACCTCCTAAATATAATGTGCCTAAAATTGACCTCTAATACTAACCATACTGGTTACAATCTATTGCCGTTCAGGAAAAAAAGACACGAGTTGCAATCAAACCATCGTCAAATAGGACCAGGAAGAGGCGATGAGCAATTTCTGAAGCTCATTGGAACTGATCCATTCATACAACAATTAGATATTTGATGATTCTCCAAATTGCGAATGCAAGCCATACTAATTACTGTCACCTTCTGTATATAGATGATTAGATATCCATAAAACCACACTACCAACCAAAGGTCATACTATTTCAAATCTAGAAATTGCACACGCACAAGGGGGAAAAAAGGCTTAACCAATACCAACCACAAGTGCTTGTAAATTGATTAATATAAAGTCAAGACAGAAACAATACGCAAAACGCCTGGTTGAAAGCTACCTCATAATTCTTTTTCTATCAAGAAAAAGGCAAAACTATAATATAAGATTTACAGTACTATACTAAATTACTAATGGTAGTCTATTGGGTCTAAATTGATCATCAACGCGCTATATTCTCATATTTCTGTACCTTTACCTGGATGGTGTTTCTGATGGTTGACTATTCATCGCAGAATTTGAAGGATTAGATGATGCTAGAGTACTGTTGTCTTGAGCTCCTGACCCGCCCCACTTTAGATCTGCATCGGTTGGCTCAATGACATGAACAGAACCGTCACTCATTCCAAGAGCAAACTGGTTGGGATCGGATGGGTGTGCTGCAATGACCGTAGGATATGCAGTGCTGTTGCTGCTGCCATTAAAAACAAAAGACATGATTAGAGGCGGTGGATTTGACACACTTATTTTTAAATGGGCTGATTTGAGTTGGATTTTATCTCTAACGGGTCATATGGGTAGAACGGGTCAAAAGTATAATTTCACATAAACAGGGATAATTCGTGTAATGTTGATCTTCAGAAAAGTTAGAACATTAATGATCTCATATGTGCATTTGAACCTGGAAATTGATGAGGATATGTAGGCAGAAGGTGCTATTCGACATCGAAGCCTCAAACTTTCTGCATCAAAAACACCAACAGCACCGTCTGAAAATCCAGTAAATAATAGCAGGCCGTCACATGAGTATATAGCACTCGAGATTCCAGCAGAAAGAGATTCCCTTGGAGACCACTGCAACATGATTTAGTTTCATTAACTAAATATCATATTATCATAAAAAGATGTCAAAACAAGCATGAGATCCAACTATTTACCAGTTTCAAGCATTCCAGCTGGTAGTCATATATGGCAATTTGACTTTCATGTACAACGAGCAGATGACGTTGATCATTATGGAATTGAACTTTAGTTTCTCCAGCTAATGAGGACGGATAGCCAGGTGGCGACTGAATAGTTCTTGATTTCCTCTTTTCCCATCCGTTAATATTCCAGATACATAACTGTAATCAGTCAAAACATAAAAAGTAAGGGGAAAGTTTTCGAAGTAATGCAACAACAAATGAATTCCAGTTTGTCCAACACTTGCCTGAGCATCAGCTCCTGCTGAAACGAGTGAGTTTAAAGTCTGCGAAAAAGCAAGTCCTGTAATTTGTTTATGGTGACCTTTGAGCTTCATTTTGACCTATTAAGAAACCAGGTGTAAGATAAAGACGATTTTGACCTGTAATCAACCCATTCACGTTCCATAGGAAGCAAGATCAAGTTAACCAATGAAACTACAAATCGTAGTTAAGTGGAAATTGATGAACACAAGTATAGAATACAACTGGGCATGAAAATAGTCATTAACATTGTTGTAGTGAAGTTGACTAAAAGCAAGAAAATTTACCTCATCAACTCTGACATTGTAAATGTGTATGGTCGAATCTTCCATCCCTATGGCAACAATATTATTGTCTTGAGGATGGAAAGCCAAATATGTGGCTGCAGGAGGCGGTGGCATGAAAGTTGTCATGACCTGAAGTTTGAACATGTAAATCAACTTATTTGCACATTCGATATTGGTAAGAAAATCAATTAAAATAAAGATTATATTTTTAATCACCTTGAAAGTCATCATGTTGAAGAGTGACACTTTGCCACCAGAGGCAGACATAACATAAGAATCATTCTTTGACAAAGCAATGCATGCAGCAGACTCTTCAGCAGGTTTACTCTCGTTTACATCGTTAGACATGAGGGCCCCATTTGCAGGTTGCCATAATTGTGGGACGACTGATGCAGTTGACTGAAAACATGTAAAATGACCAATCAGAATTTATGCTGAAGTTTGTTAATCAGGAATGTTCATTATAAGACCCACGAACCTTTCCAGAAGGATTACGATCATTTTTTTGCCATTTCCAGAGTTTATGGACGGCACTTGAAGCAAGTGCAAGCAAAGCTAACCCAGAATTTGTATAGATAAGTCGCATAACCTGAGGCATCAAGTCTGGGTTAAATATCTGAGGCATAAGATGGTAGAAAACAAAGATATGAATGGGTCAATCTGTGTTACTTTTTATCTCTAATGGGTCAAACGCGTAACTGAAATAGGTTGAATGGTCAAAAGGGTTCATTTTTGGACAACTATGATCATATTTGACATACTAAAAATCAATCCAAAACTACTAACATTTTTGGACGACAAAGTGTTTCGGATCCAAGACGACCAAACCCCAACCATTTCTACCTGTACTAAAATAACCCACTTTGACTTGTTACCTTACCCCACCCATATTTCTCTGTTACCGCCCCACCCATTTTGCCACCTTATAGATTAATTGGCTACTAATAGAGCAATAGTATTACAGCAGATACCTTAGTAGAAATGAGAATAAAAAAAGAAGTTTCTTGCTGACCCTTAACTCAAGGCACAATTATATTTACAAGCATACCGATAAACAGGTGCTACTCATATAGATTATAAAATTCTCAAAAAAAGCAAAATACATAACACTCTTTGCAATGAATAAGCCAAACAAAGCTATATGTAACACACCTTGTTGGAAGCCACTGGATCAGGCAACTTTAGGGCTTTAAGGTGAGAGCAATCGACTATTTCATGAAGCTTCCAGCTTTTAGACTTGTCAGCATTATCCACAATTCTCGGTTTTATATCCACAACTTTACTGCTTTCTGCATTAGCCTGCAATTTACACGTACAAAACAATATAAGCAAAACCATAAATACAATCATGGTCAATGTTCAAAGGGTGTAACTTACAAGATTGCCAATGGATAATGGAGTTTGCATTCTTTCACGTTCCATGGCAGATGCCATAGATGAAGAGGCATTTGGGATAGGGCCTAGCGAGCCAGCAATTGAAGGCTGCAGAGGTAGATTTAAGTGAGTAATTACATAAATTCATGATTGAATAAAAATATATATGAAAGGTCAAGCATGTTACTTTAACTGTATCAGAAAATGCTCTAGACCCTTCATACGCTCGATTCTCAAGCATCCGTAGCATACGCTGTCCATCACCATTTGCCAATATTTTGAATCCGTTGTCACTTGTGGTGACTGCTAGTAATGACCCTTCCTTGTTAAACCTTAATTTAGGTCTTGCCTGAAACAAATGTAAGAGTTCATGAATAATGCAATAAAATGCGAGTTTCATCATATCCATAAGGTATATTTGAATCGAACACCAACGTACTTTTTCTTTTGTCCTGTTTTAGTCATTGTACTGCATATGTACATTAGAGTCATTCAAGGATGGCTTTGTGTCTCGTTTGGGTCATTTTGTAATAACACTCTTAAATCAGTTTTCAAAAAATATCATCCGTGATATATTTATAAAAAAATGTTACGACTACGGGTTACGAAATGACCCATACAGGGCACAACCATTTTTAAAGACTCAGTCGGTCATACTGAATCTACAATAACTAAAATGTGCCAAATGAAAATATATACTGGTATTTTACCCAAATAACACTATCCATAAACGCTCTTATTATTTCAGGACTGTATGATACATGAACGAAAGACGAGGCAGTAAATTCTTACAGGTAATCCATCATCTGCATCAGTAACAGTCAGCAAATTGGTGCTATCCATGTCCCAAAACTTAATTTGAAACTCATCTCCAGCAGCTAAGAAACGATTTCTTGTTGTGTCAAACTGTACAACACCCATAGACCGCTTTCTAAAACCAGAATATTCCCTCTTGATTGCTCCTTCACTCTCATTCCACTCAACCAAGTGGGCTTCACCTTCTTTGCTCGTTCCACAAGAGAAAAGTCTGAAAAAGTACATTAGATTTGAGACCCAAGAAACACTTGACGTGAATTTATAATATGTCTATTTGAGTATACCTGATTCCATCAGTGCTATATGCCATTGTTGTGCACGAACGACCAGGAGCATCATAATCTACTCTTGTCCCCAAACAATCATAAAGCCATGCTTTTATCTTCCCATCAATTGCCGTAGAGAAAATAAACTACACAAAACAGATACGACGATTTATGACATAAAAAATGTAACGTTTATTTATTTTAAGTGAAAAGAGAAGAATAAGTAGACTTACCTGTATTTGTTCTTTATAGTGGGGACAGACGGAATAAACAGGAGCCTCGTGACCCTCAAATGTATACTGCCTACGCACAGCTACAGCATTCCATACCTATAACAACAGAAACTAGAGCGGTTATATGACTGGCACAAAAGATTTTCTTTTTCATGACAAATGTACCTTAATTGTCTTGTCATCACCACATGTTACAATACAAAGTTGCTTGTTCGGATGAGCAAAAGCAATATCGTTCACAGCGCCAACATGGGCATCTATCTGTAATGTTTAAGATCCATCAAAATCTTAAGAATTGATTCTGTCAAATAAAGGAAATAAAGCAACATAAAGAGATGGATAGTTTACTTCCAAGTGTTGCCTTAACTCCCCTGATGGGTTGTATGTATATATCTGAATAATGTGCTTGGAAAATGCAACACCTGTGGCACAGGAAAAGACGAACACGAATAAGCCCAAACAAAATGATCAGAAAGTATCAAAGATCTAATAAAAGAAGTTCTATCTATTATACCAAGTATTGATCCATCGGGTCCCCATATGCACCGAGTGACAGATATTGCTGCATCCTTAACCAAAGTTGTCTGGCCAAAAAGTTAATAAAATTTCATATCGTACTCATACTCATATGGAAGTTTTAAGTTGATACTATTAGAATATCCTTACCTGAAAAGGCATTGATAGAACGGATATATCCCAAACCTTGAAGGGTTTATGCACCACCTTCTCTCGAGATCCTACCTCCCAAATGCTTATGTCACCAACATTTGTCCCAACTGCAAAGCATTGTGCACATTAGGCCATAAGTGGTTAGTATGTTGGATGTAAATGATTTCAATAACTTTTTCTAACTTATCGTATAAACATAAGATATAAAACTTTAAGTCAGATTAAAGAAGCTCAACCTAAGAGCATAGTTTGTTGTTGAGGATGGAAGTCCATGCACATGACACTGGAACCCTGGTTAAGGTTCCGAACCACAGTTTTTGGAAGATCATCCGGTGAATACATATTGGAAAGATGAGTTGAACCAGTAAAGGACACCTATTCAACATATTAACTCAAGTTAGCATGGATAGAATAAATGTTTAAAGCTTAGGAGCTCAAACAATGATACTCATTGTGTACCTCGTCAGATGGGCCAACACGTGCACGTTTCATTGAGTGTTCTGAATCAGCCATTTGATATTCGAATCCAGGACCGCCTGGAGGTGTCCGAGGATGTTTTAGGAATGCAGCTGCACATGTAAGAGCAGAATATGAATTAAACAGCAGCATTTAGTGTGTACAGTTTTTTCATAAAATACCAAGGCACTATTTCACTTATTACGTTTTAGTCATTGTACTTTTTTGGTACACAAAACCACCTTCTGATGACTCGGGTATTCAAATTTACAGAGAAAAGAATGACTAAAACCGGACACAAGAATACTGCATGCATACGTTTTATGCAAATGACCCGTAAATGTAATTCATGTGAAAATAAATGTAATGAAAGATGAAGTATACACTAACCTGCAACAGGAGGCTGCACGATGCCAGGGGGTCCAGCAGCAATAGCGCCATGAGGCATTGAAGGATTATTAGTTGCCATCCAACCAGCAATCGCACCCGCAGAAGGAGACACAACAGGCTGGAATGGCTGCACAGAAAGATAGAAATTGGTTTTAAACATCTCGGTATAAGGATATTCACGTGAAGGCAGAAGTATTATATTACACTTACGCCATGTGCTCCAATAGGAGGAAAGACCCCTGCTTTTGGAATAGGTCCAGCAAGGGAATTGTGGTTAGGGGGAGGAGCTCGACCGCCGTTAGTAGAAGCACACGTATGATCAATAAAAAGAGTTTTAATGTCAGGATTAGGACGTGGATTCTTGCAAAGTTGATGCTGCCAATTAAGACTGAAAAAAAAAAATAGAGCATATAAGATCAAATTATAACCACATTATGAACAAAAGTAACAATGTAATATGATACAGTTGGGTTCAAGACCTCTGATTTATCAATGTCCGCAATCGTGAAGCTTTGAAAACGGGCAATGCAAGCTTTTCTCTAAACAAAGGGTTTGCTTCTATAAGTTTTTTCAACTCAACAAGCATAATGCTTCGTGCTGATTTGGTATCCCCGTACTTCGAAAGTTGCTCATTTTGCCTAATCACGCATCAAGATCACAACAAGGTTAACAACAAAATTTAAGTTAAGATATGATATTATTAGTCATTGTTTATTATAATACCTAAAATTGTCAAGTGTCAGTAGCTGAGTTATCTCCTTGAAGAGCTCCTCATTAAAGGTTGAAAAAATCTTCAAATCCTTCACAAGAATTTCAACAGCTTTTGATCGGTCATTCCTGAGAATTGCAACTCAAATGTCAATAAAACAGATTCAGGGGGTGTTTGGGATTACTTATTAAGATATGCTTATCTCTTTTAAAATCAGCAAGTACCTACAGGCTTATTTTTTAGTGCTTTTTTACTCAAATATAAGCGGATAAGCAATCCCAAACACCCCCAATGACGTGCCATAAAAATAAAAGATTGTAGACTTGCCTATCGAGAGCCTCAAGGTACTTTTGTTTCCTCAACTCAAAGAATATCTTCATTGAGTAACGATTATCTTCAACCTTTGTGAACCCACATAAGTATCGCTCAACTTCATCCCATTCACCAGCTTGAACTTGCTCCTCAAAGTATTTCATATTGAAGTAAAACGCAGATTCTTGTTCCAACCTAAACACATTGTAATACATAAGCCAATGAGTACCATATCTATCCATTGGTCTACCAAATTTTTATAAACATTATGACGCCACAGAAAGCATATGAATTTTAAAGATAACAAACTCACTTGTGAACGGTTTCCTTAAACTTCTCCTCATCGAGGAATTGCAGGATTAGGAAAACTAGTTCCCGACTTAAGGATGACATGGCTCCTGATGCAGGTACGCCGCCTAACCACTCCAGTGCAAATTTTTGGTAATAAACAGAACAACTTATGGTTAAATCAACCAATGCGAGAAATCAACACCCTCTAATCTCTAATTTATAACATCAACGTCTTCAATTCATTATCCTCTGTGCAGCCTGTCACAATTATAAGATGTAAATCTCAGTACCCCGTTTGTGCTAATTACATTGTTTTAAAGCAGATAGAGCATCACAAACAATTTATTGAAACTGTAAAATTGCTTATTTAATACGGACTTTAAAATAAGCAGGTTGATACCTAGTTGTTTTGTACACGCACGAGCACTTTAAAATAGGCAACCCAAGTCCCAAACACCCTCTAGCTCAAAAGGGATGTTTCCGGATTGCTTATTTTAAACTACTTATATGCTTTAAAATAATTAGGTACTAAAGTGCTTATTTTTAAGTGCTTAGGTCAGTGAAAGAATAAACAAATAAGGAGTTTCATCCAAACACTCACAACTGTTTATCTGTTAAAATTAAGCAGATAAGCACTTAAGCCAGAAAAAAATACATCTTTCTAACACCTTAATCATACAATTCACTTCCCCTGAGCTTATTTGAGTGCTTATTGCCTTATTCTGTTTCCAAAACACAATAACTTTATCCAAAAACACTTCTTGAAAAACTGCTTATTACCTTTTTAAAGGTTTAAAAAGTACAATAAGCTCTTTTTAACAACTTTTTTCAACCACCCCCTAAATTTCCCAAAAACAATCACCTAAAACATCCAAAATAAGCAAAAATAAACCCCATTAACCACAAAATAACACAAAACCAAAACATAGTACAAACAAAAAAAACAAAACCAAACAACATTAATCACACCTAAAAACAACAAATTTACATCATACTTTAAGATCAAAACCAAACATCAAAACACAGATTCATAAATAAAATAAAAAACTTACTCAAGAACCAAAAAGGTACAAAGTTTTTTTAGGGTTTCAAGAAAAAAAAAAACAGCAGCAGCAGCAACTTTCTTTACAAAAACCGCAAAAACAAAACAACAATGAAAACACGTACTAGGTAATGCTTTCTACTTTAGCACTCATTTTCTCTCTCTATACATATATATAGTCTATGTATCTATCTTCTCTCTCCTCTTTTTATACATGTCAGATATTTACATTTTTGGTCCTTGTAAATATATGGATTTTATGTTTTAGACGTTTTGTATAGATGAATTAAAGGCGAAATAGTCTAGTGGTTGTTTGTCATGTTGCCAAAAACATTTTGGTATGTTTGGTAGCAAACGTTTATGAGCGTTTTAAAACAACTAGCAACTAGCTGTTATCATTTTTGTATGAAATGTTTGTTCGAAAACAAGCAAATAGCGTTTCTACTTTTTTTTAAATGCTACTTCTAGTAGCATTTACGAGCAATTAACGTTTTCACTTACTAATTATGACTATACCGCTATGTTACCAAATATTTTATCAAAACAAACCGCTACTACTTACTGCTACTGCTATTGCTTCTTGCTACCTCTATCTTTGCCTTGAGATGGTTAAAAATAAGTTCGAAAACGGGTACGAAAATATCGATTGAAATGCGTACATCAAATCCCAAAAAAGTTGTATTTGTTTCAAAGTAAAAGATCTTTTTTGTTTCACATTTTTACCTTTTGAACAAGTATTGTCTTGATTTATAGTATCAGAAACGACTCTTGAACCATAAATGACTACATGAGCTTCTTATTAGGCAAAATTATTTCTTTTTATATATCATGGTTAGTAGCAAAATACTCCGTATGATAGATTTTGATACATCAAAAAATATTTTCCTTATGTTTTAAAAATAGTAGCGTGAATTTAAAATGTCTTTATATCGGAGTCTAAAATCAGACACAAACTTGATACACTTGTTTAATGGGTACAAACTCTACAATTAAGATATTTATAATTACCTCATTTAAATACCAAATGACTTGTGTTTCAATAGTAACTTTTGTTGTGTGAAAACTGAAAAGTTCTCCAACCAAATGATTGTTGATTCTAGTCTTTATTATAAAATGTGAGATAGTCTGTAATGTGTATATTGTGAGATAGTTAGTTGTCATTCTAAAAAAATTTACCTCATTTGAATACAAGTGGAATTACATCTCGGATCCTTTGAGAGAAATGCATCTTGTATTTGACGTAAATATATTGAATTATTCTAACATTTTACGATTTATAACTTTTTCAAATTAATTGTTTTATAGACATTGATATAGGTCTCAGATCCTTCAAAGAATTCTATACGAGCCATCTTTAATGACCTGACAAGTAAACTTCAGACCACCCGCAAGACTCAAAACTATTTAAATTCCAAATTTCTCATCTTAAAAAACTAACAAGAATATTAAATGATTCAAGATATTTGAGAAGTCCAAAACTATATACTAGATCAATCAAGGGTGCTAAATGTCAAACTAAGATATGTATAGGGTGCAACTTTATAAATATTTAATTTTTACATAGGTGGATATGTTTAGTGTGTTTCTCTTACTACCACCGCCACTACTTCTATCTCAATCAAATTGGGGTTTTGCTAAAGCGACAAGACTGTGAGAAGACTGGGACGTGGATAGTGAGTACGTGGAGTGTTTTGATTGGCTGTGATGGAACAGTAAGTGACCTGCTGATTATGGTTGTCACAGGTTAATACGAGGAGCATCTTTTTTATTCTCTTTTTTTTGTTTTTTTTTTTTTTTTTTTTTTTTTTTTAACTTTTGGCACTTTTTTAAAACTTTTCTTTTTTAGGTTTGCTTTGGACTTATTTCATTTTTGTTACATTTGTTAGGATAGTCGACTTGTCACTTTAATCTACTCGAGTATATAAGTCTTTTTCATGTAACAAATTTTACTATGTTATTAATCTACTATTAGTACATGTCTTGTCAGTTCATTTGGAACTTTATGTCATTTGAATATACCCCATTTATTTAATATGCAAATAATACCCCATCTATTTAATGTGCGATAATATGACAATGGCTTATATAACAATGGCATAGCACTGAGGCATGCAGAACCCGTGCTACGCACAGGCTTTTAATCTAATTGTTAATTGCGCGTATTGTTTTTGTGTATTGTCGAGTGAATTTGTATTTTTAGTTTAGTATGTTGTATGAAACATTTTTATTTTGTTGTTTAAAAATATAAAAATGGTTGATATTGTTTTGGTTTTTTGGTCTTTATATTTTCTAAATGGGGTTGTCGTTATTAAATTGTCATACGCTTGATGTAATTTCTTTTGATTGTTTTGGCCTATTATGTAACCCAACAATAATTTTGCATTATATGATTTTTGCATGGTAATACTAAGCACACTGGCTTTTTCTTATTTGTTATAGTGTAATTTGCGTTAATTATTTTTTTTATTAGGTTCGTAAGTTATGATTGTATTACATCTGTTGTAAGTATGCCATTAGTTGTTTGGTGATTTTTATATTTAATATTTTTATAACATATTAGTATTTATTTATAAAGTTTATGATTAAAAACTAAAGTTAGCTTCATCTCATTTTATTGTACAACTAATTTCATTGGAAATTAACATTGAAGTCTAACTAATATTAATAAATTTTATCAATAAACTCAATTCCAAATAGCTAACCAAATGAATATTAATTAATACACTATTAATAATTCCTAAAACCTTTTGGACTCCACTATTATGTCTTAAACTTAATTTTTTTAATTTACAAATGGGTTCGAGCAAAAATTATGTACTTTTCCTTTTATATTCATTATTCAAGTTGCATGCTTACATATACTAATCACGCTAAAAAAATATCATTTAACCATTTAAATGTTGCTTTACATATATGCTCGTGCACATTTTCTTGAATCAATTCACACATGTGAGCTACATCAATAGAAAACACACATAAATTACTTGTATATGAAAATGTATTAACATAATACATATATCTATATATATTGCATTAGGTTAAATTATCAATTATTCTTGCAACCTTTTCAACTTCATCTCAATCAATAACCAACTTTTAATTCTCTACTAATTACTAAATATCATGTGATCAATTCCGGCAATCCTTGCACTTCCATCTTGATGTTGTATATACTTCACATTAAATGCACTGGTTTTGTTTTTCGATAAAAGTTTGAACTTTTGCTTATGTTTAAAACTCAACTTTTTTATTTGAAATATCATTCTCTCGTGACTACATATATCTTGGTGGAACATAAAACATTGACCACAAAAGTCACCACTTCTCCGCCAATGACATCCTTCTTTTCTTTTTTCTTTCTTTTCATGTCATTTTCACTCTAAATCATTCTCAATCAGATGCAACAAAAGAAAAGGGTCCACTTGTTTTTAATCTAATTGTTTGGTTCAACTTTACACAATGTCAAACGGATTCAATTTATGTCGAATCTCATTCCATTTATATACTCCATAAGTTTCCCAGCGAAACATTTATCATTTAATACTAAATAACTCATGTAAACTATAGATCCTTTCGTAGATCGATTTCGGCAACCCTTGCACTTTCATCTTGATGTTGTATATGCTTCACATTAAATTATGGGACTCCATCTTGAGTGTCTTGATTACTCCGTATTTTAAATTATGGGACTCCATCTTGAGTATCTTGATTACTCCACATTAAATCAAGGGAAAAATTATAATTTAACCATTTAAATGTTGCTTTACATACATGCTCGTGCACATTTTCTTGAATGAATTCGTACATGTGAGCTACATCAATATAAAAACAGACATAATTTACTTATATATGAAAATGCATTAACATAATACATATATCTATATATATGCTTATCTATAACAATCACCTAAATATGTAAGAAACAAAGAAAATTGTTCGTAACCTAATCTTTGGTTCCATTTATCTGAGCATGCATTATCTTGTGTGATTTTCATGGTACCTGCGTATGATAACTAAATTAAAAAAAAAAAAAAAAAAAAAAAAAAAAAAAAAAAAGACTAAGTTAATTACAAAGATCTAAAATATGTGTGAATCATCTCCAAAATATTTCTCATTAACACACTTCAACAAACATGTATGTACTAAATGTTGCAAAAGAGAATTTACAGACCGCTACCAACAATCAAAGATCTAAAAGATGTGTGAATCATCTTAGTTATACACTTCAACAAACATGTACATACTAAATGTGATTTTGGCCAGTTTATATAGGCATGAATTAGGTTAAATCATTAATTATTTTTGCAATCTTTTCAACTTCATCTCAATCCATAACCGACTTTTAATTCTATACTAAATACGTGATCAATTCTAGAAACCCTTGCACTTCCATCTCGATGTCGTATATACTTCACATTAAATTATGCTTCCGACCCGTGCGATGCACTCGGGCTCGTTCTAATTGTTTATAGCGTATTGCTCATCAATAATTTTTATCATTTTGTTTGTCAATAGGTTCATCAGTTGTGATTTTATTATCACAAATACTCAAAATGATTTTGTTAATATATGTACATACCTGTGATGCTTTGGTTTCTCAACTTACCATGAAACATATATATGCACATACCGTGATGCTTTTTATCGATCCAGTTAGTAGGGAAAATTGGTTATCTTCACCATGCCTTAATTTTATTGTTATTATAATTTTTTTAGACACTTAATTGATGGGTTAGTTTCTTATCTGTGGACATGGAATATGTATTGTCCAAGGTGGCCAATTCAGTGGCCTTTTATGTGAAAGTTATATGGCACTAACAATCTTTTGTGGCTTAACATCTTGATACTATTTTATTATTAAAGATCTTTACTTTCATCATGTAGTAATGTTTATAATCATGCAGTATGGCAAGTCAAACATTGCATTACATTTGAATATGAGGGAATATTAAAAAAACCCAAAGATACATAACTGACGTTATATTTTTGTTCAAGCTGGAAACTAAAAACAATGAAACCGAAGTCGGAATCAATACTTAATGCGACATATTTTCGACATATGAAACTGAAGTGTGGCGCCTTGAAACGGTAACTCATAGCAAATCACCAACTTTGTACTTATAAAGACCTGAAAATTTGGTCACATGGAAAAAAAAAATCATTACTTATGTCAGGAAAAAATATATATATAAAATCTTGTGCACAACGCTACCTTTAAGCCCATACACACTACCAAAAAGATACTACACAACCCACTCAAATTTAACCCTAATCATATAACACTCTCTTTTAGCCTAACCCTACACACTATAACACGCCTCACTTGCAGTCACCATCTACATCTCAAAATCACATACATCATCACTTAACGAAACCCTTATGTTCGCACTCCCCAAACTCAGCCACAAAAGTATCTATCTTTATGTGACCGAAGCTAAGCAAAACCATATCCCTTTTCTGCTATTCTTAAGAGTGACTTAGAACGCATCAAATAAACATATGTAACCCAACACCAAAATCTAACACCGTACCTCTGATGAAGCGAATGTTGTGGATGATCCTCATTCTCTTCTTCTTCCACTGTTTAACAAATTACAAATACAAAACATATTTCATTATTGTACAAACATTTTATCTAACAAATATATAAATTAAAAATGAGTTAGATAACAAATATATGGAATCAAAGTTACCTTAGCCCTCATGATGAACGGAGTTGTTAGGTTTGTTTGGTGTTTGCCCAAATTGATCAAAGTGGTGGTCTATTTATAGATGTCCGATTCTTGACTACTAAACGCAGCTATTAACCCCCATTAAGGAGGTTTGTAACCCACGGGTCTTTTCATATGCTGCTACTAATTATTACCCAAAAAGAAACCAAAAAAAAATCAAAATTAAATTATGATGCGCATTAGGATGTTGTACGCTACGCAATCATGACGCCTCCACATTCAATTAGAGGGCCTAATCTTATAGTATTATATAACGATGGCATAGCCAGGGGCGCAGCTTAGAGTGTACGAGGGTGGGCGTTCATCCTGGCAGTATTTTCGCCTAGAGGTACCGATTTTCCTAAAAAAAAATTATATGTATTAGTTTTCGTCCTGGCCTAAAAAACAATTACGGTAACTTAATGTCTTTTGAGTTTGTGT
The DNA here is from genome assembly GCA_021014915.2 of Artemisia tridentata subsp. tridentata. Taxonomy (NCBI): domain Eukaryota; kingdom Viridiplantae; phylum Streptophyta; class Magnoliopsida; order Asterales; family Asteraceae; genus Artemisia; species Artemisia tridentata. Next base: position 59,585,373 of record CP139505.1, read on the forward strand.
TTCTTCTCCACTTGAAAATATTTTACCGATAGGGAATTTTTTTTAGTCAAGTCACTTTTCGTCCTGGCGAGCGAAATTTCAAGCTTCGCCACTGGGCATAGCACCGAAGGGTTTGTGTCTCATTTTTATTGTGTGTAAGAAAGCCTTCAATCAAATGGTAATGGCTTATATAACAATGGCATAGCACCGAAGGGTTTGTGTCTCATTTGTATTGTGTGTTAGAAAGCCTTCAATCAAATGGTTGTGAGTTAAAACACCTAAGATAAAATTGTTATATCTATTGTAAGATAAATAATTGCTCTAAAAAAACACAATGACATATCAAAAGAACTCTAGAAAAATTATCAAAGGTGCATAAAAAATGATAAAAGTGGTAAAAAAAACACCCTCATTTAGGCATAATATAATAATTCCATATTTTTATAAACTTCCGTATGACATGAAATAACATTTTGACATAATTCTTAAGAAGTTCATAAATATAAGCGAAAATTACTTCAGATGACACTGTCACAAGGTGATAATAAGTGGATGACATACTTTTTGCCATTTACCCAAATGGACATGTTGGTCGCGAACCATTTTACGTGACCAACAAAATCAACATGTGTCACAACTACGACCAAAGTTATATATATATAGTGTATCTTTATTTTCAGAACCCTGTTAAGTGCGGGAACTGCGAGAACTCGCTTTACACCGTTAGATGAGTTTGATCAATGGCTATAATTGATTGTGCCATTAATGTAATTAATTAAAAGTACAAATATTTTCCTTTTTGGCTCGAAGGGCAATATAGGAATTTTATGTCAAACAATTTTGAAAACCGTCCTAAATTAAGGGAATTTCAATATTATTATTTTTGAAAAACTGTCCCATATTTTTAGGAACCATTCATTTAATTCGTGCATCACTTTTTCTCTCACACATCTCTCTCTCAAACCCTAATCATCCTCTCAGCCACCACAATCTCTAGAAACAAAAGAAAAAAATAGTTCGTCAATGTTGATCCACGAAAGGAGTATTATTTATATGGAAGCATAAAACACGGTACGATCGATTCAGTCTGGAATATGCACCGCTGCAGCTGCCGAATTACGTGCCGCCGCCGCCACTAGAATGTTGTGTAAATTCCCTAATGTTATAGTGTTGTTGTCGCGGGTAAATTCCCTTAATGTTTATTGTGTTTTTGTTAAACTAATAAATTCCCTTAATAGTTGGTGATGGGTAATTCACAGGCCCTTTTGTGAGTTACCTTTTCATAAGATATAAGTGAAAACGCATGGTCATTTTATAAGTCAGATATGTTGTTTTTCACTGTTATTGTAGCCAGTTGGCTGCATGTATTTGCACCCAAGATATCCTCTTATCAGAAAAAGTTTATCTTTATATATAAAAATCGGTAGTATAAGTTACAAAATGACCCAAACGTAACAGATTCAGATGTACAGAAGATAGTAAAATGACTAAGATTAGACAAATGTAAAAGTACGTTGGTTTGTTATGCAAGAAAGTCTTTTTTAAAAGAATGATTTAAGAGGTATGCTTTGAAAGTATCATTTGTGTGAAACGTTTCTTTACATTGCATCTTTTTGCAGGTGATCCTGATGTCATAAGCAAAGTTCCAGGGATAATGAATAACCCTTTGGATGATTAGGCTAGCAAGGAAAATTTGAAACTTCTGAATTTGGTGTAAGTTTCAGAAAAGTTGTAGTTGAATTTAATGAAGCTATCTTATGACTGAAGACTTTAAAATCTATCCAATTGTAACAATTATGATGTGACTCCTGCGGATTATGTCTCTGTGATAGTCACCGAGTATGGAATGGTAGTCTTCTCCACCTTCGGATTATTTCGATGTCATTCATTAGGCCATTATGCATTCAACATAATTGTTATGTCTAATATGGTATGAAGAGATTAAGTTAATATTATTTTTTTTTACCTTGGGTTTCTACTTGACTTGAATTAAATGAGAACCCGCATAATAGGAGGAGTTTATTTATGTTTTGTTTGACATTTGTAAAAATCTGTGTTTTCTATGAATATTTATGTTTAGGCAGTATGTTTATTAAGGTGTATGGTAAAAAACATACATGTTTTCTATGAACATGTATGTTTATCTATTAGCTTTATTAAGGTGTATGGTAAAAACATACATGTTTTCTATGAACATGAATCTTTAGCCATTATGTTTATGAAGGTGTATGGTAAAAAAACATACATGTTTTCTATGAACATGCATGTTTATCTATTAGTTTTATTAAGGTGTATGGTAAAAACATACATGTTTTCTATGAACATGCATCTTTAGCCATTATGTTTATGAAGGTGTATGGTAAAAAAACATACATGTTTTCTATGAACATGCATGTTTATCTTTTAGCTTTATTAAGGTGTATGGTAAAAACATACATGTTTTCTATGAACATGCATGTGTTATCATAGTTGTGATTAAATTTCGTTTTCTATTTGTTTGTGGTTTAATTGTTTTTGTGTATTATTCTTTCAGATTATTGAAGATGATGATCATTGAAGACCTAGAAGTTGATGAACATGTTTATACATGAAGATAATTTGCAATTTATAAAAAGATGCGATTATTTCATGTGTGTTTTGTTGTATTTGTAATTAAATGAAATGTAACATATAAATTTATGAATCTTGTTTTTTATTTTATAAATGTTTATTTGATTCGTGTATCAAACTTTCAAAAATAATAATGGTTAGGCAAAAATATCAAGAGGTTGATAAAAAAAATGTAAACAATTACATACTAGAAACATATTTAAAAAACATACATGCACCTCATCTTTTATAAGAAAAAACATATATGCACCTGTAATATCTGGAACCATGCTAGCCTAAAAAAAAAAAAAAAAAAAAAAAAAAAAAACAAAAATTTTGGAATATTTAAAAATCCGGATTTATAAAAAAAAAATTCAAATAGAATATAAAAATTGTATTTTACTATAATACCCTTTTGAATTAATAATAATTTTTAATATTTAAAAAAATTTCATTGGTTTAGAGGAGTTCTTGCAGTTCCCGCACTTAAGAGGGTTCTGAAAATAAAGCCCTATATATATTAGGGAGACTTTCTTGCGAGAACCATCTTATCTGCGAGAACTGACAGAACCACCAAAAACATACATGCATGCCTTTTAAAATAAAAAAAAATACATGCAAATCATCAATAATCGTAAGTATCCACCTATGTTCTTCAATATCATCATGAACTCATTATCTTTTTTCACAAAAACCTTACACACGGCCGCAATATTGTCATTGCACGCCTTATAAGAACATACATGCACACCTTCAAAGAAAAATTTTGTATTTCCAATTTCTTATCAAATTCTTTAGAACAACTGATGAAGCGAAAAGTGTACCTCTTTTAGGGGGTCATTTAAGCCCTAAATCGTATTTATTTGATCATATATTGCCCTAAATCGTTCCTTTTGTGTTAGGTACTTTGGAGAATATAAATATTCAGATGAAGGTTCGGTCACCCCGAGCATCTATTTAGCATCTACATAGCTCGTAGGCTTATTTATATTAGCTTAGCAATATTAGTATTAGTATTATTAGTTTAGTCGTATTTATATTTGTGGAGTGGGTCGGGGCTTTCCCCACTGTCAGCTCACTCCATAGCCCTCTAGGGGCACAATATGTAGTAAGTATAAATACCCCTTCCCACACATGGGAAGGGTTGGAACTCTCATTACATTCAAGCTAATACACATAGTTTTCTCTCACTAGAAGTTCCCATCTCTCTCTCTCTAGCTTCTTGTTCATTCGATCCATAATCAAGCCTCAAACAAGTGTTTCTTGCATTGTGAATACCCTACAATTGGTATCAAGAGCCATGGTTAGGTCCATGAGAGTTGGTATTCACGGATTTGTGTAGTTTTTGAGGCTTTTTGGTTCGATTTGATAAGTAGCATAAATTTCATTTTGTGCTTTGTTTAGTGATTAGAAGTTGTTATACCTTGTACTTTCTAGCTTAAGAATAGTATTAGAGTGGTATTTGGTGTTTGGATTCACAGATCTAAGAACTGTGTGGTGATTTTAGGGTAATTCGTGGGTATTTGTTGTTGTGTTCTTCGCAGCGGTTTGTGTCCTTGGGACATGTTCTTGGACTCGGTTTGTGTCACTTCGAAGATACGGTTTGTCTTATTACTTGTTTAGGCAAAAAGACAAAAGGCAGTGAAAGCGACGTGCTTGGGAGTTTGTGTCTACTCGGTTTGTCCCTGCAGCGTGTACTCGGTTTGTGCCTACTCGATTTGTCCCTCCAGCGTGTACTCGGTTTGTGTAGACGCGGTTTGTCTCTGAAGAGTCTACTCGGTTTGTGTCTACTCGATTTGTCTCTCCAGCGTGTACTCGGTTTGTGTCGACGCGGTTTGTCTCTGAGGAGTCTATTCGGTTTGTGTCTACTCGGTTTGTCTCTGCAGCGTGAACTCGGTTTGTGTCTACGCGGTTTGTCTCTGCAGCGTGAACTCGGTTTGTGTCTACGCGGTTTGTCTTTGAAGCGTATACTCGGTTTGTGTCTACGCGGTTTGTCTCTGCAGCGTGGATGCGGTTTGTCTAGGCGGTTTGTATCCACAGAGGTGCTATTTGTCCGTGGCGGTTTGACCAAAGTTGACTTTTTACGTCAAAACTTCAAACGGCCATAACTTTTGAACCGTAACTCCGTTTTCAGCGAAACACCTGTCAAAACGACCGTGAGACCGAGGAGAAGGACACGTTGAATTAATTTATTCATTCAACCCAACTTTCGAAGCCTGAAATCGCTCCAGAATGAAGTTATTGAGTTTCTAAGTTTTTCAGACCAAAATTTTGCCATAATAACTTGCAACAACCATACCAATCAGATCAACAAGTCTACCAGACCTTCATCATAACACATATCAAGCATCATTCCACGGTTCATTCTTGATTTTTGTAAAATCCCGCGAAAGAATCTATTTCTCGGTTTAAATCATAGAATTGTAAAATCCCGTGCACGGTTACATCATGTCTACTACTTCAGATTCCTTAATATCTGAGGTACTCAAGTTGTACGACACATATGATAACCAAATGATTTCCAATTATGTACAACAAATGTACGTGTGTGATTCTGATAATACTAATGTGGAATCTTCGTGCCCGATATCACAAGAGAAAGAGCTTCATCAGTCACTTATGCTGTTTAATGCAAAGGAAAGTCGCATCGAATGTTTTCGTCTACTTCATTCACATCTCAAGGTTCTGTTTGATAAATCTAAATACGTGATGGGTTACACACGGGCTTTCACAGCACTCTTTGGTCAAGATGTTCATGATTTCACAGTCGAAATGACTCTATATTTAGATCAACTTGAACAACAACTTGACAAAGAAGAATTCTCTGAAGCAAGATCCGGAGCAGCTTTCAGTGTGATCAATAACCAACTCCAGGTGTTCATTGACTTGCAATACACTGAGGACTATGACTATGACAGTCAGATGACAAAAGGGTGTTTTGCTAATTACACTGGATTCGAGGTTGACGTGTTCAGAGTTACATTACTACAATTGATGAGTAATGTTAATGGGTTTATTGATGAAAGGGCTAAACAAATGGGGAATGGAACAAGATCAGACAAGTTTGATGATGGTGACAGCACAGGAGGTGATTTCACAATATGTGAGAATGCAGCCTACGTACCTGAAAATCACCAAGCACAATCTGCTGTGGTACATCTGTCTTATCTAGATAATGCTCTTTCTAATGAACAACAACATACTGATCATCTTAAACTTACTTATGACACATATCTGTTGGAAAAGACTGATAGCAATATTACCTCTGATTCAACAAATATGAGTCATAAGGGGGGAGAAATTGATCAGGATGCTGAACATGAACATGATAATACGTCGAGTTCTTTGCCTACGGCTGAGTTTTTCAAATCAAATGATATGGTTGAAAAAGAAGTTTATAATGAACTTTCAAAAAGATTTTTACAGCTTGAAAAACATTGTATTGATCTTGAAATCTCAATGCAACAAAAGAAAGAAAGTCTTCAAAATAAACTACCATATAGAAACCCGGAATTTCCTGAATTCCGTGAATTTTTTATGATAAATGATTTGAAAGCTCAGCTAGAAGCCAAAAACTTAACGATCAAAAACCTGAAAAACAGATTGGCTGAGATGCGTGACTGATGAACTCAAATAAGTACATTTTATTACTATCATTTATCCTATTAATTTGACTTGTTTTACTATATTATGTATGAGGATTGATACTTAATCGTTTACTTTTGTAATTCTCAGGTAAAAACAAGCATTTGGTGAAACTTAGCGATTTTGGACTAATAATGGAGCAAAACATGCATAAAGTAAAGAGTCTACTGAAATGAAGAAGATCAAGACTAATCTGCTCCAGATGCGCCGCATCTCACTCATGACATGCGCCGCATCTTTATCAAGATATCACCAGATACGATCCAAGATACAAGAGGACATGCGCCGCATCTAATCATGGAGTTACGCCGCATCTTCTGGCGGTGTACGAATATTCCTGAATATTATAATCTTGGACCCCACGCGAAGTTAAGTCAATGCGCCGCATCTACTTAATAGATGCGCCGCATCTTCCCTCAGACAGAAACTATAAATACCCCAAGACCAGACGAATTTCGGACGCATTATATTAGATTCGAAGTCCGAACAGGAGAAACCTAGGACGAATTCAGTCAAGGAGGCAGCACAAGACACACCCAAATCAAAGATACAAGAGCTGTAAGAAGGTGCTGCATGTGTTTAATTCATTAAGTAGTTTTGTTTTATTGTGTTAGCAAACTTTAATTCATCAGGATTGGTGGCTTGTGTAATGTGACAACGAAAGATTGCACTCCCTTTAATACTTGCTTTCCCATCAATTAAAGTTTATATGTTGATGTCTTTGGTTACTACTTATTAGTGCATTGATAACCTCTGTGTTTATTAGTGGCTTGCGGGCATTTGACTGCGGGACATAATGTGGCTCCCACGGTTATTACTAAATTGATCACTTAGGAATAACTTTTAGACATAAGTAATCATTAAGGGTTTACTCGCCGATAAGCTTAGGACCAACGAGAAAGGATTAACTACATACACTTCATATAAAGCTATCAATAAAACAAGTGACAATCTACTTAATCATAAGGACAACCCTCTTATTGTCTCAAGTATCTATCTGTGTACGTGTGTGCTACTTGCTGATTCGTGCCTATTGGTTTATTTTATTATTCAATTGCAAACAAATCGTGCCAGTCTCTCAGGCTGAAACCCCCTTGCGTTAGGATATTAAAATACTGATTAGAATAACTAGATAATACGTTCCACTCTTAGTGATCGACACTCTACTTACCATTATATTTATACTGACCGGGTACACTGCTCGTTAAGTGTGTGTGTTATTGATAAGTCGGCTAAATATAAATTTAAAACTTGAGTAGGCATTAAAACTGCTAAAACTATACTACGACACGCATACGCATCAAGTTTTTGGCGCCGCTGCCAGGGAGTGAATTGTTATTATCTGTTAATTTGATTAGTATTTTAATTAGGTTTTTCTTTTTATTAGATTAATTGCATCATTGTATTATTTTTGCATATTTGTTGTATTGTGTGTTAATTGTTTTCTTTTATTTTTGTGTGTTTATTTTTGTGTGTTTTTATTTTTTGGTTTTTATTTTTCGTATTTTTCTGTTCTGCTATCGTTGTACTGTGCTAAATCAAACGATACGGCGCATCTGATTTCTCAGATACGGCGTATTGCGTTTAATTTTTAAAAATACAACGCGTTTAATTAATTCGATACGACGCATCTTTTCCCCAAGATACGGCGTATCTGTTTTTAATAAGAAAATTTTTCTAAGCGATAAAGTAATACGACGCATCTGCTTTAGCAGATACGGCGTATCTGTTTTTGATAAAAAAAAATTTTTAAACGTTAACGCCATACGACGCATCTGCTTTCGTAGATACGGCGTATCTATTATTTTAATTAAAAACAGTTTGCGAATTATTAAACAGATACGACGCATCGATCTATATCGATACGGCGCATCTTTCTGAATCAAAAATCGATATTTATTTTTAAACGTAACGAAAATACGGCGCATTAACTTTCGTTAATACGACGCATTTAATTTTAATTAGATAAGCTGATTTTTGATTATTTAATTCGATACGGCGCATTCAAAATTCTAAGCGGCGTATCTATTTTCTGAATAAAGTCTGATTAAATTTTAACGATTATAAGATACGGCGTATCCAACTCTTTGGATACGGCGCATCGTCTGCAGATATCAGTAACTTTAATTTTTCATATTCCGTTTTCGTTATTAATTATCTGATATATTACTTTCTCGAGCATACCCTACTGATATTTTTGTGTTGATTTCAGGAAGTGCATGACCAGGAGTTCTACGAAGAACTTGATTCAACCTTTCGAAGATCCTGAACGAGCCCTACATTCGCTTAAAAGGTTTTTCAACACAAAAAGCTTTGATCTTTCAAGTTCACTCGAGCTTGATTACTTTTCTGAAGAAAAAGAGGAAGTTGAAACAGAAACAATGGGCGAAAACACTACTATGGAGGAATACATGAACAGCACCCGTGCTGATTACACTTCAGGAGTTGCTAGACCAAAGTTTGATGATAAGTCAAAATTTGAGTTGAAGGGTCAGTTTCTCAAAGAACTAAGAGAGAATGCTTTCAGTGGGACGGAAAATGAGGATGCTAATGAGCATGTTGAAAAAGTCCTGGAGATTAAAGATTTGTTTACTTCAGAAGGAGTCACTGACGATCAGATCATGCTAAGAATCTTTCCAATCTCGCTAAAAGGAGCTGCTAACAAGTGGCTAAGGAATGAACCTGCTAGTTCAATCACTACATGGGGAGATTTGAAGAGCAAATTCCTGAAGAGATATTGTCCACCTGCTAAGACTGCTAAAAAGATGGAGGCTATCAATAGTTTCAAGCAAGAGCCTGATGAAACCCTTTATCAAGCTTGGGAACGGTTTAAAGATTTATTGATAAAATGTCCTCAACACTATCTAACCCCTATGCAGGAGATAATATTGTTTTATCAAGGATTGGACGTGCCTACAAGACAGATTTTGGATGCTAAGGGAGCCGTACCTCAGATGAGTGCAACTAATGCTAGGAAAGCAATCCAAGAAGCTGCCGATCATTCTCAAAAATGGCACGATGGGACCTCTACTAGATCTAAGAGCAGCACTAATTTTGACGGGATTGCTGCTATTCAAGCTCAATTGGATAAAATTAGTAGAGAAATGAAGAAGCGTGATGAAAGAGCGTATGCTGCCCAAGTTGGATGTGAAAAGTGCGAAGGACCTCACTACACTAAAGATTGCCCGAACAAGAATGAAAGTGAGACATTTGAAGAAGCATATTACACCCAATTTGGACAACCATTCCGACCTTCAGGACGATTTAGGGAAGCTACACCGGGATTATATCAAAGGAACAACTTCAATCCCGCTTATCAAGAAAGGAGGCAGACTTTAGACGATACTTTAAAGCAAATTATGGCCGATGCTGCTAAAAGACATGAAGAGAATACTGCTATGATCAAAGAAATCCGAGCTTCAACGGACACTACTACAAGAAATCAAGGAGCTTCGATCAAAGCATTGGAACAACAAATTGGTCAAATGAGCAAGGTTCTTCAAGAAAAGGGATATGGAAGTTTACCGAGCTCAACTGAAACAAATCCAAGAGATCATGTCAAGGCCATAAGCACCACTGAAGAAGTCACTCCTAATATACCTAGAAGATCGATGAATGGTAATGATGGTGCAAGACCCGAATTTTTCTTTAATTCTTCAATCAGCTTAAGGAGACTACTAAAAGAGAAGACAAAGATTGAAGAGGAGATCAAGGCAACAATGAAAGAAGAGAGCCCTGCAACCGACTCAAATGCCTTGCCTCATAAAGAAAGAGACCCAGGAAGTTTTACTCTACCTTGTTCTATTAATAATATATCTTTCAATAATGTGTTAGCTGACTTAGGAGCTAGTGTTAGTGTTATGCCTCTTAAGACATTCGCTACCCTAGGACTAGGAAAATTAGCACCAACTAAATTACTTATTGAATTGGCTGATAAAACGGTAAAACGACCTGAAGGGATTGCTAATAATGTGCTAGTTAAGATTGAGCAGTTTATTTTTCCCGTAGACTTTGTTATACTAGACATGCCCGAGGATGTTAAGATTCCTTTAATCCTCGGAAGACCTTTCTTGTCTACTGCCCATGCTAAGATTGATGTGTTTAAGAGAAAAATTTCATTAAGGGTAGGGAATAATAAACTAGTCTATAAGTGCCAAGATCCGGTTAAAAGCATGATTAGAGGTGTTTATGTGCTAGGATTAAGAGAGCGTATGGACCTCGATCTTGAAGCTAGACTTATGGGAGAAACATTGATTCAAAACTACTCAACTAATCCTAATCATGAGAACTTTGAGGAATTCATTGACCTTAATGTACCTACCGAACTTAGACGCAATGTTGTTAATGATTCTGATGATGAGTGGTATGATTGTGTAGTAATTAATAAACGTAGGAGAGTAGTTGAGAAAACGAATTTGAACAATGATGTGTTTATTGAACTACCACCCCACCTTGCTTATTTGTGCCTATATGATAATAAGAATTTCCCGTCTATCATTTTGTCATCTCTGCCCGAAAGGGACAGGACTTTGTTTATGCAGATATTAAAGAAGAACGGCGTGGAAATTAAGGACGAGCAAGAAGTGTTCAATATTACTGAATTGGCGATGAAGGAGCGCGATGTTTCCGACTCCTTCAATGATCGATATTAAAGAGCTGAACGTGAGTCTAACTTGAAGACTCTGGAATAAAGACAAGTGCTTACCGGGAGACAACCCGGATTTATCTTTTACTATTCTGTTTTCTGTGTCGAGTCAGTCAGGCCCGCATGAGGATACGGCGCATCTCAATTCTGAGATGCGACGCATCTCCTGCAATGGTCATATCTTATTTTATTTTTCTGCATTTTTATTTTCGACTTTAAAACTTTTTATCAGTTTATTTTTAATGCGGCGCATCCCTGGTTAAGGATGCGGCGCATCTTTATTCTGATCCGTATTAATTTCAGGCTCGATACGGCGTATCTTCTTCCATAAGATACGGCGCATCGACTGACCTGATGATTTTCAGTTTTAATTTTTAAGTTTTATTTTTATCTAACTACTAATGTATTATGCAAGTTTGAACCTTTCTTATCTTAGGTGTGTTTTAAAGTGTTGGTGGTATTATAGTTTCCTGGATTTCCTGTGGATACATCAAGTATGAAGCTTTAACGTTCTAATCCACAAGAAGTTGATTTTTGCTCTAATACTAATGGAGGATCATACCGAGCAAATCTCAGGGGAGTTTTCCGGTTCTAATTCTTTTATTTTCCAGTTTTTAACCTTTTATACAAACAACGAGGACGTTGTTTAACTTAAGTGGGGGGATTGGAGAATTAGAACACTTAACAATTACTTGTCCTAAACTTTTTCAAAATATGCTTAAAATGTGCTTAATATATCAAACTTAAAAATTTTTTTTAGCATGTTTTTGTTTAAGATCTAAGTTGCATAACTGCACACATGACGTTATTTTCAAAAATTGTGATTTTTCAAAATTCACAAATCTATGAGTGTGCCGGTGACTTGTAAACTTTAGAACTTGGATTGTATACTATTCGAGACCACCATAATGAGTATTATTTATATAATTGGAATGACTTGTCTAAATTGGTAAAATTCTAGGATTACACCCAAATAGCCTATTATATGTTATGTGTTATTAACTAACTACACTGGTTAGTTAACCCCCGTATAAACCCTTTTGTTACTCTCATTTTTAGAGTAAGATACCCCTAGAAAAACACTCAGAGCCATTCCTTTCGTTTCTTACACCTATGTTTAAAATATTTCGTTACACCTTTACACCTTAGCCTACCCTGTAGATTAGAATCCGTGGTTGGTTAATTGCTATAGGCAAAGTGTGTTTCCTTACATTACCTGTGTTCGCGTGCGTAATTCATTATCTTTGGTTAGGTCGGGAAATTGCACAATGCAATTGGAGTGAAAGTAAATATTGTATATCTTTGAGTTTATTTTTCGTGTGTTTACTACTTTCACTATTACCATTATTTCTGAAGTTATGAAAAGTATGGAAAAATTATCCAGAATTATCATTATAGTGATGTGGTGAAATTTTACACATCTTCCATTAAAAAAAAAAAAAAAAAAAAAAAAAAAAAAAAAAAATCGAAAAAAAAAATAAGAAAAGAAAAAGAAAGAAAGAAAAGTTGGAAGTTAGTTTTAACCAACTTATGTAAAGTCATGTAAGTGGTTGATATCACCACTATTTGTTGTACTATATCTATGGATTGAATGGGAGTTGGCAGTTATGGAACGCCAATTAAGGTTTATTCTTTGATTAAGATCTTGTTGAGTATAATTCGTGTCTACCTAAAGCGTGTGTTTCAAGTGTTAAAGCGTGAGTTATTCAATGATATGAGTCTTATTCATGGGATGGTTGGGATAGTGATTAACCACACTTAGGATTTTAATTTATTTGTTTTGTTTATTTTTCATTTTTACACCAATTTATATCCCAAATGTTATCCATGCCCTATATTATTCTTTATCCAACCAAACCTTTGATTTATTGAGATTAGGGATTTGAGCAATCTTAAGTATCGTAGTCGTGGATTCGGCTATGTATTTATGATTTTGTCGCCCTTTTTGATATATTATTATTGGTGAAAGTTTGGACCTATCTTTAGCCTATTCGAGTTAAGGATTTGAGCAATTGCAAGTATCGTGTTCGTGGATTCGATCATGTATTTGTGATTTTGTCGCCTTTTCTGGAATATGAGATCGATAGTGATTAAGAATAATTAACCCTTAAGCCTAAAAACCCTTTTTACCGCTTTAGACTTGTTATTCCTTAGCTTTAGTGGAGGAGATGTGTATACTTGCCAAGCTTATGATAGAATATTCGTCACGACTGGACAGTTAAACGATTAGATTTGCTTTTATCGACTTATTTTATTTTACTTCTAATTCGTTAAGTGTTTAGTTGTGTGATTATGAAATAAACGAATACATGCTTAAATATAAAAATAAATCCTAACATCTTTTAGGATACATTTTCATAAAGGAAATTCTAAGGTTTACTTGGGGACAACTAAAGTTCAAGTGGGGGGATATTTGATGAACTCAAATAAGTACATTTTATTACTATCATTTATCCTATTAATTTGACTTGTTTTACTATATTATGTATGAGGATTGATACTTAATCGTTTACTTTTGTAATTCTCAGGTAAAAACAAGCATTTGGTGAAACTTAGCGATTTTGGACTAATAATGGAGCAAAACATGCATAAAGTAAAGAGTCTACTGAAATGAAGAAGATCAAGACTAATCTGCTCCAGATGCGCCGCATCTCACTCATGACATGCGCCGCATCTCTATCAAGATATCACCAGATACGATCCAAGATACAAGAGGACATGCGCCGCATCTAATCATGGAGTTACGCCGCATCTTCTGGCGGTGTACGAATATTCCTGAATATTATAATCTTGGACCCCACGCGAAGTTAAGTCAATGCGCCGCATCTACTTAATAGATGCGCCGCATCTTCCCTCAGACAGAAACTATAAATACCCCAAGACCAGACGAATTTCGAACGCATTATATTAGATTCGAAGTCCGAACAGGAGAAACCTAGGACGAATTCAGTCAAGGAGGCAGCACAAGACACACCCAAATCAAAGATACAAGAGCTGTAAGAAGGTGCTGCATGTGTTTAATTCATTAAGTAGTTTTGTTTTATTGTGTTAGCAAACTTTAATTCATCAGGATTGGTGGCTTGTGTAATGTGACAACGAAAGATTGCACTCCCTTTAATACTTGCTTTCCCATCAATTAAAGTTTATATGTTGATGTCTTTGGTTACTACTTATTAGTGCATTGATAACCTCTGTGTTTATTAGTGGCTTGCGGGCATTTGACTGCGGGACATAATGTGGCTCCCACGGTTATTACTAAATTGATCACTTAGGAATAACTTTTAGACATAAGTAATCATTAAGGGTTTACTCGCCGATAAGCTTAGGACCAACGAGAAAGGATTAACTACATACACTTCATATAAAGCTATCAATAAAACAAGTGACAATCTACTTAATCATAAGGACAGCCCTCTTATTGTCTCAAGTATCTATCTGTGTACGTGTGTGCTACTTGCTGATTCGTGCCTATTGGTTTATTTTATTATTCAATTGCAAACAAATCGTGCCAGTCTCTCAGGCTGAAACCCCCTTGCGTTAGGATATTAAAATACTGATTAGAATAACTAGATAATACGTTCCACTCTTAGTGATCGACACTCTACTTACCATTATATTCATACTGACCGGGTACACTGCTCGTTAAGTGTGTGTGTTATTGATAAGTCGGCTAAATATAAATTTAAAACTTGAGTAGGCATTAAAACTGCTAAAACTATACTACGACACGCATACGCATCAGTGACATATGTAATGAAGTTAAGACTAAACATGACAATGATGTTATTGCAACAAATAATGCAGAATTAGATCATAAAGTGACTGAATTGTTTAAGGAAAATGAGTCTTTGAAAATTCATTGCAAAGAACTGAGAGATACAATCAAAGAATCGAAAACTAAGAATGTAGAGCAAATTACCTCTTTGATTGCCAAAAATGATGAATTCAAGGCTCAACTTCAGGAAAAGGGTTTTGCGATTGCATCATTGAAAAACGAATTGAGAAAATTGAATGGAAATGGTGTGAACACTAAGTTTGCAAAACCATCAATCTTGGGGAAACCACCACTTAGGAACCAATCAGTTGTTAGACAACTGACAGCGTTTAGATCTGAACGGTTAAATGTTTCAAAAACACGGTTAGCCTCCCAAGTTGATGCGGAAAAAGTTTTGTCAAAACCAGTCACTTCACGGTCTAGACCTAGTGAAAAGGAATATGCTGTTGCAAAACCACATCACATGAGTGCATCTAGTTCTTCTAGGATTAGTTCAACGCGTGTGTCACTTGTGACACCAAAGGAACATGTTAGTCATAAAGACATTGTTCAAAATCAAAACCTAGTGGACGCTAAGAAAAACACACATGAAAAGACTAGGAATTTGCCTGTTTCTAAGAGTAGTTGCGTGCCAATTAAGGCAATTCCCGTAGCCGATCACTCTAAGAACCCTAGATCTTTTTCTGATTCCAAACACTTTGTTTGCTCGACTTGTCAGAAATGTGTTTTTAATGCAACCCATGATGTTTGTATAACAAAATTCCTGAAGGAAGTGAATGCTCGTGCTAAGGTTCAATCCTCTAAGACTAGAAACAACAACAAGCCCGTAGAACCAAAGAGTCATACTAAAAAACCTGGTAGGCAGATCACTGTAGGTCAAAGGTCTTCTCTAAACAAGTCCTCCACTGTACGTGAGAAACCACACACTCCTAGATCTTGCCTTAGGTGGATACCGACGGGTAGAACTTTTAAGATTGTTGGTCTTAGATGGATACCTATTCGAAAGATGTTCACTAAGTGCGAAACCAAGGTTGACAGTGCAACCCCAAATGGCTCAACTGCTGATATCACTAACCCATATAAATGCAAACAAACTCTTAATGTCAATGCAGGAAGTCTTTACTTAAGTGCAGGTACATCGTCCCCTCCTATTAAGGAAAGACTCAGGGTTTGGGTGCCGAAAAGAGTGATATCTCATGATGTAGGGGTTCAAACAATTCAAGCTTGATGAACATCAACAACATAATGACGTCTGTACAAGTCAGTGCAGGCCTCGTTCTTCATCATAATGACGTCTGTACAAGTCAGTGCAGGCCTCGTTCTTCATCATTATGACGTCTGTACACGTCAGTGCAGGCCTCGTTCTTCAACATCATGACGTCTGTACAAGTCAGTGCAGGCCTCGTTCTTCATCGATTATGACGTCTGAACACATCAGTTCAGGCCTCGTTCTTCATTGGCTATGACGTCTGTACACATCAGTGCAGGCCTCGGTCTTCATCATTACGAAGTTTGAATACAACAGTTCAAGCCTCGGGTTTCAATGTCAACATTATGGCGTCTGCTGACATCTCTTCAGGCCCCGTTCTTCAAAGAAAAGAAAGGTGTACTCTTGAGTGCGCTTTATCTTCGGAAGAAGAGGAATCTTCTTATTCATGACCATTCTCATCAAACTTTGTGATCTTCAAATGTTCATTAAGTCATCAAGGGGATAAACGTATATTGAAGTATATTCTTATTCACCCGGTCTATCAAAAATGGCAGTTGGTCGTCACATGTAATTTTTGAGGGGGAGAAGGGTGAATAAACTGCATGGTGATTGAGATTTGAGTAATGGTCAGACGAATACTCTTGTTTCTGACTACTCTCATCAAAAGGCTTCATACTTGCTCCATGCTCATTTAGATATCAAGTGGATCTACTTCCATTCGATTGGACGTTTATTCACTCAATCAAAAATGGCATCCTCGTATGCTATCTTTGAGGGGGAGAAGTGTGAACAGTGGATCAACCTCATATGCACTTGTTCAATCAAAGATGGCATCCTCGTATGCAATCTTTGAGGGGGAGAAGTGTGAACAATGGATCAACCTCATATGCACTTGTTCAATCAAAGATGGCATCCTCGTATGCAATCTTTGAGGGGGAGAAGTGTGAACAAGTGATTCGTTGTACATTTGGTTGTTGGTTCACTCACTTGAGCTGGGCATCTTATTGTGACCATGGAGTTGATAAGGTATCACTTATTCGAGTTTGAAGTTGACTTCCTCAAAGGCATGATCTTATCCTATCTTGAAGTCGGGGTTGGTTGGATGCATGGCTTTCTATGATAACTTGCTCGTGCTTAAGATTTAAGTTGAAGACTTAGGTTATCTAGTTACCAGCAGTCGGGGTAACTATCACTTAAAGGAGTTACAATGTAGTACTCAGTGTCACACGCCGTTGACGTTGTGGATAATCATAAGAGGTGTTAATGTCTCATACCTTAGTTGGGTATTGAGTACTTAGAGATTTGCGTGGAGCACTAATTCTCTACACCGTTCTTCCAACATTAGTGCAAGTTCAAGTCACGAGAATGGGGAATTCTACTTCAGTTTCAAGTTTGGTATATTGGGTTTGCTTCATCAGTTATCAATTCAGATGGCCTACTTAAGGGTTGGTAAAGATAGTCAGAAAGTGCTTCGGTAGCGGTTGATTCTCACTTGATACATTTGAGCTAATTTGTTCTTCTCACAAGATTTCAAGAATATGTTCTTAAAATGTGTTGCTGATTCTGAGGTATCATAACCAGCAAGGGGGAAGGAGATATACATCTGAATGCACAACGAGTACACGTGATGAACTTTATACTTCTTCTCAATTGAAGATTATTCCGGGAAGACAAATGTCATAACCGCAGAGAATATCAGTGTTCTAACTCGTTCCTTCTGGTGTATCATTCCAACTAAGTGTGGGAAGAGAATGTCAGTTTCTGATGATAAAAGAGGTACACAATTGTATGATGGTTCCTATGGTTAGTCGGTATCCTACTGAAGGAAATGTGTACATCCGGTACTCAGTAGCTGTTATGGTACTGTCTTGGTGTTATCATGTCGACTACATACGGGATAATTTGCTTACACTCGGGACTTAGCTGAATTTGGTGTTGTAAAACCCTAAAATCTAAAATATGCAAAAAGACCAAAATGCCCCTACAACTTTAAAATTTAATTAAAACTTATATAACTTACAATTAATTTGCAAAACCTATGAAAATAAACCATGCATGCTACGAAATAATTATGGGACATCAAATAACATTTGTGCAAGCCATCAAAAATAAATTTAACACATCACAAGTCATATGGTATTTATTTGAATTTATTTAAATTGTATAACATAAAGTTTTATGTATTTAAAATAAGGAAACAATTCAAGATAAGTGTGAATTGATTTGGTAAATCAATTGGCCGGTTTTCTTGTGCAATTATCTCCCATAATCTCGGCTATCATTCTCATATTTGAAACCATTTCCATCTAACCCTAATTCACTTTGCCGATCAAGCATAACACACACAAATAAATCCCTATAGCCTCCATCCGATCATCTAAAATCCCAAGCCATTTTTTTGTGTTAGATCATCATCCAAGGAGTCCTAGAAAAATAATACTTCGAATTGTGGTGGCCGGATTCAAGGGTTTTCGAAAATTATTGTTTAATTCAACCCGAAAGGTAAAAATTCCATTTTGATTCATTCGATCTTGGAAAAATTCGTTTCTTATTTTTATTGTGTTCCTCACATCATATGTGACACGTGAAAATTGGTTTCAAGATTTTTAGATCATTTTTGAAGCCGTGGTGATTTTTTGGGCGTTTTGGCTATACGCGTACAAGATAAATCCTCCAACCCATTCTACACGTTTGAATCTCTTTGTGGTATTTTTCTCAGATCCTATATGTATTTAGAACATCAAATAAAATGATTATAACATACCATGCATGATCTACATATTATTTGCGAATTAAACATGGAAAACGGGTATAAATCCAAAATAATTCAATACGAATTTTTGAGGCTTCATATTTATTTTATTTGGACTCTACATGATCATATTAGCCTGGGAAAAATGCTACTTCGATTTGTTATGGCCTGATCTAATTATTTTTGATTTATTTGTTTTACCGGATTTAAGTTATATATAGAAGAAATAAAAATAAAATGTAATCCAATTTAGGGTTTGAATATTAGGGCTTGGTTTTGACAAATTAATGATGTTATAATGATTATATAATGATTTGGTAATTATTGGTATTTTTAGCATTAGAGTTTTATAAATAAAAAGTACAATCGGTTTGTAATTAAATTCTAAGGGGGTGTTTTGTAACTTTTGAAACTCAAGGGTTATTTTTAGAACTTAATTTGGACTGCATATTATTCGAATAAAATATAAGTTGGAGGTGTCATGTGTAATTTTTATATTTAAAGGGAGTAAAATGTTTATTTTAATAAAGTACAATTCGATTTGTAAATAAATTAAATGGAGGGACTAAATATGTAAATTCTGGAAACTTAGGGTTGATTTGAGTAATAAATTATATTCAGGGGGTTATGTGTCATTTTGGTAATTTAATGGCTTAATATGTAATTATTGATAATTAAAGATTGAAAATGTAAATTAAGGGTTAAATATGTAACTTTGATAACTTGAGGGACTTGATGTGTAAATTATGAATACTTAAGGGTAAATTCGTACAACATAATGAAATAAGTGTCCATTGTGTAATTTTGATAAACAAAGGGTCTAATGTGTAATTATGGATATTATAAGGTTTAAAATGTAAATTATATAACTTAAGGGTGTAAAGTGTAAAATTGGGAAACTTGAGGGGCTGAAATTGTAAACTTGATAAATATGGATTCAAAACAGGTTACTTGGGATATTTTCATATTTGAACTTTAACTTTGATGTAATTACACTTAAAACCCTAATTTATGTAAAGTTGTCATAAGTAACCCTAAACTTTTGTGACTTGTTAAAATACACCCTAAAGCCATAATATGATTTAATAACAACTTAACCTAAATGAAAATATGGAAATCTTACTAATTATGGAAACCTTCTAATTATGGAAACTTTCTAAAAATAGAAACTTACTAAATATGGAAACCTGCTAAAAATGGAAAGTTACTTAAAATGGAAAGGTTTGTAATTCTTTTCTACCCCTCTAGGTGTGAAGAAGGAGAGGACCTGATCTTTTCATCTTATTCATTTCTGGTTGTGTTTGCGTTTGGAATAAGGTACAGATATTCTGCCCTTTTTAATAAGGTGCCTTCAGTCTCTTGAACACTGATTTGATTTGACCTTGACCTTTGCTATGAACCTTTGATATTTGACCTTTGCTATGAACCTTTGATATTTGAACCTTTGCTATGAACCTTTGATATTTGAACCTTTGACATTTGAACCTTTGGCATATGAACCTTTTGATATGAACCCTGTGATTTGGACTTTGATATTTGGACTTTGACATTTGACCCCAGTTTGATACCCGAGCCAAGTTCGTTTCCTAGCCATGAAGGTAACATGGCCGTGTCTGTGATGCACCACTGGCATGACTAGCGTGTAGCCCTAGTGATTTGGTTACACCGTCCCCATTTTGATTATGTTATGCATGCACACTATATGATTGATTATGGCCTATATGATTTTGTTCGGGGGGCGAATGGATGCATCCTAGGTTCGTGTCCGTGTTCGTGGACAGTTCGTTTTGATATGATGTGGTGACTGGGGATGGGTGCAATCCACTCCTTTCACAAGTTCGGGAGCTGATCACTCCAACTGGTACATGAGGACACCCCTCATATTATCGGCTTATTTGAGAGGCATCCCCTCTATATGACTATGATATGATTATGATATGATATGTGATTTGTTTGGGCTCGTGGTGGATGACTGTCCTAACCTTTACTCTTGTACCTTATTTATATCTCTTTCATTATGCTTCGTTTGTTCGTTTCCGTTTATATTATATATCTGTTCACTGGGCTTTTTAAGCTCAGCCGCGTCTCTTTTCCCGCGGCAGGTATCTAAGCTAGGAGCTTGTGGATTATGCTTTGGATGGGATGAGAGTTAGATGGAGCTTTGACCTTAGATGACCACCTTTATCTTATGACTTTGTTTTGGACATGATTTCCTTTGTATTCGTATCTTGGATGTTTCTTTATCTTTCGAACCTATGTATTATTCAAGTCGTGTTGACTTGACTTTCCTTTAAATTATTTATTAAGACTTCCGCTGTGTGTTTATGTATGCTTTGATTTGTCACCATAATGTGATACTTCTACCCTTGTCGGGTTGGGGTGTTACAATTATGGTATCAGAGCCCAGGTTGCGACCTGTAGTACATAAGCATGGCCTGTGAGTCTTATGGACCCTAGGATTTGACCCTTAAGGCTTAAGTTTTGACTGGTGAGGTTTTGGGTAGTCATAGGTTCTGTTTCGTCTTCCATTTCGTGCTTATTCTCTTATTTTGTTGCTAATCATTTTCGAAATCATTCAGATGGTGAATACTCGACATCAGGAATATAATGGAGCGACCCCTGATTTTCAGGCCATGATAGCAGAAGCTTTGGCCAACGCTCTCCCTAACTTGGTGACTCAGGTCACCAACAATATTCAGAATGGGGCAGGTTCTTCCGGAGGTGGTGGTGCAGGTTCAGGTCCAAGTGGTGGTGGTGGAGGTGCTCCACCAGTTGGTATCCATGTCTGGATTGAGAGGTTTAACAAGCTCAAACCCCTCTCTTTCCGGTCAGCTGCCGTCCCCACTGAGGCGGAAGACTGGATTATCCACATGGAAAAGATGTTTAAGGTTTTGGGTTGTCCAGATGAGTTTAAGACGAGATTGGCTGCATTTAAGTTTGAAGGCGATGCACAGAGCTGGTGGACAGCTTATGCTCTGGCTCAGGAGCAGGGTTTTGAGGAGACTTGTACTTGGGAGGATTTTATGGGTATCTTTTATAAGCAGTACATTCCAGTGGCTGAACAGCAGCGATATGAGCGAGAGTATGGGAACATCCGTCAGGGGGACCGAGAGACGACTGTGGAGTTTATGCAGCGATTTATGAGGCTGGCCAGTTTCGTTGGGCCAGAGATTACGGGAGATGCTTACCGTCAGGCTAAAACATTTAAGTGGGCGTTAAAGAAATGGATATTGGACCGTATCGTGAATACGCCTTATGATGATGTGGCGGCGGTTGCGAACGACGCTCGCAACATTGAGATGTTGCATAGTGATGGTAGTGGTTTTAATAAGCGTGATAGGGATGGTAACCGGGTGCATTTTAGAGGGCAGAATCAGCAGGGACAGGGTCAGGATTTCAGAAGTCGGCAGGACCAGTCATCCGAGTAGAGAGGTCGACAGGACCATAGGTATGATCAGCGTGGTCGCCAGGACCGGGACTACAGTCAGAGGCGACAGGATTCTCGGGGTTATAATCGGCAGGTTTCTGGGAGGAGTGGGTACAACAACAACAACAACAACAACAACAACAACAACCCACGTCAGTATCGTGATCAGACTACTCGGGGTGCTCAGTTGGGTCATCATGCAGGTTCTTCTGGACAGAGGAGGACTAGTGAGGCGTTACCTCCTCCACCGGTTTGTGTCACTTGCGGAAAATCCCATCCGGGGGTTTGTCATAGGATTACTGGGGGATGCTTTACTTGTGGGTCTACCGAGCATAGAGTGAAGGACTGTCCGCACGAGAAGCGGGCTGCAGCAGCAAACTCAGGTAGGCCGGCTCCTACTTCCGGTCGGGTTTATTCTCTTACACGTGATCAGGCGGCAAGCACGTCAGGTACCATTACCGGTTATCTTTATATTGGAGATCGTATTGTTTTTACTTTGTTTGACACCGGAGCTACACATTCTATAATATCTAATACGCTTGCCAAGAAAATAAAAGTAACCCCAACACCATTGAATAATCCTATATCTATCTCTACTCCTATGAAAACCCAAGTCATTATCGATTGTGAATATGTGAATTGTCCGCTAAGATTTGATGATTGTGTTCGTCCGGCTAATTTGCTTCCCCTCGATATGATTGATTTTGATATAATTTTGGGTATGGACTGGTTGTCTTTCCATAAGGCCACCATCGACTGTCATGCCAGAAGTGTAAGTTTTGGCGATATTCGTCATCCAGATTTTGTTTATCACAGTTCTCAGCCTTTGAAATCTGTCAAACTTATTTCTGCTATGAAAGCGCGGACTCTAATCTCTCATGGTTGCCAAGGGTTTTTGGCCTCTGTTAAAGATACGTCTTCTCAGGGACCTGATGTTAGTAGTGTTCCCATTGTTCGGGAGTTTGCTGATGTCTTTCCCGAAGAGCTTCCTGGTCTTCCTCCCACCAGAGAAGTTGAATTCAGTATTGATCTAGTTCCCGGTGCTGAGCCTATCTCTAAGGCTCCATACCGAATGGCTCCAGTTGAACTCAAAGAATTGAAAGTACAGTTAGAGGAGTTATTGGAGAACGGTTTTATTCGTCCGAGTGTTTCTCCATGGGGCGCTCCTGTGCTATTTGTGAAAAAGAAGGATGGTAGTATGCGCCTTTGTATTGATTACCGGGAGCTCAACCGCATTACTATCCGTAACCGCTATCCCCTTCCGCGCATCGACGATTTGTTTGACCAATTGCAAGGGGCAAAGCATTTCTCTAAGATTGATTTGAGATCGGGTTACCATCAGCTTCGTGTGAGGGAACAGGATGTTCCCAAGACTGCCTTTCGCACCCGCTATGGTCATTACGAATTCCTGGTTATGCCTTTCGGCTTGACCAATGCTCCGGCCGTCTTTATGGACCTTATGAACCGGGTTTTCCATGAGTTTCTCGATAAATTTGTCATTGTCTTCATCGATGATATTCTTGTCTATTCGAAATCTAAGGAGGAGCACGAACAGCATCTTCGGACTGTGTTGGAGATTCTTAGACAGAAGAAGTTGTACGCGAAGTTTTCTAAGTGTGAATTCTGGTTGAGTCAGGTCGCTTTTCTAGGTCACATTGTTTCTGCGGAAGGTATCACTATGGACCCAGCGAAGGTCGAGGCTATCACTAAATGGCCTAGACCTACAAATGTGACGAAGGTGAGAAGTTTTCTGGGACTCGCTGGTTATTATCGTCGTTTCGTTGAGGGTTTCTCGCGGCTGGCCTTACCGTTGACACAGTTGATGAGAAAAGGGGAGAAATTTGTATGGACTAAGGAGAGGGAAAACAGTTTTGAGGAGCTTAAGCAGAGATTAGTGTCGGCACCTATTCTGACTCTTCCGTCTGGTTCGGGTGGTTTCCAGATTTATAGTGATGCGTCTAAAAAGGGTTTGGGTTGCGTTTTAATGCAGCACGGAAAAGTCATCGCCTATGCTTCGAGGCAACTGAAGCCGTATGAAGAGAATTATCCGACACAAGATTTGGAATTGGCTGTAGTAGTTTTCGCTCTTAAGATATGGCGGCATTATCTATACGGCGAGTCTTGTGACATTTTCACCGACCACAAAAGCCTTAAATATATTTTCACGCAGAAGGAGCTGAATATGAGACAGAGGCGATGGTTGGAGCTCCTGAAAGATTACGACACCCACATCCAGTATCATCCCGGCAAGGCAAATGTTGTTGCCGACGCTCTTAGCCGGAAGTCGGGTATGGTTGCTAGTCTAAATTTTGAGCCTCGGATTCTAAATGATTTAGAGATTCTTGATGTTGAGCTTTGTGTTCGGGGTTGTGACGGTTATTGGGCTAGTCTAAAGGTTGAGTCCAATCTCATCCTGCGGATTAAAGAAGCCCAGAAAGATGACGGTGAACTCTGGGCTATTGTGCAGAATGTGGAAGATGGAAAGCAATCTGAGTTTCGGGTTGATGAATTTGGTGTGGTATGGTTCGAGGATCGTCTTTGTGTTCCTAACGATCCTGATTTGCGAGAGGCTGTTTTGTCAGAGGCGCATAGTTCTCCCTTTACTATACATCCGGGTTCCACTAAGATGTATCGAGACCTGAAGCAGCACTTTTGGTGGAGCGGCATGAAACATGATGTGGCATCTTATGTAGCTAGGTGTTTGACTTGTCAGCAGGTCAAGATCGAGCACCAGAGGGCCAGTGGGTTATTGCAGCCGTTAGATATTCCAACTTGGAAGTGGGAGGAGATCGCTATGGATTTCGTATCGGGTTTGCCACTTACCAGAAAGAAACATGATGCGATTTGGGTGGTCGTCGATCGACTAACCAAGTCGGCTCATTTTCTACCGATTCGTATGGATTACAGTGTTAGCAGATTGGCAGAGATTTTCGAGCAGGAGATAGTTAGACTACACGGTATGCCTACTGCTATTATTTCAGATAGGGATCCACGTTTTACTTCCCGGTTTTGGAAGGGACTGCATAGAGCTTGGGGTGCACAGCTTAAGTTCAGTACAGCTTTCCATCCTCAGACAGATGGTCAGTCAGAGCGGACCATCCAAACATTGGAAGACATGCTGAGGGCATGTGCATTAGAGTGGACGGGTAGCTGGGACGAGTATCTTTGTTTAGTAGAGTTCGCTTATAACAACAGCTGGCATGCTAGTATTCGGATGGCTCCTTTCGAGATGTTGTATGGGCGGAAATGTAGAGCACCCATTTGTTGGAACGAGGTGGGAGAGCGTGCTATTGAGGGTCCGGAGTTGGTTCAGATCACGAATGAGAAGGTAGATGTTGCTAGGGAAAAGTTGAAGGAAGCTAGGGCTCGTCAGAAAAGTTATGCGGATAAGCACCGTCGTGATTTGGAGTTTCAGGTGGGCGATCGGGTTTTCCTTAAGGTTTCACCGTTTCGAGGAGTTAAACGCTTTGGAATCAAGGGCAAGCTGAGTCCTCGGTTCATCGGACCATTCGAGATCTTGGAACGTATTGGAGAGGTTTCCTACCGTTTAGCTCTACCTCCCCAGCTTTCGCATGTGCATGATGTATTCCATGTATCTCTTCTACGGGGATACAACTATCATCCTCTTCATGTGGTATCTTATCCTTTCGATCAGATTCAGCCGGATATGTCTCTTCCGGAGGAGCCGGAAGCGGTTCTGGATCGCCAAGAGCGAGTTATGAGACGTAAAGTCATTCCGTTCGTTAAGATTCTTTGGCGGAACCACCCAGAGCGGGAAGCTACCTAGAGACCGAGGAGTCTATTCGTGCTAGTTATCCTCATTTTGTATTCTGATCCGGTATGTCTCCGTTTTGTTTTCGATCCTTTCATTTCTGATTCTTTGCAAATTTCGAGGACGAAATTTTTTTGTTAGAGGGGAAGAGTTGTAAAACCCTAAAATCTAAAATATGCAAAAAGACCAAAATGCCCCTACAACTTTAAAATTTAATTAAAACTTATATAACTTACAATTAATTTGCAAAACCTATGAAAATAAACCATGCATGCTACGAAATAATTATGGGACATCAAATAACATTTGTGCAAGCCATCAAAAATAAATTTAACACATCACAAGTCATATGGTATTTATTTGAATTTATTTAAATTGTATAACATAAAGTTTTATGTATTTAAAATAAGGAAACAATTCAAGATAAGTGTGAATTGATTTGGTAAATCAATTGGCCGGTTTTCTTGTGCAATTATCTCCCATAATCTCGGCTATCATTCTCATATTTGAAACCATTTCCATCTAACCCTAATTCACTTTGCCGATCAAGCATAACACACACAAATAAATCCCTATAGCCTCCATCCGATCATCTAAAATCCCAAGCCATTTTTCTGTGTTAGATCATCATCCAAGGAGTCCTAGAAAAATAATACTTCGAATTGTGGTGGCCGGATTCAAGGGTTTTCGAAAATTCTTGTTTAATTCAACCCGAAAGGTAAAAATTCCATTTTGATTCATTCGATCTTGGAAAAATTCGTTTCTTATTTTTATTGTGTTCCTCACATCATATGTGACACGTGAAAATTGGTTTCAAGATTTTTAGATCATTTTTGAAGCCGTGGTGATTTTTTGGGCGTTTTGGCTATACGCGTACAAGATAAATCCTCCAACCCATTCTACATGTTCGAATCTCTTTGTGGTATTTTTATCAGATCCTATATGTATTTAGAACATCAAATAAAATGATTATAACATACCATGCATGATCTACATATTATTTGCGAATTAAACATGGAAAACGGGTATAAATCCAAAATAATTCAATCTGAATTTTTGAGGCTTCATATTTATTTTATTTGGACTCTACATGATCATATTAGCCTGGGAAAAATGCTACTTCGATTTGTTATGGCCTGATCTAATTATTTTTGATTTATTTGTTTTACCGGATTTAAGTTATATATAGAAGAAATAAAAATAAAATGTAATCCGATTTAGGGTTTGAATATTAGGGCTTGGTTTTGACAAATTAATGATGTTATAATGATTATATAATGATTTGGTAATTATTGGTATTTTTAGCATTAGAGTTTTATAAATAAAAAGTACAATCGGTTTGTAATTAAATTCTAAGGGGTGTGTTTTGTAACTTTTGAAACTCAAGGGTTATTTTTAGAACTTAATTTGGACTGCATATTATTCGAATAAAATATAAGTTGGAGGTGTCATGTGTAATTTTTATATTTAAAGGGAGTAAAATGTTTATTTTAATAAAGTACAATTCGAATTGTAAATAATTAAAATGAAGGGACTAAATATGTAAATTCTGGAAACTTAGGGTTGATTTGAGTAATAAATTATATTCAGGGGGTTATGTGCTATTTTGGTAATTTAATGGCTTAATATGTAATTATTGATAATTAAAGATTGAAAATGTAAATTAAGGGTTAAATATGTAACTTTGATAACTTGAGGGACTTGATGTGTAAATTATGAATACTTAAGGGTAGATTCGTATAATATGATGAAATAAGTGTCCATTGTGTAATTTTGATAAACTAAGGGTCTAATGTGTAATTATGGATATTATAAGGTTTAAAATGTAAATTATATAACTTAAGGGTGTAAAGTGTAAAATTGGGAAACTTGAGGGGCTGAATTTGTTAACTTGATAAATATGGATTCAAAACAGATTACTTGGGATATTTTCATATTTGAATCTTAACTTTGATATAATTACACTTAAAACCCTAATTTATGTAAAGTTGTCATAAGTAACCCTAAACTTTTGTGACTTGTTAAAATACACCCTAAAACCATAATATGATTCAATAATGACTTAACCTAAATGAGAATATGGAAATCTTACTAATTATGGAAACTTTCTAAAAATGGAAACTTACTAAATATGGAAACCTGCTAAAAATGGAAAGTTACTTAAAATGGAAAGGTTTGTAATTCTTTTCTACCCCTCTAGGTGTGAAGAAGGAGAGGACCTGATCTTTTCATCTTATTCATTTCTGGTTGTGTTTGCGTTTGGAATAAGGTACAGATATTCTGCCCTTTTTAATAAGGTGCCTTCAGTCTCTTGAACACTGATTTGATTTGACCCTGACCTTTGCTATGAACCTTTGATATTTGACCTTTGCTATGAACCTTTGATATTTGAACCTTTGCTATGAACCTTTGATATTTGAACCTTTGACATTTGAACCTTTGGCATATGAACCTTTTGATATGAACCCTGTGATTTGGACTTTGATATTTGGACTTTGACATTTGACCCCAGTTTGATACCCGAGCCAAGTTCGTTTCCTAGCCATGAAGGTAACATGGCCGTGTCTGTGATGCACCACTGGCATGACTAGCGTGTAGCCCTAGTGATTTGGTTACACCGTCCCCATTTTGATTATGTTATGCATGCACACTATATGATTGATTATGGCCTATATGATTTTGTTCGGGGGGCGAATGGATGCATCCTAGGTTCGTGTCCGTGTTCGTGGACAGTTCATTTTGATATGATGTGGTGACTGGGGATGGGTGCAATCCACTCCTTTCACAAAGTTCGGGAGCTGATCACTCCAACTGGTACATGAGGACACCCCTCATATTATCGGCTTATTTGAGAGGCATCCCCTCTACATGATTATGATATGATTATGATATGATATGTGATTTGTTTGGGCTCGTGGTGGATGACTGTCCTAACCTTTACTCTTGTACCTTATTTATATCTCTTTCATTATGCTTCGTTTGTTCGTTTCCGTTTATATTATATATCTGTTCACTGGGCTTTTTAAGCTCAGCCGCGTCTCTTTTCCCGCGGCAGGTATCTAAGCTAGGAGCTTGTGGATTATGCTTTGGATGGGATGAGAGTTAGATGGAGCTTTGACCTTAGATGACCACCTTTATCTTATGACTTTGTTTTGGACATGATTTCCTTTGTATTCGTATCTTGGATGTTTCTTTATCTTTCGAACCTATGTATTATTCAAGTCGTGTTGACTTGACTTTCCTTTGAATTATTTATTAAGACTTCCGCTGTGTGTTTATGTATGCTTTGATTTGTCACCATAATGTGATACTTCTACCCTTGTCGGGTTGGGGTGTTACCTGAATTAGGTGTAACAATTCTCATCTGCAATTTCCTGAAAGGAGATAAGGGGATTTTCGGGTCTTAATTGATCTTGATGATGCTTTGTCGACTTCGTTAATGGAATTGAGTGTGTACTTCGGGTTTTTGGGCTTCATATATCGAGACTGGCTGCATCTCTTCAATTACTTGGGGGAAGTGGTCTCTGGATACTGTTGGTATGCGTTACTTCAGTCTTCAGAGGGAAGAAATGTGAGAAGAGTTATTCAAATGTGAGGTGATTCGTTGCTGATCAACTTGAGGATCCCCGAACGGAGAATCACGATGATTATTCTTAAAAAGGAGCAGCAATACTTGATGTAGTTTGCTACGGTTTCCGCTGTACACTTACCTTATGTAAGCTTGAAAGAGAGCTTAGAATCTGCTCAGTAAGAAGATTGTCGGTTTGGGGGGAAGCTATCAAAGCTGTACATTGGGAAGGCTCAAGTTCCGTCGATTGTTCAGGAGCCTTGAAAGCTTTGGTGGTGAAAGTTTAAGAGTTGATGACTTCAGATTTCTACAACATACTGAACGTATCCTCATTTCGGTATTCATTTCATCATCGTCTTAAACTGAATAATATTGTCTGTACATATCTTAAAACATACTATATATAGAAAATTATAGAAAACCTGCAAATTGTAAATAGAGATGCGTAAATCCAGAAAAACCATAAAAATTAAAAAAAAAAAAAAAAAAATTAGAAAAGACAAAAAAATAGTTTCACCTAGGCATGTCTTCTGTTTATCGATAATATTTACGGACTTAGAAATGTCATTCAATAATGGCACGGGTCTTTAAATGAAGCTCGAGCAGAAGTTAAAATGAATGGTTAAAACATGTCTAAATGGCTTGCTATTACTTTAGATAGCAACCCGCGCTTCATATTGGGGAAAGCACGTCGCCAAAAAGACGGCTGTTCCTCCAACTGGGTGATGTTCACCTGGGCATGGATTACTTCATATCCATGTTTCCTGATTTGATGTACGTTTCAGTGCATCATTTCTTGTAAAAGAAGAGAAATCTTCTTAGTATAACAAATAGTTTTCATTCTATGATTCTTTTGAAAATTATTTGTGAGACACTTGGTGAATATGTGTTGTATGAAATTTGTTTATACTTGGATTATGCATAAAATTTGTCACTCAATCAACGACTACAAAACCTCATGACAGTTCTTGTTTGATGAGTTGTGGGGTTAAGCTTGATTTTAGTTGAGGCTCAACTAGAATACGGGTCATTGATTGAGGGGGAGAGTGAATTCAAATTTTATATCATCAAACGGGTTTCTTGATCAATTCATGACTCTTAGAAAAGGTTTTGCATTTAATGGGGTATTAGTTGAAGAGGAAATTGCTTAAATATATCAAATGACCAAGTGTGTTAGTTGCTAGAAAGTTTAGGACATTATGTGCAATTTGCTTGTAGTATCCTAGCTTCATATAACTAGAAGGTTCATTTGTATCTCTTTGGAATCCTCGTTTAATCCCCTAGATACATTAAAACTCAAAATCTGAAAGAAGTTTGAAAACCCGATGTGTTTGATGTTCTTGAATGCTCCACTGACATTTGTATGAACTAAGTGAATGAGTTTCAAATGTTGTTTGTCTCTGCTGCTTAATTGTTGTTGATATTGTGCATATGTTCTCAAGATTCGCTTAGGTAGATTGCTATTATGTTAGAATCATGTTCCTAAGATCCTGAATTGAATATTGAAATCCGTGTGAATTGCCATGTTCATGATTGCTACTTGCTCTTCATGCTAGATAGTGGTTTGACGTAGTTCCTGATTGTGGTTTGATTATAAGATGAACTTGGTATTATAATATGGCAAGCTGCTGAAGGGTAGCTATTTAGGAATAGTGTATCTGTATGTATGTATATCTGTGTTGATATTCTTATGCAGATTCCATAGCCAAAATGAATGTACCAGTTCCCATTCTAACCATTTGATCAGACGTTCAAACTCTATTGATTGGCCCGGAATTCACCAAGACAACAACATCGGCAGCAACAACAACTACAACACCTTCACCTCCACCACCATCATTTCAACAAAGCAGTACTTACTCGGATCTCGCCAAGTGGGGATCGACAATACTTGAGAAGATTTGTTGGTGGATGGATAATCGATGTTGACCACTGACTCACTCAGAAAAGTGGGTCATTACATCATCTGCGCAAAAAGGTCAATATCACTTGTGTCATAATAATCACTTTGTGCAAAACAAGCAGTGAATCTCCCTCTTAGTTTAAGGGGGAGCATAGTATGTTCCATTATCAGAATACATTAAAATTGGACACATTTTCTCCCACATTTTCTAACTCATTTAAATCAATTGGGATCACAAATCTCAAATGGTTTGAAATTTTTGATCGGGGGAGAGAATGTGATTTAAATATGAAATCTGATAAAATGTGATGATTTGAACGTAAAAGTAAGCTCTCCCGTATGTGTTAAACCATTTTTGTATATCTATGCACATATTGAGGGGGAGCAAAATGTTTTGGATGTGTAAGTAAGCTCTCCCGTAAGTGCTAAACTCTTTTGTATACCAATGCACTTATTGAGGGGGAGCAAAGAATTTGGCATCTCATGCGAGCGTGACTCAGACGTTACAAATGAATTGACGAAACTGAATTGTCATCAATCGAAAGGACATATCCTGGCCGGGTAATAATTTCAAGCTGGTCTAACCAGTGATGTAAGCGTGTCTCGAAAAGGATGTGTCTGAGTAGAGTGTACCGTTTCGAGAAACTTTCTGTGGATTTGACCAGGCCGGGTAATAATTTCAAGCTGGTCTAACCAGTGATGTAAGCGTGTCTCGAATCGGTCATGTTCACTGAAAGTGGATCAATTCAAAAGTGCGAGCTTCAACTGACATGTGCAAATTTATAAAACAATTATTCGAGCACATGTTGAGGGGGAGCATTTGAAAAATATAAAACTCTCAAGTGTTTGCAAAAATGTGTTTCAGAATCATGAACACTTTGAGAGATTTTTCAAAGATTTGGTTTGGCAATCGTGGATGAATACCAAAGACCGACCATTTTAATTAATGCATGGAGTTATAAGGATGGTTAGGTTAGGCTCAAGTTCCCACGATCCCGCCAGAGCCGGAGGGATCTACCCAGGGACAATCCACTAGTTAGTGTAGAAGTCCTTAGGTATGATTAAAAAGGAGAAAAGTGTGA
The DNA here is from genome assembly GCA_021014915.2 of Artemisia tridentata subsp. tridentata. NCBI lineage: Eukaryota > Viridiplantae > Streptophyta > Magnoliopsida > Asterales > Asteraceae > Artemisia > Artemisia tridentata. The sequence continues at coordinate 59,617,720 of CP139505.1, forward strand.
TTAAGGGAAGAGTGCCGACTGAGATGGAGCTAACACTGGAACAAACCCAACAAGGTGTTAGTTATGAAGTCTCGGTAAGCACTGAAGGGGTTGAAGAATGAAAAAGAATTGTAAAGATAAAGGGTGAAAAGAAATAGCCCTCCTTACAACTTAGGCAAAAACCGGGTCAATACATATGCTGTCAGAATCACATAGTTGATTGCTGGCATTGAAGACAAAGTATCATGGACCCAGTGATACGCTGCACAACCCTCCCTAGCCACTCAAGGTCCCTCAAAGGACTCTTGTTTCAATTGTCACGGAGTTCAATACATTCCTATCGTCTCTCTCACTCCGAGTTAGATGATATTGAAAAGGTGGCAGTCCTCTCCAGCCTCCGCTCACTAAATCAAAACGCACTATAGAGTCTAGAGCCACGAGATGCATAATAAGATCTCATAGGGACACGGATTATTTCTACACTGGTTGTTCAACATTAAGGACACCAGTTGTAAACTTATGAGTCCTACGCAGATCTTAGCAATCTGCCAGAACACTCATGAGGGAATTTACAAATGTAATTCTCAATGATTGAATGGAAATTCCTGCCAGGGTCAACATCAAGCAGCCCTGAAAGCAGGTCACTTCGGTAATTCTTTATGGATTACGCTTAGTGGTCACGGCGGTTTCTAATGGTCTACAGTCGTGGAGTGATCTCCAGCGACTCACCTAATCGTTGATGTGCTACGGTTCGATCTTAAAAAGCCCTATGTGGGTTTTCGATTAGGAACGGTCTTGGTAAGGATTAGAGAGAGTTTTCACACTATGCTGTTAACAATCTCGAAGTCCGAACTTGTAAGTACCGGACGTTTTATTGCTAACTGTCGTATGCAGGAACATCTGGCGGTTGATGCTGATTGCTGTTGCAGCTGTTTGCGGTTGTAGCTGATTGAGGTTGCAGCTGAATGCGGTTGTAGCTGGTTGCAGAAAAGATGCCAATCCTCTACCACATGTTCACACTACATCATCATTGTAACTCAACAAAGTCATGATCAACCTGAAAGACCTTTAACACAGCTTCTGCAAACTCTGATGCTAAAGATCATGACACCAAATAGTGTGAGCATGTCGGCTCAAAGATTTACACATCACGTGGAGACATACTACTGAAAGATGGCTTGAAGACACATGCTGGATGATATTTTTCGAAGAATACACAAAATCATCCAAGACAAAGGAAAGGCCATCAAAAGTTCACTGCTGAAAGCACAAAGATACAAGACTTTGAAGAATCAAAGACTACGAGCTATAAAGACAAGTTCAGAAGAAAGAATGCTAGAATTCAAATTATTATTTCCGGGGTGACCTCCCTTAGGGGGAGATTGTTAGGAATATAAATATTCAGATGAAGGTTCGGTCACCCCGAGCATCTATTTAGCATCTACATAGCTCGTAGGCTTATTTATATTAGCTTAGCAATATTAGTATTAGTATTATTAGTTTAGTCGTATTTATATTTGTGGAGTGGGTCGGGGCTTTCCCCACTGTCAGCTCACTCCACAGCCCACTAGGGGCACAATATGTAGTAAGTATAAATACCCCTTCCCACACTTGGGAAGGGTTGGAACTCTCATTACATTCAAGCTAATACACATAGTTTTCTCTCACTAGAAGTTCCCATCTCTCTCTCTCTAGCTTCTTGTTCATTCGATCCATAATCAAGCCTCAAACAAGTGTTTCTTGCATTGTGAATACCCTACATTTTGTCATTTTAGGTACTTTGGAGAAGAAATCTGAAAAATGAAGCATTTTGGACGTTTTTGGAGCATAAAAGTGAAGAAAACGACAAAGTCTCAAAATCGGCTGGAAAAGTACCTTTGACGGCGTCACAAATTGCTCTTGACGGCGTCATGGCTTGGCAAAAGAGGTGGATATGAAAAATACACATGATAAGCCAGAGAATTTTACAATGGAAAATCTGACGGCGTCACCCTTTGAAGTGATCAAGGTCGTCACGGTTTAAGTTAAAGAGGGACGGCGTCAAGCCCATTTCTGACGGCGTCAAGCCTTGATAAGCCAGAGCGGATTTTGGAGCACTAAAGAGGGACGGCGTCAAGAAGGCCATCCGGGAACCCTAGACACGGCGAGGTGACGGCGTCAAGATCTACAACGTGACGCCGTCAGCCCTTAAACTCTATATATAGTTTTGCAATTTTTTGTCATTAGTGTGCAACTTTGTGAGGAGAAACCCTAAGACGAATTTCTGCCATTTTTAAGGGTTTTCATACCCTTGGATCTCCCATGTTTAATTGAAGATAAGTATTCATTTAATCAATCAATATGTCTATGTGTTGTTTGATTATATCTTGTTCTTGTCTTTTGATTAACATGCTAGGCTAGATTTATCTTGTGTTTGCTTAGATCTAATGAAACCTAACTATTGATTATTGGTTATTAGTGTGTTATTAATTGTATTGGATGATTGTTCATCGATGTTAGGCTTAAGAAAACTGGCTAACTTCCTATTCGGTAACTTGCTTGAACGTCTTAAGAAGCATGAACCAATGCGCACTAGGTTTTTATGGTTGTATTTAATGCATGAGCGAATTCTAGTGATCCCATGTTAGGAGCTTCCTAGCCGGCTCGACATAGGAGTGAAGTAGGAGCTTGTAGAGTTGGGGAAGTACGTACGCCACCCCACGATTGGTATTAAGGAATACACCCGTCATCCACGCAATTAATACACACTAATCAACCGGTAAAAGATAGTTAGGGAGTAAGGAAATCTAAGTAAACACATTTCTCTCCACATAAGTTTCACGACCTTTTCATTTTCATTATTTTATTTTATTTGCATTTGTAGTTATTTGGGTTAGTTGACTAGCAACTAATTCCGCCCACTCCTTCAAACCCGAGATTTTACTTGCTTTTATAAAAAAATATAAAAATACAAAAAGAATCTTCCCTCACCCTTAGACCTATTAGAATAGTTTTTCAATCCTAACGACACTATTCCCTGTGGAGAACGATCAATCCCCCGTACTTACCACTACACTATACTACATCGGTCAGGTACACTGCCTGGTGGGGTTGTAAGCCTCTTGAGATCCCTCGAGAGGTAAAACCTGTTGTAAGGTCGCAAAACCACGCATCAAGTTTTTGGCGCCGCTGCCGGGGAATAGTTATTGTTTAGGTTGAATTTTTATTTTATTAGGTCTACTCACTAGATTCCTTTCTAGTGAGATTTTTATTTTATTTTTCTAGGTCTTCTTTAGTCTATCTTATTTCTTTGTGTGTTTGTTCGTAATTTCCATTGACTCTTCCGTTCACCATTATGGAGAACGCGAATCCACCATACCACCAACCACGTAATTCACCCACTCCATATGACATCTTGATGTTTAAACAACATAAAGATGAACCTCTCTATGATGCATGGACTCGTTTTAAATATTTACTCCAAAAAGTCCCTCATCATAACTTCGATTTTTGGTCCCTAACTCAAATCTTTTACAATCATGTCGACCAACATGCCCAAAGGGACATTTACCATTTTGCCGGCAGGGATCTTAGGGAATTAAGTGCTGAGGAAGCATGGGAAGCTATTGAGAATTGTGCCCAATATTATTATATAGTAGACAACCCAAAAAACATTAATACAAGTCAATTGACCACAAATTTCAAGGATCATGAAACAAGTTTGTTTGGGGATGAGGGTAGGGTTGAGCCACCTAGTTGCATGTCATGGTTAGGCACTACCATAATACAGGATGAACACATAGGTGACCTTGATGTGATGGAGGATTTAGCCGAACATGATCACATTAATCAAAAAGACCTAGGTTTTATGATTGATGACGTTGAATCTCAAGAAACACATGATGAATCTTTTAGGCAATTTGAATATAGCAGTCAGAATATTGAGGATGATCCTTATGATTCGGATATAGAAGTTGAGATGCCTAGAGAAGCACTTGAGATATTAGGGAAAATGTTAGGTTTAAATTCTACCAAAACCCATGATGAGGATATAGGTGATCTTGACACAAGGAATGATGAGGTTAGTAACATAAGCCCGCTAAGTACCTCACAAGTCCTACCATCATTTGAGGCACACACACCACCCATGACTTACCCGGAAGAAGTAGAAGAGACTATAGGAACCCCAATAGAGGTAGAGCCCTTGGACCAAACAAAACTAGAAGAAATAGGTTTGAATACTTGTAGTCATAACCTTTCTTTTAGTTCTATGGAAGTTCCTAGTTTTGATGAACCGGAGCCTAAACCAAAACCGTTACCTAATCTTCCATCCTTAGATGTGAAATTAGGAATTGAATTAGGTCCCGACCCACCCATCAAACCATGTAGTCCGGGTAATGTTAAGATTAAGGTAGTAGACTCTAGGCCATGTGGAGTGGAAGCCAATATAGGAGTGAACCATGACCTTACATACTTACATCACCCATTCATGATTGATCATAAGAAACATTATGGTTTTAAACCGGGTTTATTAGGTCAAGATGGATTCCCAACTAGGAATCTCTCGAAGTTGATAGAAGATGATCCCTTTTTAGGAGAAAACTTTAATTCACCCATTGACCAAAGTGAACTAGGTAAGGGTATGATGAAAGGAGCACACCCCTTTGAGTATATAATTCATCCACCACTCTTTCCTCACGCGGCATACTTCCACCAAGATGGTGTATATCGCTACTATCACCCGCACTTAATCCTAAGTGTAGGAAAAACCTCTCCTTTATCCGTTAAATAAAGGTAGAGTCAGGCTCGTGACTTGAACAAAAACAAGCGCTTCTTGGGAGGCAACCCAAGCTTTATTTGCTTTGTGTGTTTATTTATTTGTTTGTTTGATTTTATTTGCTTCCGTATGTATGTTTAATTTTTATTATTATTGATTCATGTTCGAAACTAAATTGTGAAAATGCTTTATCTTGTTTTTAACTTCGTCTTAATTACATATAAATGTATTTTGCAAAAGATAAGTGTAAGGAAAATCCAAATCGGTTTATTAGAACAAATGAACATGAATCATAAAAATATTAAATTAACATACATATTAGTAATTGTTTGAGTCAAATGCTTGTATCGAGTCATAATGATATTTTGCAGGATTTCCAGGAAATAAGGATTGAGTTTTTCCAGAAATTTTCCGGAAACTTAACATGAAAAATCTGTCAGATCACTTCTGACGGCGTCAGACCCCAGTCTGATGGCGTCAGGAACAGTTTTCTGGAATTTTTTTTGAAAGTTTTGTTTTTCTTCCGGAATCATAAAATGCTTTATTAAATCTCTAACTTATAAACTCCAGGAATCTGCAAAATAATTATTCCACAAGCATTATATCCTTATACAGATTTATCCCGCCGATGTTATGCAGGTTTTCGTGTTTGTTTTCTCAGGTTTAACAGGTTATTTTGGACAAGGAGATGTATGTGGAATCTAGCTTTTGGCGCTGCTTTAATCTTGAAGCTTCTACATTCTCTTGAAAGAAGATCTAACCATGTTACCACATTATCCACATCGAACGAATCAGGGGAGTATTTGATTTCATTCTTTTACCTTATTTACTTTTACATCTTGTTATTTGAACATTGGGGACAATGCTCATCTTAAGTGTAAAGGGGGGGGGGGTAAAAGTACGATACTTTAGAGAATGCTATTACGCTTGATTTTTGTTTGTTTAATGGTAGATATGTAATAAAACTGAGAGAAATACCTGTTAGGGCAATTTTAGTGCCAAATTTAAAAAATTTTACAACATTTAGGAGTAAAACTTTGATCTTAATGAGCGTCTCATGGATAGGAGTTATATGACTAGCACAAAAAACCGTACCACTAAAAAATTTTCCACCCCCAAATATGTGAGGTTCGCCCCTAGAATTGGTAGGAAAAGCATTTATGCTATGATGTGTGTACCGGTAGCACTTAGATTCTAGAACTTGCGTTAGGACCATTCCGAGGCCACAAGTGAGACTACATTCGTGTAGTTAGATTTACTACATGATAAGAGGCATTAGGATTAACCCATTGTTTTACACCTGTGTTTTTGTTATAATTACTTTGGCTACATTGGTCAAGTAATTCTCCCACACCCTTTGCGTTGTACTCATTTTTGGTACACGATACCCCTAGTACACCCCTCAGAGCCTATCTTTTCGTTTCGACCTTTAAGCATTTTACTTAAAGGAAGAATTTGTTTACACCCCACTTAAATGTACACCCAAATCGCCTTAGCCTACCTTGTATGCACTCATTTTTAGTGCATTATTGTTACAATATTTGTTTAAACCCTTAGTTAATTATCTAATTGATTACATGGTTGCTGAGTCGAGTCATATCCTTGTACATATTGTTTTGGGACGATTGGGACTTATGGGTAAAGTACTAGTGTAATGGAGTAATGGGGAAGAACATCATTTATTACCCCCATATGTGCTAAATATTTTTAAAAAAAGTACTCCAAGTGTTTCGATTATCTTAATTCGAGTCATTAGAATAATTATTTGTAAAGTTATGTAAAAGTTCAAGTGTAAGGGGAATGCAACGCTCCTACGATGTATTATTTTTGGATGGTAGGGCAAGAGTGTATGGAAAAAAAAAATACAAAAAAAAATGAGAAAAAGAAAAGTAGAAAAAAACATACGGACTACCATCCCGTTTCATTTTATGTTTATTTTATGTTTTTGTTATTTTATTTTTAGCTTAAGTCGAGTCTAGTCTTGGCTTAGCAACGCCATATTGTACTTGTAATCAACCAAGATCTTTAACTCGCCTCCAGTAAAATATCCCTTATCCAACAAAACCGTGTTTATCATATCCCTACACCTAAAGTTATAACCCGTTTAAAAGCCCTCTTTGATAGTTTATCTTAGGTGCTTACGCCTAGTGGAGGAGGTTTTTGATCCTTTCCCAAGCCTATGGTAATCTATTTGCTATGACAGGTAGTGAGAGATATTATCCGTTTTCATTTATGAGATTTATTTTGATGACACCTGAGAGATGTGAGTATCTAAACACTACTTGTGAGGTGCTAGTTTGTAATCTCCGTGCTTATTATGATTGAAGTGGAACGACTATTTGTTGTAATTACTTTTATATTAGCATTAAATGCCCCCTAACTTGTATTTTGATTAGAATAAAAGCGCATTTGCTTGAGGACAAGCAAATCTCAAGTGTAAGGGTATTTGATGAAGCGAAAAGTGTACCGCTTTTAGGGGGTCATTTAAGCCCTAAATCGTATTTATTTGATCATATATTTCCCTAAATCGTTCCTTTTGTCATTTTAGGTACTTTGGAGAAGAAATCTGGAAAAGGAAGCATTTTGGACGTTTTTGGAGCATAAAAGTGAAGAAAACGACAAAGTCTCAAAATCGGCTGGAAAAGTACCTTTGACGGCGTCACAAATTGCTCTTGACGGCGTCATGGCTTGGCAAAAGAGGTGGATATGAAAAATACACATGATAAGCCAGAGAATTTTACAATGGAAAATCTGACGGCGTCACCCTTTGAAGTGATCAAGGTCGTCACGGTTTAAGTTAAAGAGGGACGGCGTCAAGCCCATTTCTGACGGCGTCAAGCCTTGATAAGCCAGAGCGGATTTTGGAGCACTAAAGAGGGACGGCGTCAAGAAGGCCATCCGGGAACCCTAGACACGGCGAGGTGACGGCGTCAAGATCTACAACGTGACGCTGTCAGCCCTTAAACTCTATATATAGTTTTGCAATTTTTTGTCATTAGTGTGCAACTTTGTGAGGAGAAATCCTAAGACGAATTTCTGCCATTTTTAAGGGTTTTCATACCCTTGGATCTCCCATGTTTAATTGAAGATAAGTATTCATTTAATCAATCAATATGTCTATGTGTTGTTTGATTATATCTTGTTCTTGTCTTTTGATTAACATGCTAGGCTAGATTTATCTTGTGTTTGCTTAGATCTAATGAAACCTAACTATTGATTATTGGTTATTAGTGTGTTATTAATTGTATTGGATGATTGTTCATCGATGTTAGGCTTAAGAAAACTGGCTAACTTCCTATTCGGTAACTTGCTTGAACGTCTTAAGAAGCATGAACCAATGCGCACTAGGTTTTTATGGTTGTATTTAATGCATGAGCGAATTCTAGTGATCCCATGTTAGGAGCTTCCTAGCCGGCTCGACATAGGAGTGAAGTAGGAGCTTGTAGAGTTGGGGAAGTACGTACGCCACCCCACGATTGGTATTAAGGAATACACCCGTCATCCACGCAATTAATACACACTAATCAACAGGTAAAAGATAGTTAGGGAGTAAGGAAATCTAAGTAAACACATTTCTCTCCACATAAGTTTCACGACCTTTTCATTTTCATTATTTTATTTTATTTGCATTTGTAGTTATTTGGGTTAGTTGACTAGCAACTAATTCCGCCCACTCCTTCAAACCCGAGATTTTACTTGCTTTTATAAAAAAATATAAAAATACAAAAAGAATCTTCCCTCACCCTTAGACCTATTAGAATAGTTTTTCAATCCTAACGACACTATTCCCTGTGGAGAACGATCAATCCCCCGTACTTACCACTACACTATACTACATCGGTCAGGTACACTGCCTGGTGGGGTTGTAAGCCTCTTGAGATCCCTCGAGAGGTAAAACCTGTTGTAAGGTCGCAAAACCACGCATCAACAACCATGTTTTTTTTAAAACATATATGTTGTTTTTAGAATATATGTGCAAAAATACAATTATTGAAGGCGTGCATGTATGTTTTTGGTGGTTCTCTCAGTTATCGCAAATAAAATGGTTCTCGCAAGAAAGTCTCACTATATATATATATCTACATATTATATATAACAGGATGCGTATGACGTCATCAAATGCAGGATTGATGAATAAGCGCTGGATTGATGAGTAATCATGCTCTTATTCCACCTAAGCAGTCCACCTAAGCAAGATTTGACCGAATAAAATTCGTATGTTGACTTTTAATTCCGAAATTTTAAAAATGACCATAGTGAGATTCGAACATGCATCTTTAGGTTAACATGGAAACGTCTCAACCAATGGAATCAAGCCATTGATTGTGATGAAGCACCTAAAACAAAAAAGATATACTAGACAAAAGAGCAATTTAAATTATCAAGCATATCTTTTCCTTAAATATAGTTCTGCAACATTAATTATATGAGATAATTAGGAAAATCCCTACAAGTTAGCCAACCCTAATCAAAACATACAGGAAAAAAAATATGCACTTCATTCATAATATATTTTTTCTTCTAATGTTCGGTTTACATTTTTTTTTCTTCATCACAGGTTTGCAACCATGAATGTTTGACATCCCATGTAATGTTTCTTTGATCTATTAATTAAAATTATGCATTATAAGTTTGTGAGTTGTTATTTTATAGAAAATAAATTGATTCATTTGTTTGATTGTTAACAGGTTATTGGGTACTCCTCTTTTTATTTGGATTATTGTTATTTATTTGTTTCATTAATACTGCTGGCTCAAGAAAGTTAATACTGTTAGCTTTATCGGATATATTGTTAGTACTGTCAGGTTTGTGCAAATTTTTTTATTACTCTTTATTCATTTATCTTTTATTTTTATTTATTTATTTTTATTTTTTTTGTTTTGTGGTTTGTGAATTAGGCTTAACTGCTGGCTTTACATAAATTTTTACAGGTTCATATGAGGTATCTTTATGTGGCAAAGTTGATTAGTAATTAAAAAAAAATCCCACCAAATCAGTTATACCAAAAACAATTCATAACCGAAAAAATTAGTACCCGAAAATAATATTGATCAAGAGCTTACATCGCATTGAAGAATTACTGACCAAGATGCCTCCATCAAAGAGGCTACTATCAATTTTTAATTATTGATCGAACACAAACTATTGATATGATAATATTGATATGATAATAACGATGTCTCAGTAAGTTTTCTCTTTTATAGTACATATAATTTTTGGCCTTAGATGTTTATATATGTTTGATTATCCATGAGCATTTTTTTTATACTTTGTATTTTAATATATGCATTTATCTATGGTTTCTACTTTTTTTTTCTTGAAACCAACGAGTGAATTTTTACAGGGAAAAAAAAACCACAAATTTAAGAAACGTGCAATCATTAAAGTGTGTTGCAAATACAGTTTTTGATTGGTTGAATTTTGAAGTGGATTTTTATTTTGGTACAAATTAAAATTGAAAGGTAGACGATAATATGGGACGGAGAGGGCATGATATTATTATGCTATATCATTTGCTTAGCCTCATATTAGTTTGGTTTAGGTTTGCTTAGCTATTAAGATTTTGTATGTAATCTGTATGTAAACGTATGTATGTTGAAAGTTCTATTAATCAAGTTAACAGAATTCATAGTTTCTCTTTGGTATCTACAGGTAGAACCTAGGCGTATTGGTACTGCAAGTATTGATACTACATGTACTATATGGGATGTGGAAAAGGGTGTAGTGGAGACGCAACTGATAGCGCATGATAAGGAAGTGAATGATATTGCGTGGGGTGAAGCAGGTGTTTTTGCGTCGGTTTCAGCGGATGGGAGTGTGAGGGTGTTTGATTTACGCGATAAGGAACATTCGACTATTATTTATGAAAGTCCGACGGATACACCGTTGTTGAGATTGGCTTGGAATAAACAGGATTTGAGGTATATGGCTACTATTTTGATGGATATTAGTTTTCTTACAATCGTTCCGTATAGGTGATCAACTATGCCTATTCCACAATCCACAATGAATTGACAGTTTAGTTGTGACTTTTATTGCTACAGATCACAACGATAATTGAAGTATTGGTTGTAATTGACATCTACATTATGGTTGGTCAGGCAAAAGATATGTTAGATCGCCTGTAGAGTGTCTTGGCAAACGAACCAGGTACTGTCAAAAGTGGGCAATATATCGTTGAGTTTCCACATCAGGTACGTTGTTTATTTGGTCTGCTTTTCACTAACCACATAAAACACTATGTATTTTTGATTGATTATTTGTTTTGATATATTTTGTACGTTTTAAATTTGTTTTTAAAGCGTAGTAGTGAATGCTCTATTTATGCTTGCTGTTTGATTATGTGCTTTCGGTTTACGTGAACTTTGTTTCACTCACTCACCATTTTGCATCTAGCTATATTTCTGAAAACCTGACACAAATAACTAACATGGCACAAATAGCTAACATGTTTCAGCATTGTTGATTGCACTTGCTAAATGAAAGAAAGGAGTTCGAATCTTTCCATTGGTAGAAGCTGGCATCTTCATGAAGGTATAACAGATCGAGTTAGTGATTTGTAAGCAAACTTTTGTAAATTTATTTGAATATGGGTTACGTCGGTAGCAATTGTGCCATCAAAACACTGCACACTGTATCAAACTGCCTTGGTGCAGCATTAAACTTGGTTCTAAGCTGCTCTTGCGCCAACTCTAAACTCAATGCCAAACAGCCCTTGCCGCAACATGAAACTCAGTACCAAATAGCCCCCGGGTGCAGCTGAGCTTATATAAAATTGAGAAAGCTCATAAGTTTATTTTTCATGATATACTAATAAACCATGCAGAGGCAATCTATAATGTTGTCATTGGGTCTTACGTAATTATCCTTTTATCTAATATTCTAAATCATGTTTAATGTTGTATAATCATATGTTTTTCATTTGCAGCTTGCTATACAATGGGTGGCTGTACTTCTACGAGTTTAGCGGCTAAACAAAGTGTCCCGGATGTAGTATTTGTTGCTTCTGATGCCGTTGTTGTTGATGATACCATAGGTACAGCTCAAAGTGATGTTCCGTGCAGCAGTGCATTCACTGTCACTATGTGTGAGGGTCAGTTCTTATACGTTTATGAATGTGCGTTTGATAATTTTATTTTGCATACCTTTGTTGATGTGTACCTGTAACGTGTGTGCTTTAATTGTTTTCTAACCTGTTTGGCATGAATACGGATAACGATAACTTTTGTCACTGTCTTTACAGCTAGGGTGAATGTTTCTGATTTTCATTATCATGCCACGGGTACGCAATCGCATCCCACTACAAGTGCTTATCAATACGGTAGTATGGTGGATCTATTTTGTAGGGCGTGGCATCTAGATGAAGCAATGGAGTTGATTAATAGGATGCCAATAGAACCAGATGCTGTTAGTCCCTTTCCTCCCATAGATATCGTTACTTGATCAAAGGATTTTGTTTCCTCTGCCATTCTTCTTGCTGATACCCATATGATAGCAACTACTTCCAAAATTGTTTCCCCCTGAGCATCTCCAGGAGATGTATCTGAATATGAAGAAGACATTGGGCATCCAGTTCAAAGCATGAGTCTTGCACGGGTATGTCAATTCATCTATTTTACCAATTTTGTATAATATTAAAGACAAGTCAAACAAAACCAGTTTTTTGTTTCTAAAAAAAATATAGACCCAAGAACCTAACTGAACATAGGGAATGTGGGTAATAGGGTTTGAACGAATAATTAGGACATTTGGAGGTGATGAGTCTGTTGGCGACAAGAAACCTGCTAACGTGGCAGGACTGCTCCCTCTACTAGAAAGGCTTATTCACGATATTGTTTTTGATAATGAAAATACCATAGTGAAAGCTCAAGACCTCGGCGTGAAGTTGCTGGAAACGGAGAAGGTGGCTGAGGAATTAGCCACCAAGGTTAAACTACTTGAAGAAATTAATCAAAAGCGAGCAAGTTTACCAGACACAATACATGAAAGAGGGGACACCGAATCATCTTCCTTGCGTCCACGATCAGAGATATCAGAAGTCGAAGATCCAGTATGTATTGTTGCATATTAAAAAATTTTACCTATTTAGTACTATTTTTATATATGACAAATTTTCATACAGGGATCAGTTGGGAAAAGAGCTACGCCTTTGGTGCCATCTGCTGCTCAGATGAGATCTTTACGGAAGGGATCAGATGACCATCTTTCCATAAATGTTGATTCAGAATCTGACAGTCTTATTGATAAACATGAAACTGTTGAAGACAAAGGTATAGTGCTAAAGTTTTATATTTTCATTCCAACCACCAATCATTTGTGAAATTTGCATTAAACTTACATGCTTTCAGGTCACAAATTTAAGTCCCTGCATACGTCTGGTCTTGTGCCAGCAAAGGGGAATATGGTAATTACTTTTAACAACTCATCCGTTTTATATTTATTCTTTGTGGACCACCTAATATTGATGGGCTTATGAAAAAGACCATATTCTAAAGAAGGTTACGTCAGCACCAATAGTAATAGTGGGAATTGAGCCTCATTAAAGATGGTTTGGCTATATGTTAGGTGATTTCTCCTCCATACAGATAGGTAATCGAGTGTAGGAAGGGGAGGTAGGACAAACCCTTTAACTATCTTCGATATTTTGTTAGAAATGGACAGAAAATTGTTTATATGTCAAAGCTGACCTATTATTACCGTGATAAGAATGACCTGTTTCAACTCAAGCACATTTTGACCCCATCCACCCATCTTGTCACAGTGTAGTCATAATATATGTTGGATACTCATATATTCTGAAAGATTAAGGATACAAGGGTGCATTTATATGTGTGTGTGTATAGAAGTCTAAAACCACATTGAGAAAAGAATTGTTCTTAAGATTTAAAATACATAACGTAACCTTTTCTACACCACAGGAGCACATCCCGGTGGCGATAAAATTCATGAAACCTGTTAGTTGGTGTTTCCAGTAGCGGACGGGTGAGTTACTTTTATTCCATCTCATAAGGGTTTTTTTCCTGTAACCTGTTCATTTGATATTCAGCTGATTCACATGAATGTAGAAGAGTCAGCCCGCAAGCAAATTGCACAAGAACTTAAAATAAACCAATCGTCCGTCTACAAAGGTTGTGGCATGTTACCAATCTTTTTATGATAGCGATGTTGTGTCTATAATGTTGGAATATATAGATGGAGGATCTTTAGCTGATTTTTATGTGTGTATATGCAGAATCTGTGCTGAGAAAGCATTAAGAATGCTAAAAGGAACTTAGTTTGGTGGACAAACTGTCAGACTTTCATGGGGTCGTAGTCCTGCGAAGTGAATTCTGATTTTTTTGGCAGAAGAACCGCAAGCGATTTCAAAAGGATTGAACAATACTAACATGGATGTGAAAATGGCAACAAAAGATGGACCAGTCTAAAAAAATTCCGGAAGGTTAGATGATCAATTTCATGAGGGTTGCTTATTTAGATATCACATTATCTAATTTTACTTTTGAGAACAAAGACAAAACACCGTGACTAAAATGTGGCAATTTTGTCACAAACAGGTGGAATGCGCCAAACATGTAGTGAGTTTCCCCTCAAAATCATTTTTTAACGAATGAAACATCTTAAATTATTAGATTCAAAGATGAACTTTTTTTTGTCCTATTGAAACTACTATAATCAAACAAATTACACATTCCATATTTACAAATATAATGGATTAGAAAATTTTAGCGGGTCAACGCAGACCCATTTTGACCCGTTACTCAATATGCCCACCTTGCGACCTGTATCCATATTTATTAAATAGAAAACCTTTGTGTGGTTGAAGTAGTGAACATAATGTTAGTAGTCTAAAAATTTGTTTCATTCAGTGTATACTGGCGTTTTTACAAATCCCAAAGCAGAATATATTAGCTAATTTTAAGGACGACAAGCACCTCCTCCACAACATACACATTTTCAATTAACGCAAGTGCAATCGCATGACAATCAGATGAGTTCCCAGATGCAAACAGAAAATATGCATGGTTCTATGGGACGATTGCAACAGAATAACATGGGACGTATGCAACAAAAATCTGTCTCATCTCTACAAGGGTCTTTTAATACTCCACGAAACATGATGAATTCCATGCATGTCGTTACTAAAGTGACTGGAATCATTCAACATATAAGGTCTGTTTGTTACACGAAAGTTTTTCTAAATTGTTACACAAAAGTTTTGCATTCGTATTTTTTATTTAGTTATATTTGTTTATCTATGAAAGAACTAATAAGTGGTTGCTAAATATGCTATTGCCGCTGTGGGGAATGCAGGTCAAGCGGCTTCGGGTATACAATCTGATATGGAGATAGAGTCTTTTAAGAATAGGAAGCAAAAAACATTCGTCAGCCTGCAAGCTTTTCTGATACATTTTCTGATATGGATACAAATGCAATCATAAAGTTTGCTGAAACCTGACCCATGGGAAACGATTTACGCTCTTTGGTGGTGGAATTCATTATCACATTTATTTTATCTCAGGTTTTTCATCTACTTTACTGTTGTTGTTAAGGTTGTTGTTAACATAGACCACACGTACATTGAAACACCTGATAGGTGAGTTTGTAATCTTGATAATGTTTTAACAATTCCTGTTTAATAACTTTTGTAATGCAGACATGGGATCCCGATAATCCTCAAGGAGCTAAAAGGCTACCTCTGATTTAGTTGAGCACAAGTCTGATTTATACCTTCGAATATTGTGGGGTACCCCTAATGAGGTATTTTCTGCCATAACTTTTGTAATGCAAACATGGGATCCCGATAATCCTCGAGGAGCTAAAAGGCCACCTCCTATTTAGTTGAGCACAAGTCTGATTTATACCTTCGAATATTGTGGGGTACCCCTAATGAGGTATTTTCTGCCATATATATATAATGTAGCTACTTTTCTTGACTGCAAAACAATACCCTGGCTTAATATTAATGAATAATAGCTTTAAGATTGAATAAATTAATGACATCAGTAGGAACAATGAAAAGCACAAGTTAAGAAAGAAATTTGTTAAGACAATATGGCCTTTTGTGTATTAACAATATGTATAGGTAAAAAACAATAGTTGTCATTTACTCTTTTTAAAGATCATATACTGTTAATTTGAGATGAAACTTAACATTAGCTATTATTATCACTATAAATGTGAACTTAACTGACATTTGTTGCTATTTTCGTTCACCTAAGGCAAAGATCATTTTAAGGAGGCATATTAATTTCTTTGATCAATATAAGAATGAGCACATCAATCTTGAAGAGCTACACGAAAATTTGACTGATGAAATTGAATGCAACAATGAAGAAGTCGGTGAAATTTGGACCTGATATATTGGCCAAACTGCGATAGGATATTTGCTACAACGTTTGTCGTTCCTGAGCTTTTCACAGACCGGCCACATAATCGGTAACTCTTTAAGTTTTGGAAATTATAGGTTTTTAAAATTCAACCTTTTTTGGTCTTTTTGTCAAGCTCTTACTGTGCTATGAATGTGTAGGGAGCGAAAAAAGAATAATAGATCAGCAGAAGCGGCGCCGGTGGCAGCAAAATATGTTGATGAAAATGGAGAGCTGGGGAATTTGAGCTTTGAGTTTGAAAGCTTTTTGGAATTTCTCTCGCTTTAGGATCTAACTCCTTCTCTTCAGTGTAAGTCTTGAACTATCCATTTTGGTTGACCTGAATTTGGTTTTATGGTTAATCTGTAGTCTTTAAGCAGTAATGATACATGCCAGAAAAAAGCTATAATGAGGCCTAAACTCCAAATGGTGACAACCCAGCAATGCTACTGTTCCTGTGCTGGTGTATGTAGAATGTGAAGTTGCTGAAATCTTTGGTTGTGTTAGTCATTTGTGTGTAAATTGCAACATTACTCTTAGGAAATTTGGCAAGCATAATCTTAGAATCTTTATTATGAAGAGGTTGTTCTCATTGTTTAATAGACATTTTGATTAATCGGAATTATTATTAGACGTGTTCATGTTCAGTTGTACTTCACTTAATTATAAATGCACTTGGTTATTTGGATCTCCTACAAGAACTTCTTAATATGTTACCATGT
Source organism: Artemisia tridentata subsp. tridentata (assembly GCA_021014915.2). Taxonomy (NCBI): domain Eukaryota; kingdom Viridiplantae; phylum Streptophyta; class Magnoliopsida; order Asterales; family Asteraceae; genus Artemisia; species Artemisia tridentata. The sequence continues at coordinate 59,634,543 of CP139505.1, forward strand.
ATGTTAATCTGTTATGCGTGCATTCGAAGAAGCATATGAATGCTGTTCGCAAGATTGCTGAAATGAAAAAGGATGGTAAACACAGGAACTTTGAAGAAAATGGCAGTGCTTACAATATGATAAGCGTTATCTCAATGTAATAATATAATATAATGACGTATTTGGATTATTTATTAGGACTACTTATATGTTTATTGTGGTTTTTATATAGTAGTGAGTAGTTTTTGCTATTTGGATAGAAGCAAAGTAGTATGTGTCATGAGGTTGTTCAAATAATGTATCTAAAACCTTTCTCAATTGTATATCACATTTCTTATCTATTAGTAAAAAGTTTTATTTGTATGACCAGGACTCAAAATTGCAGTATCTATGTGACAAGCAGTACAAAGTAACAAGGACGAGCATCACAAAAAAAAAGTAGTACTTCCAAGAATCAAGAGCAGTACAAACGACCATACGTTGGCAGTACTAACTTGATAAATGCTACGAGCAGTACTAACAATGAAGCAATATTAACTGAGCATTACAAACTTGAATGTAACCGAAAGAAAAAAAATAATAGCAAGTTGATTGTTTCTATTTTTCTACTGATTATGTAGGTGGGTCGCATTCAATTCAACAAATAGATTCAGGAATTTGAAGAATCATTAGATCGGATAACTGGCAATTTGGGCGCAACTGATGTGCCTAAGGTGTTATCTCATATCCCGTTCTTTGTGGGAATGGGAAGCAATGACTTAAAAAAGGAATAAATTGCTAAAATTAATGTCACGAGGTAAAACTATTTAACCAGTTACACATGTTACTTAATAATAATGAATTAGATAGTTTGATGACTAAACATGAAAACAATAATTACAAGTCATGCCCGCCCATTGGGCGGGCTTTGAAGTTTAGTATATATATATATATATATATATATATATATATATATATATATATATATATATATATATATATAGGGGGGCGTTATTTTTAGAACCCTCTTAAGTGCGGGAACTGCGAGAACTCTTCTAAACCAATGAATTTTTTTTAAATACTAAAAATTATTATTAATTCAAAAGGGTATTATAGTAAAATATAATTTTTATATTCTATTTGAATTTTTTTAATAAATCCGGATTTTTAAATATTCCAAAATTTTCGGATTTTTTTTTTTTTTTTTTTTTTTAGGCTGGCATGGTTCCTATTACAGGTGCATATATGTTTTTTCTTATAAAAGATGAGGTGTATGTATGTTTTTTAAATATGTTTCTAGTATGTAATTGTTTACACTTTTTTTTATCAACCTCTTGATATTTTTGCCTAACCATTATTATTTTTGAAAGTTTGATACACGAATCAAATAAACATTTATAAAATAAAAAAACAAGATTCATAAATTTATATGTTACATTTCATTTAATTACAAATACAACAAAACACACATGAAATAATCGCATCTTTTTATAAATTGCAAATTATCTTCATGTATAAATATGTTCATCAACTTCTAGGTCTTCAATGATCATCATCTTCAATAATCTGAAAGAATAATACACAAAAACAATTAAACCACAAACAAATAGAAAACGAAATTTAATCAAAACTAGGATAACACATGCATGTTCATAGAAAACATGTATGTTTTTACCATACACCTTAATAAAGCTAAAAGATAAACATGCATGTTCATAGAAAACATGTATGTTTTTTTACCATACACCTTCATAAACATAATGGCTAAAGATGCATGTTCATAGAAAACATGTATGTTTTTACCATACACCTTAATAAAGCTAATAGATAAACATGCATGTTCATAGAAAACATGTATGTTTTTTTACCATACACCTTGATAAACATAATGGCTAAAGATGCATGTTCATATAAAACATTTATGTTTTTTCCATACACCTTAATAAAGCTAATAGATAAACATGCATTTACCATACACCTTAATAAACATACTGCCTAAACATAAATGTTCATAGAAAACATGTATGTTTTCTAATGTCAAACAAAAGATAAACAAATGCAACACAGACGAATTAAATCAAAATTCATCCTGTATCATTCTTATTCACAAGCGACAAATCGAGACCCCACATTTATCACCGTCCCACGTAAAAATTTTGACCAATGAAATCACTGTTCCGAATAACGACAAGCAAATCAAGTCCCACATGAACCAAAGGTCAACACCAATGTAGTATCACCATACGAATTAAATCATAAGCGACAATTAGATGTCACTTTTACAAAACGTCAACATCAATTAATAATAGTAACAGAAGCCATGCATTGACCAATACTCTCCATCAATTCACGAAAGATAACGATCACACAAATAAATATAGTATTAAAACTACCTTCAACCCATGTGATTTGATTAACGACAAAATAACATTATTTGAGTACGATGTTATCATCTGCTCTTCAATTCGTCACACAAAATAAAGATCTATAACCTTCATTTAAAATAACGATTACCTTAAAAAAATTTAGATCTGCTTCAGTCGACAATACTTGCTCCAAAACTGATCTTCTTCGACAACGAACAACCTTGTAGATCCTAGATATCGAGAGCAACCCCCTAAGGTGTGATAAAGCAACGTGGATAGTTGTTTGAAGGTGAAAGGATGACGGCCTGAGATTGGAGAAGGAGATAAAAAGGGTGCGGCTAGGGTTTGGGTTTGGGGTGAGGAAGAAGGAGATAAAAAACTGAAAATGATTAGATCTGAAAGTGAGAGAGATATAATACAGTTTAAAATTTTATTGATGTTTAATACCTATAATACCCTTTCAGCATTTTGTTTAGTTGCAAAATAAACCTTCATCTTTTGTTTAATTATAAATTTGGCACTTTTAATCCTAGCCTTTGATCAAACTCATCCAATGGCTTAGATTGGTCCAAAGAGAGTTCTCGCAGTTCCCGCACTTAACAGGGTTCTGAAAATAAAGCTACACTATATATATATATATATAATAATAATAATAATAATAATAATAATAATAATAATAATAATAATAAATAATAATAATAATAATAAATATATAAATAAATAAATAATAATAAATAAATAAATAAATAAATTAAGGTTTGGTCACGAAGGTGTTTACGTGACCAACAATTATTTCGCTACCAAACAAAAAACAAACCCCTAATTTTGCAAAGTCACAAGGTAGCGAAGAATTTTATGTGGCCAACATGTTTTGTCGCTAACAACAAGGAAAAAACAAACATGGGGAATATGAGAAATCTTATGAATGACCGGACAATGAAAAAATTATCTTCTGATTGACATACGAGTGAGATAACCCACGCATTGCTGCGGGACGCTATGATTAAGACATGTTGTGAAGCCCGTTTGTATGAAACAAATGATTTATAAAGACATTATCATATGTTGATCTATTATAAACATTAGTAATTTATACACATTAAAAACTATTGAACCTAAACTTAACAGATGTAGCACATTACAAACGTTTAAGCAAGTCTTCCGAATACACTGGCCGTTAATCTTTTTGGATATACGACCGGTGCAGCGAATCTCGATGAGCAACAATGCCAATCACCGAAGCAGTTTTGTCTTCAGTGGTAATACTCCAACCACATCCCTTATTCACATAAAAGATATATAAAAGTAAGAAACAAACTATATGTTTCCAACATTGTTTCACAACGGAAATCCTACAAAACAAAAAGCAAGGTATATTTCAGCCTTGATCCATTCGCTTTCGTCTTCAATATCGCATTTACTCATCACAAAAAAGACATTACCCATGCACACAACACATTTTTTTTACCATAAATATAACACAATCAACTGGCCTTTGTTTTGGCAGCAAACAAAATCCCATTTAAAACACATTTTAAGTCACTACCTAGCTAAATAATTATATTAAAAAGGAAATTGTAAGGCTAGCATCATACTCAATCTTACTCTTAACAATAGCTACTATAACCAATAATAGGAGGCAAAGTGCGCTCCTACTGGGCAAGAAAAATCCCTTCAAGTGGTCATGTACTATGTAATAGCAAGTTAATACAAAAGTTGTTTTTATTACTGGTTTATATATCAATCTTCGTTATGAATTAAGAATTTCTGTTTTTGTGTGAACAAAACCCATGGAAAATATTGCTGGTGCACTTATTTGTTTAAAGAGAAAATGTGACCCTGGTTTAAAGCTTTCCATAGCCGTACAGGATGCAGAAAAAAGCCTAATGCCCAAGTATATATGTTAGTCCAAAATTAGATGTTACAAATTCTCTACGAACCTTCAAGTGGAACAACACATTTAATAAGATATCTTATCCCGTTTGTTATCATTATGCCTTTGATTCCATATCATAATTTGTGAATTATGAAAACTAACCTTTTTCAAATAGGCAATGACTTCTCAAAATATGCAACATGATTAGTCACCAAGCTCGCTGGAATAGTTGGACTAACTTCATAAATGTTCATATTTCTGCATATGCAGAAGTTTTGTTATAAGGATTCCTACAATCTTTGCATTGCTCACATAAATTTTGGTCTAAAAATGTTCTGGGTCGTCATGACTCATGACCTGACTCGTTCGCACCTAAGTCAGTTTTGACTCATTACCCAAGCACCTTGAACTGCGTGTTACCTCTAAAAACTGAGCTAATGTGCTTTTCCAAAATCAAATAGGCCTATAAGCCGATTAAATTAGCTAACCTAAACACACCCTTAACTTGATGATAGAAAGGTTAAGTTACAAACATATTACGTGTTCTCCTAAAATCTCCATCTCGGATAAACTCCTAGTAAACTTTTTTTAACCTACAACGTTTCTCCTCACCATTGTTAAACGTGCAATTTAGGTGGGCTGGGTAATGGGTCATAACGGTAATAATTTTAAAACTGCTTTTAGCATGTACGCTTGGTTTGAATCCCGAACAGTTTGTGTCCACTTGTTTATCAGGAAAAATATTTTGAAAGGCTTTAAGTATAAGAAAATTTTAGCCATTTTAGCTACAAATTTATGTTTTACCCGAAACAACTTTTAACTGTAGGTACCGTTTTGGCAGTCGGGAAACCCTCGCCTACTTTCGTCTCTGCTGCTTTGTACCCTTTTCCCATAGACAGGCTTGGTTTTTTTCCCTCATATTTTTGTTTTCCATGTCATCAATTGCGCTAAAGCATTAACCTCATCTCGATCAACCTATTTTCATCAAACATATTTTAACATATTAATCCTCTGTTGAATACATATTATAATCTTGATTTAGTGAGAGTTACAACAAATAACATTCTAAAAATAAGTAATTCTTTTTTAGTTAGATCCTTTAACATAATCCAAGTGTACCCATTTGTACTTGGTAACTCTAAAGTAATTGCACATTCATATGCTCTTCACAATTAGAAACATGTTTCACGTGTATCCGTCACTACCGAAAGGACCGGTCATTGATGGTGAACATTGTGGTTTCAATGACTTCAGCAACTTTCAAAACACGCAGGTATATTTACGTGATTTTAGGTTTCACACACACACACACACACACACACACACACACACACACACACACACACACACATATATATATATATATATATATATATATATATATATATTATATATATATATATATATATATATATATATATATGTGTGTGTGTGTGTGTGTGTGTGTGTGTTTTATGTATGTGTGTGTGTGTATGTGTGTGTGTGCGGGGGGAGAGAGAGAGAGAGAGGATCAAACACTTAGGATGTAACTCCTTGATAATGTGTTTAAGATACTTTGAGGTTATAATGTTATATAGTTAAGTATGCGGAATCTACTTAACAATACTTAGAAGGTCTTGTTTGATGTAACAGTAATGTAATATGAACAATGAACACAGTGTTTAACTCCAAACGATTCAATATTATTCAGGAATAATACGAGTGATCTCAATATCACTAGGGTTACAAAGACCTTGAATCTTAACAAAACTTATATGACTCGTACATAAACATCTAACCTAGGACCTCTTTTAATAGACATAAGGAGTCATTTACAAGATAAGTATATACCCGTATATTTCTAACTAATTGTGATATACATACAATCTATACCATACTTATCCTTGACACGTTCTTATCATTCAGCAGTACCTTCACATATATACTAGCAGTACTAACTTATAGTTTGTACTGTTAGTTATTCTTCAGCAGTCTTCAGTTATACACTACCAGTTTGTACTGTTAGTGTATTCTTCCAGCAGTACTAAGTCAAGAACATTTAATTCCCAACAATCCTCCCCTAAACTTGTGATTTACCCTAAATCATCAAGTTTCTATGAATTAAATAAGGATTGTGAGAATTCTTCCAAACACTACATAGTCAACCTTAGTCTTCTGGCTTTCATTTCATCTGATAGTTGAAATATCTTCCTTATCAACTCTTCTTGCCATCTCTGAATCTTCTTCAACTTTAAGTCTTGATGCAAGCATAATCATAAGAACTTCTGCTCTCAGTGGATAATATTTTTCAACAAACATGTAGATTTCCACTCCTGCTTTAGTAGAAACTCTGTGAACTCCATAGTTGTCAAATAACCTCCATGTGGTGGATGACGATCCATGACCTAAGGAGGAAGATGAGAAAGTAGCATCGGAGGTGAATTTACGACCACGTTTAGCCCCTTTGTCACTACATGGCTTAGTACGGCGTTGTGGTCCACCAAGAGATTTCATGACGGGATCAACAAGAAAATAGTCGACACTATTGAGATGTGGGTAATTTGCCATAACCCAACGGAATAGACGAGTAAGCAACATACCATATGGCATGAGCTTATCGGTCCGACTGTGAATGTTTGCCATTCTTTTTGCCATGTAGTATGTGAGGTTGTATGGCTCCTCGGTACTTAGGCAATAGAGCATATGGGCAAGACTTGCCGGAACATGATCCCGGTTGCCCGCAAGAGACAAAACGTTTTCACGCAGAAGGAGTTCCCAATTTTTGAGATCGGGAAGGAGTTCTTTTAGATAGATGCGATTGGGGTCGAGATGAACTATGGAACCATCACGCTTTTGGTGCGTGTTGGCGACTCGAGGAATTTGGACATGATGCTTTATGCTTTCAATGTCGGGAATATCGGTAAGGTATGGACCTTCACTTTCAAGATGATAGTGAAGTGACTCTAAAGAATGGTCTTCTGTGTATGCACACTGACCATATGAAGGAACACCGAAAATGTCACCAAGCTCGGTGATGGACAACATGATATTTTGGTTTTGGATCCAAAAATCAAGGAAGACATTACCCTCTAGGTCATTGAAGGTACGGACACGACTGTAGAATTCGAGGAAAAAACGAGGACAGATTTGATCACTTATTTTATATAAGCAATCAAATTGGATAGTAGGAAATCATGCTTGGATGCCATTCAAAGGAACAAAATAAGCATCGACTACACGACCTTCGTTTATATATCGATGTTGGACTCTAATAAGATAAGCTTTTTGCTCATCGGAGATGTTTGGATCATCGACTAAGATAGGAATGTAAGATTTGGTATCTTGATAATCGACACGAGGCATTGTTACCTACAAAAATATAAGTATGTATATGTTAACTTGTTGCATTTTGATGATCACATTCCTAGTGTGTGTGTGTGCCTAAATGCAAACTATGTGGAGGTGCAGTAATCTCGACTCTAAAACAAAACTAATGAGATTACCCAAACGCTCCTAACTTCACTTTTGCTCAATCAAATATGTCGAAAAATACACATTAATTATGTAATTCGATCAATATTTGTGAGATCATGTATGCATGCAAAAACTATTTTAGTTTGCATCAACAATGCACGAAAAATATTTCATGATCCTAGTTTCGTGAGATTTTTCAAAAAACAATGGAATTGGGGTGTTTGGCAAAGGCGTCAACTTGGCACCAAAATTCTTAAAATTGAAAAGCTTGAGTGTTGATGACTCCTAATCCAATTTTAAGTATCCTAGACATGATTCCACTAAAAATATTTAATCTTAATCCGATATAATTAGTGAAATTTGAACTAAAATATATAATAAAAGTGGGTTTATGCAAATCCTATGATTAGGGAATCATGTAAGTTATACATTGTCTAATCCTAGTACCAATTGCATAAAACTTCAATCAAAACTGAAAAACCCCAATTCGATTTTATGCATAAGAACAAACCCTAGACTCAAATTGAAAATAAATTAAAGTTAATTAACTTACAATTGATGTTGTAGTGATTAAGATTCTTTAAACGCAATGCCTCGATCTTGATTTACAAGAGTGTAGTAGGATTTGGGTCTGATGTTCGGTTTTGACAGCAAGATGGAATTGAGTATTATGTTTTGAATGAGTGTGCAGAGGGAAAGAAGAGGAAAAACGTGTCTTTCAAACGCACGGTACCACTAATGTTTAGTGGTGCCGTGCCACTTTAATGGTGTCGTGCATGTTTGAGACTCATTTTTGTTCCTTTTTGACTTTTGCCGAATTAATCTTACTTAATTAGTAAGATTTTTTTTTGACTCGAGGGAAGAGTTTATACCTAATAAACTATTTTTAACGGAAACGATTAGACGAGATGATAAGAAATGACTTTAGTATTTCCGAGGAAATGCACAAGTAGTCATTGGAGGAATACGAGGGATGACTTTAATATTTCAAGTGAAATATTTAGAAGTCATGAGACGAGACGTAAGAGATGACCTGATATTTCCAGTGAAATATCTAAAGGTCGTGAGACGAGATAGAAGAAATGACTTTAATATTTCCAGTGAAATATTTAGAAGTCATGAGACGAGACGTAAGAGATGACCTGATATTTCCAGTGAAATATCTAAAAGTCATGAGACTAGACGTAAAGGATGACTTCAATATTTCCAATGAAATATTTGAGTGGTCATGAGGGAAATGAAAAGGATGACTTGATAAGTCATGAGGCGAGACGTGGGAAATGACTTCAATATTTCCAGCGAAATATTTGAGTGGTCATAAGAAGGATGTGAGGGATGACTTAATATTTCCAGTGAAATATTTAGCAAGTCATGAGATGAGACGTAAGGGATGACTTTAATATTTTCAGCAAAATATTTAAGTAGTCATAAGGAGGATGTGAGGAATGACTTAAAAAAGTCATGATACGAGACGTAAGAAATGACTTCAATATTTCCAGTGAAATATTTAGAAAGTCATGAGATGAGATAGGAGAGATGACTTTAACATTTCTAGTGAAATATTCAAATAGTCATGAGAGGGATGTGAAGGACGAATTTGAAAACATGGGAATTGTGAAATTCATTGAATGTGTTCCATCATTCCTAGATCTAGACGAAGATAGTTAGAGGATTCTCGTTTGAGAAGTTTGGTTGGGATATCGACGATGTTGTCCTTTGAGGAAAACTTTTTCTAAGAAGATGATTCCTCTTTGGACATTATCGCGATGGAGGAGATGACGTACTTTGATGTGCTTCGTACATGAGCAATCCACGTGGTTCTTGGTCAAGTCAATTTGCACTTCGGTTGTCGCACTTCATAGGAGTGTCATTGAGATGGATGTCGCAGTCGATTAGAGCTTGTTTCATCTATAGTGCTTGTTGTTATGCCTTTCCAGCGCTTACGTATTCGACTTCGGTCGTGGAGATAGCAAGAGTTGTTTCTTTCTTGGAGAACCAAGAAGTTTGACAACAACCTATAAAGGTACAAACATCACTCTTACTTTTTTAATCCACATTATCTCCCGCATTATCAGAGTTGGTATAGACAACAATTTCTACACCAATCTCCTTGAGATATTACAATCCCAAGTGTATAGTGCCTTTAATGCATCAGAAGATACACTTAACCGCTTTTAAAGTAAGAAGTTTTGTGATCCTTCTTACAAGCGAGCATAAGTGCAGACACTAGACATGATATTAGGCCTACTTGTCGTTAGGTAAATCAAATTACCTATCATGCCCCTAACCTAGTACTATCCGCGCACTCACCTACATCGTTTCTTGTGAGATTCGTCTCTGCGGACATGGGCGTTTATATTGATTAAGATTGTTCTAAGCTAAATATCTTATATATATATATATATATATATATATATATATATATATATATATATTATATATATATATATATATATATATATATATATATTATATATATATATACTAGACTTCAAAGCCCGCCCGATGGGCGGGCATGACTTATGATTATCGTTGAAAAAAGAGATATAAATGTACCAAATTTTTTATTGAATGCATTAAGAACGAAAAGAAATAAACGGTTATCGAATATGAGGGAAAAAAAGATCCAAAGTGGTACGCAAGAACAAAGTATCAAAGCATAGCCCGTTCGATGGGCGGGCATGACTTATGAATATCGTAGGCATATTTTTTTTATAACAAAAGAAGGGTGGTAAATAATTGTAGGCATATTTTATAGTTTTGCATAATAGTTTTTATGGTTTTTTTCATGGACATATATAACTATATACGTGTTAATTTTGTTCCAATATTTTGTCTATTTTTTTACAAACAATAGATATGTCAAATACATTATAAGTATTTAGAGTGTTTGCAATATTTATAGGTGTAATATAATAAGTTAACGAAAGAACAAAGTATCAAAGCATAGCCCACCCGATAAGCGTGCGAGCCTTATGAATGTCGTTGAAAAACTTAAGTTACCGAAAATAAGTTATAAACATGCCAAATTATTTATTGATTGCATTAAATAAATAATGAATAATGGCAAATCATATGCACATAAATAAATAATGAATAACGGCAAATATGTTATTAAAGAATACCATATTTGTTGTTATTCATTTGAGTTTAATTGATAATGATAAAAAAAGCCATGTAAATAATCATAAAGAATACCAACATATGATGATTGAATTAAGAATACTCAAATGTGAATCTAATATATGAAAGATTTTAGCAAAAACAAAATACATTAAACATGTACACATTCTCGTGTTGGATAATAATAAATAAAAATCAGATGTTGTGTTTATTATTTGTGTATGAATGCGAAGAAAAAGGTTGGAAAAACACTTCAAAGACATTTGAGGTGAAGGGGCCTTCTACACAACCCAACTTGCAGATTGTTGCAGGGATCATCTGGCCTTCAAATAAAATATATAGTCATACCCGATATAACTTTATGTATACAATGAAGGCATAACCTTTATCTATTGTCTCAAATCAACTTTGTTTACGTCAAAACATGTCTTCTTACATTAGAGCCGGTAATAAGCGATTAGTCTATTACACTCCCATTAGCTCAGGCAAACATCCCTTTGATATAGAAATTAGATTTACATATAAAGTAGTAATATTAGCCAAACACCCATTTAAATATACAACAAACATCCCTTAAGATAGAAATTAGATTTACATATAAAGTAGTAATATTAGCCAAACACCCATTTATTATACAATAAGCTATAATGCTCCTCCTTATGTTAAGTACACTATAAGAGTTTATTGAAACGTGGACCGTGTACCTTATTTAGCTCATTCATTGTACTTTTAAAACTAAATCATGAGAAGGACTTGATAGTTCCTGGCGAAAGAAAATAGGTAGAACCTTATGGTAAGTACACTAAAAGTGAGGCCCGATATTGAATGGTGACAGAACTTATCTAACACCTTCTATAAGCTCTTAGGACCATTTTGGACTCTAGGTTGTTAGACCTTGATCTAGGGTAAACTATGATAAGCATAATGATAATATTGGCGGAATATTCAAATGAAAGAATCAATACTATCACAACAAGGTTTTGTCAAACTTTCTCTTTGTTATTAAACTTAGCCCCAATGCTATGTGATCAAATATAGCACGATTACACTCTAATCAGGTATCAAAGATCCTTGAGGCTAAACAAACCTAACAACATTAGACCCCTTGTCTGATGTTCCCATACACACTCACTGTTTGATGTTTTACATTTGTAACACACTTTGTGTTTTGAGTTCTAAGCACAGTAAAACACTCTGGTGGTTAACTTCTAACCACACCTTTTATCTAAGGGTAAGATCTCCTTTTTTATAGAACAAATGAGATCATTACAAAGTTGATAAGTCTTGTCTACTACTTGCTTGTGTGTGTCAGTCATTAAGATACAACATGTATCTGTGTTTACAACTTGTTGACTGAACACATATGAAAGATATTATCTACCGTATATAATTGACTCTTATACACAAAATATCTTTTTCATTCTTATCCATTCAGCAGTAGTATGAGTCACTCAGTTATCTTCTCAGCAGTAGCTTCTTTGCACTAGCAGTACTAACTGCTGCCTTCTTTGCACAAGCAGTACTAACTGCTGCCTTCTTTGTACCAGCAGTACTAACTGCTACCTTCTTTGTACTAGCAGTACTAACTCAGCAGTTAGTACTGTTAGTTGTAACTTGAGCAAACTTCAACAATACACTAGCAGTAGAATAAAATATTCTAGCAGTAGAATCTTTTATGCCTAGCAGTAGAATCTACTTGGTGTATTTTGCTTATCATTTCAGAAATCCTCATGTTTCATTCTTCTTGTTTTGTATCATCAAATCTATGAAAAATATAAAACCCAACAATCTTTCCCTATTTGATGATGATAAAATAAACACATTCTTGTACGAACTTCCCTAGACGAAGTAGAGAAATTGAGATAGTTAAATCTCACCATGAATGAAACAATATTGTCTTCCCCTTAATCCATGCTATCCACCACAATATCTCTTCCCCTTTTTGTTATCAATAAATAGGAAATATAAGCAGTAAAAACTTGGTGTAACATATAAATGGTTAAGCATCTGAACATTTAAGCTTCCTCTGAAACCCATATGTTAACCATTTGAATCTCCAATTCTGTAGGCTTTATGACTGATGAAGAAAACTAACCATTACTAACTTGATGATGAAACAGAATAAACCAACCTTGTGTCTTATGTCTTGTACTAAAACAGACTTCGAACATATACCCATTTTATAGAGAGACCGCAATCTCTTGACAATAAACTCATCTCCAATGAGACACTGAGCACTACAATGTAACTCCTTTAAGTGTTTGTCAATTCGTAGTCATATGAAATATCTGAACAAATGAACAAGTTATCTTTAAAGTGTAACACCCACCTTAAGATATGATAAGAGCACAACCTTGAAAAATTCCACTTTATCTTCAAATAAGTAACAAGTTACCTTCTGCTCCAATAAGAAATAAAAACAAGCCTTTAATCTTTTAAGAACAAAAACTAACTTCTTTTGTGTGTGATTCTTCCCCTTTGTGTGTGTAAACAGAGAACTCTTTGAAAGAAAAATTAAGCAAAAACAATTTTTTCTTCTTTCTTCTTCTCTCTTTAACAAAAACCTTGCAACATCCTAGATCGGGAGCCTCCCACTCTGATACCACCTGACAGAACTTATCTAACACCTTCTATAAGCTCTTAGGACCATTTTGGACTCTAGGTTGTTAGACCTTGATCTAGGGTAAACTATGATAAGCATAATGATAATATTGGCGGAATATTCAAATGAAAGAATCGATACTATCACAACAAGGTTTTGTCAAATTTTCTCTTTGTTATTAAACTTAGCCTTAATGCTATGTGATCGAATATAGCACGATTACACTCTAGTCAGGGATCAAAGATCCTTGAGGCTAAACAAACCTAACAACATCAGACCCCTTGTCTGATGTTCCCACACACACTCACTGTTTGATGTTTTACATTTGTAACACACTTTGTGTTTTGAGTTCTAAGCACAGTAAAACACTCTGGTGATTAACTTCTAACCACACCTTTTATCTAAGGGTAAGATCTCCTTTTTATAGAACAAAGGAGATCATTACAAAGTTGATAAGTCTTGTCTACTACTTGCTTGTGTGTGTCAGTCATTAAGATACAACATGTATCTGTGTTTACAACTTGTTGACTGAACACATATGAAAGATATTATCTACCGTATATAATTGACTCTTATACACAAAATATCTTTTTCATTCTTATCCATTCAGCAGTAGTATGAGTCACTCAGTTATCTTCTCAGCAGTAGCTTCTTTGCACTAGCAGTACTAACTGCTGCCTTCTTTACACAAGCAGTACTAACTGCTGCCTTCTTTGCACCAACAGTACTAACTGCTACCTTCTTTGTACTAGCAGTACTAACTCAGTAGTTTGTACTGTTAGTTGTAACTTGAGCAAACTTCAACAATACACTAGCAGTAGAATAAAATATTCTAGCAGTAGAATCTTTTATGCCTAGCAGTAGAATCTATTTGATGTATTTTGCTTATCATTTCAGTAATCCTCATGTTTCATTCTTCTTGTTTTGTATCATTAAATCTATGAAAAATGTAAAACACAACAAATGGTATGGTCTTTGTCAATTAAATCAAGAGGTAAACAATAAATTATAAGAGGCTAATGCAAATTAAACTCATTTTACCTGAAAAGTATGCGGGTTGTATAAGGTAACCTTTAACTGCTATTTCTTGATTCAATCTTGATATTAGATCCTCCATATCTGTTTTTTCGGTTCCCAGTCTCCTCTGCATACTAATCAGAACTCTATTCATATTTTACTGCTGCCCCAATGGAAGAACTAAGTTTATATCACTTGATGGACTTAGGTGGCTATCTGCCAATGAATTAGAAAACCCCATATCCAGTGATACACCTCTTCTCAATGAACTTGCTTTATTCCCGGGACTGCCATTTGAAAGCTTCTCGGAATTGAGAATTAACTTACTATGTTCTTTATCAGACAAATAATCCCCTCCATTCCCATTCTTCTCACCACCCATTATAACTTTGTTAATCTCTCATGCATGAACTGTATTCCTAGAATGCCCTTCCACCTGCTCCAAGATAGCATTTCCCATTAATAAGCCTTCGTCTATATTAGACATACCGTGTTTGACAAGTTTTTCTAGTGGACCCATCAAATCTTCATCAAGTGATAAATCCTCTGTAGCAGCTAGCTTTTAATATATTATCTCTTCCGTAGCTTGAAGTTCCTATTTCCGAATTCTCATAAGCAGTGTCACTACCATAGTCTGGTGTAAGTGTCGTACTACCAGAAGCAACGGATTCATTTGAGCTGGGATTAATATGCGGAGACATGGTGTTACCCACAGAATGGTTTCCTTGTCTAATTTGTGGGTTTTCATCTTGAAATGCTGCAAGAGAATTATGATATGCAATCAGAGATCTAAGTTCTGACATGGTAGAAAATAGAGGTGCAATGCCAGCCTAGTTACTTATAAATGGATAGATTCGGGTTAAGTTCTATTTCTAAAAGGTCAATTCGTCAAACAGGGTGAAAGTCGCCAAAAGTTTGTTTCAAATTTGATTTATGCAACCTATAAGATCTCTTTATAAGATTAGATAATTTTTGTAATAATATATTTTATGCCTTTATTTCCTATAGCTTGCCTTTATTTTTTTGTAATCATAACTAAGAGACATATTTATGTTAAGCAAAATTGACAAAAAGGTTTTTTAGGTGAAGCTGGCTTGACCCATAACAAAATACCATTTTGACCTATTAGTCAACTGCTATTACACGATTAGCTATAGACAGAAAGAGGGAACGTTGTAAAGCACATTAAGTGTGTTTGAAGTAAAGCATGGTGAAGTAATCAAATACATACATGATCGAGCAACAGATTCCAGTTCTAGAAAGAATGCCACTACAATGCTTCTTGATATATCGATGTCAGATAGCAACTTTGTCATCCACTCCTCCAAAGAGCAACGGCGCTCCATAATAGGAAACAAATGCATCCTAAATACCTATACATATTTTCTACTTATTTGCAAGCGAAATATACATACATGTGTTTGCAAGTGGTGTAACTTAAATAATAAGAAGAACCAAATAAACCGTTGATAACAACTACGAAAAGTTAGATAGCTTCACGTTTATCTCAATGACCAGCCAAAATTTAACAATACCGCTCTAAATTGCAATAATTACTTAAGACCTACATTTAAACACCCAGGTAGTCACTTACAGCAATCTTTATAAGCACATAGTTAAGCTTGCTCAACTGTGCTTGCTAAATCTTGTTCCTAACCATATATTAATGCAACTTTTAACTGGCCATATAGTTCATAGGATGTTCTTATATGAGCAACCTAAATACTAAAGACAACCATATATAGTGCCAATATAGAAATATTTATATGGACCAATATCAATGTTATCAATAATTCGTAGTTACTAATTGCCAACACGTAATCTCCACTTAAAACTTTGCTCACAAAGATATGGTGTCATTTATCTGTTATAGGCAAGAACTCAAGTACGGTAACTACCTCTTCCAACAATGTTTGACTTTTTAACCGCAAGAGTACCTTTGGTGGTGCTGGCGGAAGATTCTTTTTTGGGAATGCCTTCCTAAGCTGGAAAAGTTGAGTTAAAAAGTGAGCTGAACATCAAAGTGCTTACATAGCCCATCATGAATGATACAACAATATAAATGTACTTACAGCAGCAAGTAACCTTAAGAAATCATTGGATCTTCTTAATACTGCTCGAGTTGTTGTGACCCCTTCAGGTGATTGTATACCAACCACAACCCTGTAGACTGTAATAAGAAGGTTAAATATAATTTAAACATAAAATATACAAAAAGCAATAGATATAGCCGAGGAGAAACAAGTTAAAAATACTACAACCCACATCCACACCAAATACAAATTTGTTCAATGCTGCATAGTTTGCAAAAATACTACAAATTACGTTCCATGGTGAAAAGTACACATTTGTGAATAAAAATTAGGCACAGATTGCAAATAGTACATTTATCTGCACGGAGAATCATTTCCATATTATGCATCTCTAATGATCGAAATATAGAAACCAAATCACATGACATATGTAGCTTCCAACGAATTTTTCAAACCACGCAAGCAACTTATATCGACGCCATATATAATCTAGACTCGGTCATATCTCTTATTTATATCAACTTGTGCTTCCACATTTTATGAACACAACATATTTATATCTACAAAATCTTTACACAAAAAGAAAAACAGCTTATGTGTTGGGAATTCTGCTAAGGAAGAATTCTGCTGAAGGTTACTGCTGACGGAATTTGCTGAAGTGTTGGATTCTGCTGAAGAAGTGTTTTCTGCGAAAGTAGAGATTCTGCGTAGTTTGTTTCTGCTGATATAGATATTCCGCGTATTTTATTATTTGTTAGGATATGTACGAGCTTTATTAGGAAACGATTATGATTATCTTGTTTAGTTTTTAGAAGATACGTTTCTTGTGAAACGGTTTAGGGTTTCTAGTAAAATGATTTAGGGTTCCTTATCTATAAAAGGAACACATTATTATGTATGAGGTACGAGTTTAGAAAAACAAGTTCTTAGTATTAATCAAAGATCCATAGAGGATCAATCGTTCTTAGTTATCTGTGTTCTTACTTGTGTTTAATTTCCGCTTTAGAATACAAGTATTAGAGACTTTCTATTAGTGTGTTTGTGATTACATAAACATTACTAACGATCCACGAGCGCTCAAAGATCTATCAAGGTCTAAGGTTCTACAAGTGGTATCAGAGCCTCGGGAGAGTCTCTGTGATACTAAGAACATCTTTTCTTTTACACCCTCTCAATCAAAACAACCAAAACAATGCCTGGATCAGACGATGGATCAGAAGTTAACAACAACCATAACACCACATCTATGCAACAACTCACTCTCACCAACAGCAATGCAAAGTTCCCATATCTCAAGAAGGAAGAGTATGAATTGTGGGCTATGAAGATGCAGAACTGGATCACTAATATTGATTGGAATCTTTGGGAAATTGTCAAAAAGGGAAATAGTTTGAAAAGGCACACCGAAGATGCTGATGGCAAGATTACCATCCTTGGTCCTAAAACTGCTGAAGAGGTTCTAGCTGTACAGAGAGAGAATAAAGTTAGAACTATTCTCCTTCAGGCTATACCAGATGATCATATGGGTGACTTTCACTACATGCAGGATGCAAAGGACATCTGGATGGCCATCAAGGCTAGGTTTGGTGGGAATGATGAGTCAAAGAGGATGAGGAAATCAATGCTAAAACAGCAGTTTCAAGAATTCCAAGCCTTTGAGGAAGAAGGCATCCATAAGGGGTATGACAGGTTCCATAGGATTTTGAGTCAATTGAATCAGCTGAAGGCCAGGCCAGACAATGAGGATTGCAATGCAAAGTTCTTGCGATCTTTACCTCCATCTTGGCTGCAAGTGAGCATTGCACTCAAAGCTAAAGGTGGACTGGATATGCTATCTTTTGATGATCTCTACAATAAGCTTAAGACTCTTGAGCCTGATGTCAGAAGTCCCATTCGTTCATCCACTCCCACTTACTCAGCTTTTGTCAGCTCCACCTCCAATAAGATGACTCAAATTTCAAGCCCAAGCTCCTCAGCATCATCTTCCTACACCAACACCAGACCAAATTCACAACCACAGTCTAGTGGTGTATTGGAAGATGTACTTCACTCTTTTGTTGCTAATTATGATCATCAGCAGCAACTTGCTTTTGAGGATTTTGATCAGGTGGATCCTCTGGATTTGGAAGAGATAAACTTGAAGTGGCAGGTGGCCATGCTCACATTGAACGTCCAGAGGTTTGAAAAGAAGTCTGGGAGAAAGTTTGGTTACCAGGGAAGAGATCCAGCTAGATTTGACAGGATGAAGATCAAATGCTATACTTGTGGACAGATGGGTCACTTCAAACGAGAGTGCAAGGATAGGAAGGCTGGTGATGAGGTTAGGTATACTACCTATCAGCGGAATCAAGTGGAAGCTGGGAAAGCTGGAGCTTTGGTTACTCTGGATGACCATGTTAACTGGAAGGCACATGAACCTGATAATGATGAAGCTTCTGGGCAGAGTGGATTGCTGGCAAGCTGTACTACAGAGGATCAACATGATCAAGTTGCCTTTATGGGCATCTCTCAGGTACATAATTGTGTTTTTGGTTGTAGTGAAAGATATAATGAACTTAAGGAGGCATATGATGAATTGAAACCTAAATATAATGAATGTTATGTTGAAGTTGAGGCTTACAAACAGGCTTTAAAAACTTTAGAAAGACAGAAAATTTGGTTTCAAAAGAATCAGGTTGCTTATGATGAAAAGATAGGGGTGTTAGAGAGAGATTTAACATGTACTACAAATGAATTAAAATGTTGTGAAAAGAAAAAGGCTAAACTAGAGTTAGAGAACCAAGAACTACAAGAGAAACTAGAGAAGGAAGTAGCTAGTCATAAAACTTGGTTAATATCAGGTGATAAGTTATCTAACTGTCTCTATAATAGTCAACCTGTAAACTCTAGTATAGGTTTAGGTTTTAAAAAATATGTTGGTTTAGAGGCTAGGTTTGATATGGGTAAATCTACACCAGCAGGCTTAGCAAATTTTGTTAAAGAAGGAAAATTACATGCTGTGCCTGGACCTATTAGAGGAGAATTCATGCCCACTACCAACACCACCACAGACTTTGATGGATACACACCATCTTTATGGCAAAAAGTCAAGTGACTTGCCAGACCCTGATTCTAATTCTACTGACTTTGTCTCTTGTTCTTCTAGTGACAAGTCCTCTGACCAAGGGTCTACTACCAGTTGTGATTCAAGTGAAAAGTCAGACCTTCCCAAGACCTCACCAAAGCCTACACCCAAGACTCCCTACAAGCCTGTTAGAGTTGTTGCTGATGAATCAAATTCAAAGACAGTTTCCTCTGAAGACTTGTCATTTAATTCTTTGCAAAACAATGTTTTTAATTCTGTCAAAAACAATTCTGTTAATGTTAGTGGTTTGAATAATCTTGCATGTAATGGAACATCTTTCACTTTTAATAAATCTTCTAAAAAGAAGAAATGCTTTGTGTGTGGAAGTAAATTTCATTTGATTAAGGATTGTAATTTTCATGAGCAAAGATTGGGTGTATGTGGTGGTCAAAATAAACCTAGACCAATGTGGAATAATGTTAAGGATATACCACCATATGTTCCACAAGCAACTCATAAGACCAGCAATTCTGCTGATAGACATTCTCCATCTGCTGGGAGAAGACCTATTGCAAGACCATATGTGAGACCAACTAGTTCATACTTTCAGAATGGTTATTGGCCTGGATTTATTGACCCAATGTATGTGGGTAGGGGATATTGGGATATTGTTGTTAAGCCCTCAGCAGGTTGTTTTTGGACTAAAAAGGGACCTAATTTTCATAGCAGGTCCAAGAACAATGGTGGATCTTATACATCTACATGGACTAACTCTTATGATCCTCAAGGCAGGCTCAAGTCAGTAATGACTTGAGTCTCCAAAGTGTACTTATATTTTGTATATTTTTTGTTGTTGTTGTAGGATCATCCTCTGAAAAGTAAAGAAGTAGGCATAGTAGATAGTGGTTGTTCCAGGAGTATGTCAGGAAACATAAAGATAATGCATGATTTTGTACCCATTGAAGGAGGAGGCAATGTGACTTTTGGTGGAGGAGATGGTAGAATCACTGGGAAAGGAACCATCAGAACACCTAATTTGGACTTTGAGAATGTGTATTATGTGAAGGAACTGCAACATTTCAACTTGTTCTCAGTATCAAATTGTAACTTCTGGGAACTCTCAGCAGAATTGTTGTATCTTCTGGAAGTTTGAAGTCTTTAGAGAGCACAAGACATTCATCCTCAGAGAAGAATACTTTGTTCTCAGTATCACAAATTTGTGACACCAAGAACAAAGTATTCTTCTCTGAGGATGAATGTCTTGTGCTCTCTAAAGACTTCAAACTTCCAGAAGATACAACAATTCTGCTGAGAGTTCCCAGAAGTTACAATTTATACACATTCAATTTGAATGATGTTCAACCTGAAGGTGACCTAACATGTTTGGTGGCTAAAGCTTCCCTGGATGAGTCTACAAAATGGCATAGAAGGATGGCTCATGTGAATTTCAAGACCATTAACAAGCTTTCTAAACTTGGTCTAGTTCATGGACTTCCTTCCAAAGTCTTCACAAATGAGCACAATTGTGTTGCCTGCAACAAAGGAAAGCAACACAGAGCCTCATACAAAGCCATTACTGCTGTGAGAACAATCTCAGAACCTCTTCAGTTGCTGCATATGGATCTCTTTGGTCCAACTCAAATCAGAAGTATTGATCACAAGTACTTCTTCCTGGTAATCACTGATGACTATAGCAGGTTTTGTTGGGTATTCTTTTTGAAAACTAAAGATGAAACATCTCCAATTTTAAAAGAATTCATTACCCTTGTTGAAAACCAGCTAAACAAAAAGGTTAAAGGTATTAGGTGTGATAATGGGACAGAGTTCAAAAATGTTGTTTTAATAGACCTCTGTCAGTCTAAAGGGATAAAAAGGGACTATAGCAATCCAAGAACCCCATAGCAAAATGGGGTTGCTGAAAGAAAGAATAGGACCTTAATAGAGGCAGCAAGATCCATGCTTGCAGACTCTAAATTACCCACTATGTTCTGGACTGAAGCAGTAAGCACTGCTTGTTATGTTTTGAACAGGGTATCCATCACTAGACCTCATTTCAAGACACCTTACGAACTTCTCACTGGGAAAGTTCCTGATATTCATTATCTCAAACCTTTTGGATGTCAAGTGACCATTTTGAACACTAGTGATCCACTGGGAAAGTTTGATGAGAAAGCTGATGAAGGGTATATTGTGGGTTATTCAGCACATAGTAAGGCTTATAGGGTATATAATTTAAATGCTAAAAAGATTGAGGAGACCCTTAACCTGAGATACCTAGAAGACAAGCCTAATGTTTAGGGTCAAGGTCATGCTTGGTATTTTGACTGGATTACTTAACTGATTACTTGGGCTATACTAGATATGTTGCTAACCAATCTGCAGGTTCTCAAGAGTCTCCCACTAACAATGCAGGTACCCTGGATGATGACTCAGATAGTGAGTCTGAGCATGATGAACAAACAATTGTTGTACCTTCTTTTTCTCCTAACCATTTTGCAGGTGATAGCTCTAAAGAAACTTCTGATGAGATTGAAGATGAGTCACACTATGCAGAGGACCTTGCTAGACTCAAGAAGCAGGAGCATGCAGCCAATCAAGAAGCTGAAAGACTTGGTGTGGAGTCAGCACAACCAGTCAGTGGAAACCAGGATTCTGCTGACAGTTCTCCTGTTTCCCCTAACATCACCAATTCTGCTGACAGTTCTCCTGAAGGTTCTCCCATTTCTCCTAGTGTGTCCACAGACTTTGAAGAGCCATATACACGTTTTCCAAGTCCTTCTGATCTTGGGAATCACCAACCCAAAGCTGGAATCTTCAACTCAGCCTCCTATGACAGTGATTTTGGACCCAATGTGAACAATCTTGACACCACAATTGATGTCAACCCCAATGCTACCAAAAGGATCAACATTGCTCATCCCCAATGTAGAAACTAATGACGTGCCAAACATAGTTTATTGGATCGTGTTGAGCCTTAGGGTTTAACAATAACAATGAACAATATTAATACACAGCCGGAATAAGAACAAATCAATTGTTATTGACACAAAATTTTTCTTTAATCACTCTCCACGCCTCAATATTATTTGATCAAGATAATACGGTTACACTAATCTTGTAACAGGAATCAAGAGATCCTTGAGGCGACTACACAAACTCTAATCTAGTCTAGGCGTTTACAATTTACTACGCCCTAGACACACACACACACTTTTCTGTATTCTACATTGTGGAAGACCTAATAAAAAATAATTCCCTTGATCTCTTTATATAGAGAGATATTAGGGTTACAAAGGATATATACTAAACATATAAAAGATATCGTAGAATCTTTTTCTTCTTTCAAGTTTCATCCTTTGTCACTTTAAGCCCTTTTTTTTCATTCTTCTATTTATTTTGTCTCATCAAATCTAGAATCCCAACAATCTTCCCCTATTTGATGATGACAAAACAAACAAAGTCGTGTACGAACTTCCCTAGACAAAGTAGAGAAATTGAGATGTAATCATCTCCCTGAATGAAACGAACTTGTCTTCCTTGTCTTCCCCTTAAGCTATGTCATGCCACTCCAACATCTCTTCCCCTTTTTGTTATCAACAAATAGAGAACGTATGCAAATAATGATCTTGACCACCATGAACCAATATCACAAACTTCCAATCATGCAACAATATCGAACCAAGCACAATAAACACAACAGCAGAATCCAATAACGAGCAGCAGTAGTATGAATATGTCGAGCAGCAGTATCAAATTTCCTTAGCAGCAGAATGAATTTTGCGTAGCAGCAGTATAAAACGTAGCAGTAGAATAAATTATGTAGCAGCAGTAGAATCAATACAGTGCAGCAGCAGAATAAATCCATACGAACAGCACATTAACCAACTGCATCCCACTATCTAATAATTCAATAAAGTATTCCACTGACCCCACTCTTTCCATCCATTGACTGACGACATATCTCAGCCAATAAATTCATACGATATATATACCGATTAAGCAACAAATGAATATTGATCTTTAATAAAGAATCTTATCCCACTATTGATCTTGAATGAATAGATAATAACAAATATGCAATCAACAGCAGAATATAGCAGCCTCACATCTTCACCGACCTCATTAATACCAATTTTCTGTCGAACCAATAACATTGAATTCAATCAGTACGAGGTAAAACAAATCAATAATTCACTTTCATCTCTTCTCCAAAAGACGACAAATATAGTAAATATACCTTTGACACATTAAATACGAGCCACAGAATAGATAATATATTGCATCGATCAATCAGCTCTTTTGTTTTTGTCGCCACATATAGAGAATTGAATATACCTGTTCGCTTGCCGTTTTGTACCATAAAAATTGATACCCTCAAAAACCATTGTACCGTCTTTATATATGCTCCTCTTTGACAATGAACTTTGTGAATCCCTAGGTAACGAGCTCCCCAATCTCTGATACCACCTGTAGAAACTAATGACGTGCTAATGATAGTTTCTTGGATCGTTTTGAGCCTTAGGGTTTAACAATAACAATGAACAATATTAATACACAGCCGGAATAAGAACAAATCAATTGTTATTGACACAAAGTTTTTCTTTAATCACTCTCCACGCCTCAATATTATTTGATCAAGATAATACGGTTACACTAATCTTGTAACAGGAATCAAGAGATCCTTGAGGCGACTACACAAACTCTAATCTAGTCTAGGCGTTTACAATTTACTACGCCCTAGACACACACACACACACTTTTCTGTATTCTACATTGTGGAAGACCTAATAAAAACTAATTCCCTTGATCTCTTTATATAGAGAGATATTAGGGTTACAAAGGATATATACTAAACATATAAAAGATATCGTAGAATCTTTTTCTTCTTTGAAGTTTCATCCTTTGTCACTTTAAGCCCTTTTTTTTCATTCTTCTATTTATTTTGTCTCATCAAATCTAGAATCCCAACACCCAATCCAATATTCTTGGTAATCCTCAAGCACCTGTTAGAACTAGAAGTACTGTGAAAAGATCTAAGTATGGGCAAGTTGCTTTTCTTTCCTATGTCTCAAATCAGCAAAGGGACAATCACACAGACTTTAAGCATTGTCTGTTTGCTTGCTTTCTTTCTCAAGTGGAGCCAACCAGTGTTGCTCAAGCTCTTGAAGACTCAAGCTGGCTTGAAGCAATGCAAGATGAGATGCAACAATTCAAGAATCAGCAGGTTTGGATATTCGTACCACTACTTGAAGGGAAGATTGCCATTGGGACAAAATGGATTTTGAAGAATAAAAGAGATGCAAGGGGTATTGTGGTAAAAAACAAAGAAAGATTGGTGGCTCAGGGGTTCAGACAAGAGGAAGGAGTTGATTATGATGAAGTCTTTGCTCCAGTAGCTAGAGTTGAGGCCATTAGAATCTTCTTGGCCTATGCATCTTATATGGGTTTCCTGGTATATCAGATGGATGTGAAAGGTGCTTTTCTGTATGGTGAAATTGAAGAGGAGGTATATGTCACTCAACCCAAAGGTTTTGAAGACCCAGATAATCCAAAACATGTTTACAAGGTTGTAAAAGCTCTCTATGGACTACATCAGGCACCAAGAGCTTGGTATGCTAGGCTATCTGCATTTCTGTTGAAGCATGGTTACAGACGAGGTGCCATTGACAAAACACTCTTCATTAAGAAGAATTCTAGAGACATCATTCTTGTGCAAGTTTATGTGGATGACATCATCTTTGGCTCCACTAAAGAAGCTTGGTGCAGGGAGTTTGAGGAATTGATGAAGGGAGAGTTTCAGATGAGTGCCATGGGGGAGCTTACTTTCTTTTTGGGTCTACAAGTTCAGCAGAAACAAGATGGTATCTTTATCAGTCAGGATAAATATGTGAAAGATATCTTGAAGAAGTTTGATATGGAAAATGTCAGAACTGCCACTACACCTTATGAAGCTCCAAAACCAAAGAACAATCTTGAACCAGATCCTGCAGTGAATGTTCACCTATATAGATCCATGATTGGGTCATTGATGTATTTGACAGCTTCAAGGCCTGACATTACATTTGCTGTGAGTGCTTGTTCTAGACATCAGGTCACTCCACTTACTTCCCATTTGAATGCAGTCAAAAAGATCTTCAAGTACCTCAAAGGCCAACCCAACTTAGGTCTTTGGTACCCAAAAGAGTCTCCTTTTAAGTTGGAAGCATATAGTGATAGTGATTATGCTGGTGCAAATCTGGATAGGAGATCCACAACTGGAGGTTGCCAATTTTTTGGAAGAAGATTGATTTCTTGGCAATGCAAGAAACAAACTATTGTTGCTACCTCATCTACTGAAGCAGAGTATGTTGCTGCTGCCAATTGTTGTGGACAGGTTCTTTGGATACAAAATCAATTGTTGGATTATGGGTTTAATTTTATGAACACCACAATCTTTATTGATAATCAAAGTACCATATGCATTGTCAAAAATCCAGTTTTTCATAATAGAACTAAGCATATTGAAATCAGGCATCATTTTATAAGAGATGCATATGAAAAACATTTGATTAAGGTGGTTAAGATTCACACAGATGATAATGTGGCAGATTTACTGACTAAGGCTTTTGATGGACCTAGGTTTCAACACTTAGTTGTCCATATTGGGATGGTTAACCCTTAAATACTAAGCCTCAGGGGAGGCATATGCCTCAGGGGAGGATTGTTGTTGTAAATCTTGTAATATTTTGTAGATTATGTTTGCTAACACACTAACCATCTAATGTACTTTAAGTTTTGTATGGTTTGGTTTGTTTGCTGTTATGTGTCTGTTTTGCAGAATGCCTTGATGTGTAGTTGCTGATCTTAAGTTGAAGCTCACCAAGATTGGTTAAATGGGACATGGTCAAGTAAGCTTAAAGATTGTTTCTGCTGAATGGAAGTGCTGTGTAGGTCGCTATTAATGATCTCAAACAACACACACACTCTCGTTAAATGATTTAAACCAACCAAACACGATATACTACTTATCTATATATTAATAAGCTACTTATGGAAATATGAATAAGCTAAACACGATAAGCTAGAAAGTAAGAGAAATGAGAAGAAGAATAAGAAAAGAAGTGGAAGGCTTTCTATTCGAATGTTATACCAACAAAGCTTGCGCAGCTACACTTGAAAACCAACAATAAGAATGACTCCCTTGCCTTGTATTTATAGGCATTGGGAGGGGAATATTTCTTGGGAATATTCCCTTTACATGTGCTAAGGATAAGATTAAATGATATGACCGGTCCAAGGACTACTATTGAACCGGTCCAAAAATACAAACAATATAGTCCTAATTATGCAACATTAATTAAATGAACAAGACTTGTAAAGTAATTTAAAACGTGTTCCTAACAATCTCCCCCTAAGTCTTGATCATCAATGTTGCTCGACGTCTTCTTTGCTTCTTAGGCTTCCGACGTCTTTATAATCTTTGTTTCTTTGTTCTTGTGTAATGATGATATGATGTTGTCTCTATCTGCCAATCTCCAACGTCTTCTCGTCTTCTCCATCATGCTCATATATCTTTGACTTGTTATCTGCAATATGTTCTCACTTTTCAATCTTTAAACTTGTGAAAGGTTGAGATGCTTGAACTTTTGACTTTACTATAGCTTGTGTTGAACTTCTGTAATAACTGAGTCATTAAGAGAACATTTCTTCAAAATATAAGCATGATGGAGTCTTGATGGTCGAACTCCAGCTCCTCAGCAGCAGCAGCAACAGCAACAACAGCACGAACCAACCGGTACTTACAGGCTCAGACTTGAGATCATCAACAGCATAGTGTGAAGACTTTCTCAAATCTTAACCCAGACCGTTCTGAACCGGATTCCCCCGAAAGGGATTACACGGACACACCGAAGTGCACCCACGATTCAGTGAGTCGCTGGAGATCACCCCACGACTGTAGACCGTTTGGAGCAAACACTAAGCGTAACCCACAAGGAGTTACCGAAGTGACCTGCTGTCAGAGTTGTTTGATGTTGTTCTGGCAGGATTTCCATTCAATCATTGATAGTCACAAATTGTGACTTCTCTCATGAATGTTCTCGGCAGATTGCTAAGATCTGCGAAGGACACTTTCCTAAGTTACAACTGATGCCCATGATGTAGAACACCAGAGTAATTCTAAGTGAACCTAAGAGATCTTTTATGAATCTCATGGCTCTAGACTCAATAAGTGCACATTTGTTTGGTCATCGGAGGCGTGGAGCAGATTGCCTCCTTTTCAATATCAACAATCTCGTAATGAGATGTCGATAGATTATGAAGGGTTCTCCGTGTGAATGAAACAAATGTCTTTTGAGAGACACTTGAGTGGCTTAGAAGGTTTTTTAGTGCGTCACTGGGTCCATGACGTCTTTGGTCTTCAATACCGGTGATGCTCATCAACCAGTAGATTATGAATTGAACCCGGTGTCTGCCCTAAGGTTGAACAAATGGAGGGCTATTTCTTTTCACCCTTTTCTTTGCTCTTCTTTTTAATTCTTCAACCCCTTCTTTCTCCGTACATTCATTTTCTCCTTTTTTATATCATACCTAGGACTTTCTAGTCTAAACTAGTGGTATTGTCCTTGGGTAGATCCCTCCGGCTCTGGCGGATCATAGGACGGTTTTCCCTAACCTTAGTCACCTTATGACTCCATGACTATCCTAATGATGCCATACAACCAAAACCTTTGAAATTCTCTCAAAGTGTCGATCATTTGTAAAGACATTTTGTTGACACTTTGAGAGTTTGATGATTTTCAGAAAGGCTCCCCCTTAACATGTGCGCATAAGTAATAATTTTGAAATTTGCACATGCCGGAAGGAGTTGGCACTTTTGAATTGATTGACTTTCAATGAACCTGATCGTTGCGAGACACGCTTACATCACCAGTTAGACTGGCTTGAAATTATTACCCGTCCAGATCAGATTCAAAGATTATCGCTCGAAATCGGTACATTCTACTCAGACACGCCCTTTGCGAGACACGCTTACATCACCAGATAAACTGGCTTGAAATTATTACCCGTCCGGGACATGTCCTTTCGACTACTGACTTTCCTATTCGTCAATTCGAAGGTCAATTCTGAGTATGAGCACACGAGATCCCAGCAAATGAGACATCATATTTTAATCATTTTGTTTCTTCTCCCCCTCAAAAATAGCATACTCATGATGTTTTTGGAAAAACGTTTATGATTAAAATATGCTGTTTTTGAGTTTTAGGGAAGAAGTTTCAAGAACTTTGATACTTCTTTTTGAACAAAGATTATATTTTTTCAAATACTCCCCCTGGACGAGGGAATACTTGTCCTTATGAGCAGAATGTTTGAAAAAACGTTGGAAAACATTCTGATTTTAATTCTGCTCATAAGTAAGAAGCTTTCGCTCCTTTTTCAGGATTGAGGCACTGAAGCGTACCTCAGGGTCCTTTCTTTGGGGTTCGGGTTGTACACTGTTATGTGTGCACAAGCCGTGGTCATATCCACAGTCATCTATAAGTAAGAATATTGAATGAATATTTGAATATTGAAATCAAATTCTTACAAATTAACCGCCTCGGCCAAACGTGGTGAATTTTGGATCTGTTCTCTGGAATAATCTGATGGCAAATGGAGGACGACCACCAACATAAGTTTCCAATCTCCTCATCTGATCCCTTCTGTAGAGCCTTTCTTCGATTGACCAGATAAAATTCTTGACCTGCCTGAGCTGCTGATGATTCCATTTCTTGTGCTTCTTCAGTATTTGATCCTGAACCCGTGTGACTAACCCATCTCGAACATTCTTAAGAGTGTCGTCACAGAACTTGTGAATCTCTTTATGAGGCATGAAACGGTTGGTGTTTGTGGCACTTCTGTAGACGAATCCGAAGACAGGGTCGGTCTTGAGCAAGTACTGAGGCTCCTTGTTATCAGTGAGAGTAAACATGGGATCCTCAAGATTCAGTTTCTTCTGATAACTTTCAACTCCAAGTTGAAGATCTTCTACACGTTCTTTGATTACTGTTCTTCTGATGAAGTGGCATATAGCAGTGCTAAATGCATACAGAAGAGTAGGATTGAGATGATTCAGCTTCCCTTGAACTTTCATCAAATACAAATCTTCAATGTCGTTGAGATTAAGTTCAGGAAAATCTGCTTCATTGAACGTGTAAATAAGATTATCTTGTCTGCGAACCGTGACTTCAGAGATGAATGTGTAACCAAGCTTTTGAGATCCTTTAGCATCAATTACTGCCTTGATACGAAGATCACTGTGCACTTTTTCACGAGATGCCATGAGGGCTATCTTGTACTTGTACCATGATTTACGTTTGTCAAACCAATGATGAATGCCAAGTTCAGCATCACGATCATATTTAACCCTTTTGTTGATGAAGAGTTTGCGACGTCTAGCTTCTTCTTCAATGGCAGGATTGGTGTAATTCGCAGCAGGAGTGAACGTTATTGAGGTAGCATACTTGATTTCACTAGAAGCCCCATGCACAAGTAGTTCCAGATCTTGGTTGAAGAAGAATGCAAATGGAATTTCAGACGTTCCATGATAAGGTCGTATTACAGGAAGTGGTTTTGTCCAGTCCGTGATGTATGGACGTTTCTTGCTGTCAAGTCCACCTTCCCTGTATACATCTGGATTTGTCCAATCGAAGTCTTTTGATAATGCTCTAGCAATATTCTCCAGATGATATTCCAACTCAGCAGCACTTGCAGACTTATCTTTTAAAAGATTGAACGCATCATTCTTGATTCTACGAAGCTCTCTTTTAGTCATCTTTTTTATGTTGAAAGCATGTTTGACTTTCTGATTGAATTCAAACGTGCTATCTTCTATTTTTGAAGCTTCGTCGTCGATGATCTGAGCTTGTGCAAGTTGATCAAACCAATTGTTTCCATGTAGGTCTTCGTCAGTATCTAACCATGTAAGCACAGCTGGTTCTTCAGAAGACTTTTTACTGCTGGATGGTTTGGCTTTTGCTGGTTTAGGAGGTGATTGAGGTGGATCATCTTGAGGAGGGTCATCTTGAGGTTGAAACTCAACGTCATCATTGATGAAATGTTCAAAGTGATGCTCAGTTTCCTTAGGACCAGATTCTTGATGATTAGGAGATGGTGGAGAAGTTGTCTGTACTGGTGGTTCCTGAATGTGAATACCAGATCCACTTACAGTCTTTTGTTTCTTTTGTGTGGCATTTGGATCTGGATCCTCAGTGTCGTCATCACGAATCCTCTTTCCTTTATCAGCAGCAACCTTGCAAGAAACCTTCTCAATATGTGCTGCAATAGACTTCATAAGACTAATATCTTCAGGAGAAGGAGATGTCATAGTGTGGAATCTGTTGAGAAGCTCAATTTTGAGTTCTTCTGTAGTGAAGTCTTTGAGCTGCTTGAAGCCAGAATTGAGGATGATTGCTTCTTTGACCTTGATATCAAGTTGAGTGTTGACATTCTCATTAAGATTCTTCTGTAGATCAGCAGTAAAACGTTTGACATAATGTCTTGTCTTACTTTTGATATTGTCTTCTATATCGAAAGAAAGAAACTCATCCATGTTCTGCTTTGTTTCTTGCATCTCCTTGACTTGTTCAGATAGACCCTTGATAAGATTTTGCATTTCTGTCATCTGTTCTTGCATCTTGCTCTCTCTTCTTGCTTGAGCAAGTTTTGCTGCTTTCTTGATTTGCCTAGATATTGGTGAGAGAACTTCAACTCTTGTGACTTTGGCGATTTTATTGACTTGTTTGCCTTTCATGACTTTTCTGATTCGTTCTGCCAATGTTGCTTTGCCTTTGTTTGGTGGTGATCTTGATGGTGATGGAGTGAGTGATGGAATAGATGATGATGAGTTAGGAGAGGCAGAATCCTTGTGAGATGAGGGTGAAGGTTTTAGAGATCTTCTTGGTGAATCTGGAGGAGTAGGATGCTTGGGAGATGACTTTGGAGGTGATTTAGGTTTGGGAGAAGGAATGGGAGGAGTTTGATCACGTGTTTGTTGTTGAGGAGATTTGAATGGATCATTCAGTGGAGAGATAATGTAGTTATCTGCTTCCTCATCCTCCTTTTGTTTCCTATCCATTTCTTCCTTCCTTTTCCTTTCTTCTTCATCAAGTGCCTCCAGCTCATTTGCTGCTTCTGTAGCCTTTGATCCAGTGATTTCTTTTTCTTCATCAGAATTTCCCCATTCATCAGTGTCAGCATGGTGATGTACTTCCTCTTGTTGTGGAATGTCGTCAAACATTGAGTCGGAAATTTCATTTTCTGTGAAGATTATCTTTTCAGACTCTGATTGTGTTTGAGTTTCCAAATTGGTTTGATTGACTGAGCTTGATGGAGGAGGAGGAACAGTGGTTGAAGCCATAGCGGGTTGATTAACCGTATCTGGCTTTGCTGTGGAAGATTGTGAGACACCGGGTTGATTAACCGGATTAGGGGATGAGACTGGTGCTGGAGTAACTCCTGATCCTCCTGCTCCTTTAGCAATCTCTTCCTTCTTCTTTGCTTCCAATTCTCTCAAAACTTGCTTTTGTAGTTCTGCTCTTCTTTCTGCTCTTTTTTCTTCATCAATTCTTTTCTGTTTAATACTTGCCTTAGCAGCATTCTCTAAATCAATCTTTGTTTGAAACTCGGCTTCTTGCTCATTGAGTATTTCTATTTCTGGTTCAGTGTCTTCGGAGGATTCAGAGGATTCATCACGAATACCAATATCTTCAACTTTTGGTTTTGGAGCAGTCTTGATGATTCTCCTTTTGCTTGGAGGTTGTTTCTTTGAAGCACTTGATGCACTTCCAGTTTTGCTAGCTCTACTGCTTTTGGAACGAGTCTTGGAAGACCCTGTTCCCTCAGTCATTTTAGTGATACCGACAAGCTTCTTCTCATAAGCTTGAATGTAATCAGTGTAAGCAGAAGTTTCCTTGACCTCTTCAGTAAGTAGAACATCAAACAGCTTAAGACCTTGTTTGTGAGTGCTTTCCTTTGGAAAGTATACTGATTTGAAGTCTGTGTCCATCTTGATCACATGTCTTTCTCTGTCTTCGGGTCGATTAGAGATATCATGATCTTTATCAAGAAGAAGACTGATCAGCAACTTGGTGTAACGTACGAATGGGATTTTAGTCAAGGGTTTTTTGAGTACACCATGCATTTGATGCATGAGGTCTTCCCAGATAAGAGCAGCAAAATCAAGGTTGTGTTTGGTAACAAAACCCCAGAAGAGTTGTGCATGAGAGAGTCTTGGATGTTCGTGTCCACTGTCTCTTCCAGACACTGATCGAATCAGAATATAGTACATAGCTCTCCATGGTTGAGGAATGGATTTGGCATTGATATTTGAGAGGATGTTGAGTGGAAGATCAGGATCAACATCATAACCAAGGCCAATGAGAAAGTTGAGAATGTCTTGTTCAGTGGGTGCAGGCCAGTATCTTCTTGAGGGTTCCGGTGGATCTGGTAGAGATAATGCTTCACGTAGATGTGCTATAGTGACCTTGACTTGTTTCCTGTCAAGAGTGCAGGTGAAGAATTTGTTGTTGTCATCTGGTTTGATAGTGTTCCACATCTGATGAATGTAGATCTCTGGAATACTATCTGAATCTTCCAAGATACTCCTGCATTCATGTCTTTTGAGGATTTCGATGACAATTCGACAACTTGGTTCAGCACATTTAATGTTGTCGAAGACCACTCTTGAGTTGTTCTTCCCATACTTAGCCTTGAATCCTTGTGGGAATAATTCTGCTTTGGTGATAGGAGGAAGTGGTTGTTGTTGTTGTGAAGACATTGTGGATGATCTGAAATAGCATTATGACACCAATTTGCAGGATATATGTGTGTTAGCATTAGTTGAAATTGAATGTTTGCACATAACATCCTTTCTGATATGATTGAGCAATCGTTAATCTGTGAATTGATCATTTGAATTTGCATAATGAAACCTTCCCTTTAATTTGACAAGACTTAAGGAATTGAAAATTTCAATGAAAATTAGTAATTTCAAAGGCAGATAATCAAAAATGAGAAATTTTGACAAATGCGAGAAAAATTACCAATTGCAAGAGAAAAAACCAATTGCGGGAAAAACTTGTCAAATGCGAGAAAAATTTCCAATTGCGAGAAAAAAATTTCCAATTGCGAGAAAAATTTCCAATTGCGAGAAAACTTTTCAATTGCGAGAAAAATTTCCAATTGCGAGAAAAATTTCCAATTGCGATAATCATTCCAATTGCGGGAAAAATTCCAATTGCGAGAAAAAGGTTTTTCAATTGCGAGGGCAAAATACCATTTGCGATAGCAACACCAATTGCGAGAGCAATGGCAATTGCGGGAGCAAATGACAATTGCGATAGCAATTGCAAATTCGAAAATATCTTATCCAAGAAATTTCGAAAACCCGTTTTGACGATTAATTCACTCACAAAAATTTTCCAATTCACAGAATAATGATTTCTCATCAATTGCAATAGGTTCATTAAGCTATTTTATGCATTTTGTCAAACTTTTAACACTTTCTATCCACACAATCTTTAAGATCAAACTGCTAGTGCATAGTGTTCTTGATAAACCCTAAATCTCAATCAATGATCGTCTAATGTTTCTGGGCTTAATCTAAGGCAACAACTATTCAATTCGAGTCATAATAACACTATAACAACACTTTAATCACACCAAATCCTTCACATTCGATTATCCCCAAATTATGAACATAAACCCTAAACGTTCGTATAATCACTCAGATGAGTTTCAGAACCAATTAATCACGCATTTAAGTTACATAATCAAGATCTAAGTATAACAGAACAAGCATTATCACTTAAAACACATAGGATTAAAAAATCCCAATTCTACGCAAACCCTAGAATTACGATTAAACATTTGATACAAATTCCACCGTTGGATCGTTAATTCCTTGAAAACCATGTGTTATAATCACTTAAAGAACATGAAATCACTCACAAATTCGTTAGATCTTGAACAGATGATCAGATTTAATGACAGCCGTTGATTGAGTTGTTGGGTGATAGTAAATGCGAGGGACAAGAATTAGTGATAGTAAATGATTTGCAGAGTTGTAACAGTTTTGCATTTAATCCTATTACTATTAACTTTTATCCTATTTTTCACATTTAGTCCCTTAACCTCAAGTTTTGTAGCACACTAAATCCTAACCAAATGATTTTCAATATTTAGCACTTTTAGTCTCTTAACAATTAGTAACCATCAAATTCCTGATAACCCTTAGGATATCACATCAAAGCCAATACACAGCAACAGTGTTACAGAGAATATGCAAGTACAAATTTGTGAAAAATTTGTAAAAATTTTGTGTCTCCCCCTCAACATTTGTTCAGAAATGAAGAAAGAAAATTTTAAAAAATGAACAAAATGTTGACAGAGGATTTGTACTTGCATACACACACTTTTTTTTTTTTTTTTTTTTTTTTTTTTTTTTTTTTTATTGTTATTTACAAGATAGTTTGGATGTTTGACTCATGTATTAGTTTTTGAGAAAATTTGACAATTCCTGAGGAGTCAAACATCGCATTCCAATTTGGTGAACCAATTTCACAAAACGTTCATGAGGTAAAGCCTTCGTGAAAAGATCCGCCAATTGGTGTTCCGTTCCCACGAAATACAACTCAATGGTACCCTGCTCCACATGCTCCTTGATGAAGTGATATCTGAGAGCGATGTGTTTGGACTTGGAGTGTTGGACAGTGTTGCACGAGATAGCAATAGCACTTTTGGAGTCGCAGTACATCGGGATTTTGTTGAATATGTAACCATAATCCATCAGTTGTGATCGCATCCAAATGATTTGAGCACAACAGGCAGACATAGCTACATATTCTGATTCCGTTGATGATAGAGACGTACAATCTTGTTTCTTGGACTGCCAGGACACCAGCTTATCACCGAGAAATTGGACACCACCAGATGTGCTCTTCCTTGTATCAATACATCCCGCATGATCCGCATCTGAAAAAGCAGTTAGTGCAAAACCAGAATCCTTTGGATACCAGATCCCCAAATTAATGGTTCCCTTGATGTATCTAAGGATTCTTTTAACAGCAGATAAATGTCTTTCTGTTGGGTTAGATTGATAGCGTGAACACAGGTATGTGGCAAATACAACATCCGGTCTGCTAGCTGTGAGATACATAAGAGACCCAATTATACTACGATAATTTGTAGGATCAGTGGATTTCCCATGTAAATCAGCATCTAGCTTCGGGGATGAGGAGGCCATTGGGGTGTTATAGGTGTCACTAGTTGTCATGCCATGCTTCTTTAATATCTCTTGTGCATATTTAGACTGACTCAAGAATATACCACGAGGTGACTGGTGAACTTGTAAGCCTAGGAAAAAATTTAATTCACCGATCATGGACATCTCAAAGTTTTGTTTCATTAGTTTTGCAAAAGCGTTTGAGTACTTTTTATGGGTAGACCCAAAAATGATGTCATCCACATAAATTTGTACGATGAGAATGTCCTCCCCGTGTTTTTGTATAAACAGAGTCGGGTCCACAGATCCTTTAGTAAAATGATTAGCAAGCAAGAATGCAGCAAGTTTATCGTACCATGCCCTCGGGGCTTGTTTAAGGCCGTAGAGAGCTTTCTTAAGCCTGTAAACGTGTTGTGGATGTTCTGGATCAACGAAGCCCTCTGGTTGTGAAACATACACCTCTTCACGAAGTTGTCCGTTCAAAAATGCAGTCTTCACATCCATTTGATAAACTGTGATGTTCTTATGAGCCGCGTATGCCAGAAACATTCTTACTGCCTCTAGCCTAGCCACTGGTGCAAAGGATTCCTCGAAGTCAATTCCCTCTTCTTGGCTATACCCTTTAGCAACCAACCGAGACTTGTTCCGAATAACCGTTCCCTCTGCATCCAGCTTATTTTTCCAAATCCATTTTAATCCCACAACATAAACTCCATCTGGTCTTTCAACGAGTTCCCAAACTTCTAATCTCTTGAACTGATCCAACTCTTCTTGCATTGATTCAATCCAATTGTCGTAAGTCAAGGCCTCTTTGATATTTTTCGGTTCAGATTGACAAACGGTGAGAGCGTAAATGCATGTTTCACCATCTGTGTGGAGTTTCTGTCGGGTCATTACTGGTTTATCTGGATTGCCAATCACATTTACTAACGGATGATCCCTTGTCCATTTATGAGTTGATGGGTAGTGTTGAACGTTGTGATGATGATATGACGGGTCCATGTTGCTCGAGGATGATTCTCCGGAATCTGGAACAGTTGGTGGTGGAGCAAATGGATTAAAGAAGGCATTCCCGTCATATCCTGATGGTGTTGGAACATTGTTAGAAATGGGGGATGAATCTTCAACTGCTGGTTGAGGTGTTTTCTCCAGTGTGGATGATGGTTCAGGTTGTGGTGCATCGGCAGCAACTACTGTAGAGGTAGATGCTGATGGATCAGGTGCTTGATGTGGAAGTTGTTGAGCAGCGGAACTGGTGGAAGCATCTGATGCACTAGTAACACGAACGTCATCGAACATTGGTGCAAACAAATCTTCCAGGTCCTTCCTGTTGAAAGGTAGGGGTGCAGATGAAGATTCAGGAAAGTTCAGACGATTGTGTGCGGGTTCTAAGCGGTCTTGCTCAGAAGCCATTTCGGTGAGTTCATCAAAATTAGCGTGTATGGTTTCTTGAATATCTCCAGTCCGACGATTCCAAATACGATATCCCTTGGAGTTCTCACAGTATCCAACAAAGATCCCAATATCTGCTTTAGCCTTAAGTTTACCAAGATCATCCTTATCATTTTTCGGATAACACAAAGCTCCAAAGACGTGAAAATGGTTGATGTTTGGTTTTCTCCCTTGTATAATCTCATATGGTGTTTTGATGTGTCTTTTGGTGATCATGGCACGGTTCTGAGTATAACAAGCAGTGTTGACAGCTTCGGCCCAAAGATAATCCGGTAATTGAGCATTGATCAACATAGTTCGAGCTGCTTCCACGAGCGTCCGGTTTCGTCGTTCAACTACACCATTTTGTTCCGGAGTGTGAGCTATGGAAGTCTGATGAACAATCCCATGTTTCTCTGTGAATTCCCGAATGATTTGATTCTTAAATTCAGTCCCATTGTCTGTTCGGATGATTCGGACTGTGTTGCGGACTTGAACTTGAATCTTTGTGAGAAACGTGATGAGGATAGACGGAACTTGATCTTTAGTTCGAAGGAAATAGACCCAAGTCCATCTTGAATAATCATCTACTATTACCAGAATATACTTCTTCCCGTTAATACTCTGAACGCGCATCGGACCACACAAATCCATATGAAGCAGTTGTAGGACATGGTCGGTGCTGTGTTCTGTTTTGGGAGGAAAATGGGCACGATGACTTTTCCCTTGTTCACAAGCAGAACACAAGTGATCCTTGGCATATCTGAACTTTGGTAAACCGTCAACTAATTTCTTCTTGGCAAGATCAGTCATGGTTTTAAAATTTAGATGAGATAATCTTTTGTGCCATAACCAAGCTTTCGTGGGATGAGCCTTGGAGAGTAAACAAATAGGAGAAGAAGCTGTCATGCCGTCAAAGGAAATAGAATACAGACTTGTTCCGCGTTTCCCTTTCATAAGGTCGTTCCCTTGAAGATCACGAATAAAGCATGTTTTCTCCCTGAATGCTACTTCCAAGTCTCCATCGCAGAATTGTCCCACGGAAAACAAATTATGACCGAGACCTTCAACATAATACACACGGCTGATTTCGATGTTCCCATTAATATAATCCCCATAGCCCATAATTGCAGCGAAGTGATCATTCCCGAATCTGACCGTTCCGATAAACTTTGCAATAAAGTTCTGTAGAAGTTTGAGATTGCCGGTCATATGTCGGGAGCACCCGCTATCAACAATCCAAAGGACGATTTGAATCACCTGCATCACAAACATGGGAAACAGGTGGAGAATTGATAACGGTTGGATCCGCTGGGTTAGTTACACAAGATGTTAGTACTTTAGGTAACCATTTGAAATCAAAAGTATTCTGTAACCAGCGTTGCCAGGTCCAACTAGTCTCTGCCTTTTTCCTAAGGTATGCACTAGGTGACTTTTTAGTCTTGAATTGGGGCTTTTCTATTTTCTCCTCAGAAACATCTAGTGGGGGCATTCCTAAAATGGATTTCTTAATGGTTTTAAGCCTAGAGGAAGCGCCACTAGTTCGTTTCTTTCTCTTAGTCAGCAAAGTTTTAGCAACACATTTTGTATGATTACCAGATAGTATGCTATGACGACAAAAGACACAAGTAGCATCAACCAAAGCATCTTCATTAATATGCAAAGAGTTATCATCTGTTACATCATTCCTAGAACTAGACTCAGGTAAGTGTAATTCTAGTGATGTTACATTTGTTTTATTCAAACTACTTTCTTGGACTTCTTCAGACTTAGATACTTCCTTCTTAGATTTCTTGACTCTATTCTTCCTTTGTTTCTTGTGAGTCTTGGAGTGGTTGATCTTAGAGGTGATTTCTAGTCCTGTGGAATCACAAGTAGCTGAATCAGTGGTTGTGTCAGATGCTTGGGTAAGTTCTTTGTCCACTACATACATTCCTGGAGCAATCTTATGACTGTTTGTTTTGCTTTTGTCTAAAACTCTGATTTTCTTTTTCAAATCAATAATGATGTGTTGGAACTCTTGATTTTGTGAATCTAATTTCCTATTTAGGTAGACTGTGTCATTTCTGTTTTGAATAACTTCATCCAGGTCTTTTTCATTTTTAAACAGTTTAACTTTTAAGAAAGCCTTTGTTTCTTTGTTTTCTTCATGACTGTTTTGAAATGATAGAGATCCCATGAGATTTTGAAATTTGAGTTCAAATTCAAGACTTTGTTTTTGACACCAGTCCAACCGTTTTTGAAGATTAAAAACTTTGTTTTCCACATCACCATTGATTTGTCGAAGAGTCTCATTTTCATGTATCAGATTATCAATCTCCATATGCAACATCTTAATATCCACAGCATGATCATTCATAATTAAAGCATTACCAGATTCATAGAGCGAATTCATAATCACAGAGACAATGTCATAACACAAGACTTTTTGCAAGAGTCGATCATTTTCGTTTGCTAAAAATTTCTTTTGAAGTTTTTGACGTTGAACCTTGTCATCTTTAGCTTTGAAAATGGATTTCATAGATGCTAATTCCGTATGTAACTCCTCTTCCCATCTTGTTGCACCCTTTTTCAGATTTCTGACATGAGGAAGAATTTTCTTTTGAAGAATCTCCTTCTTTTCTTTCTGAACAGGAGAAAGAAAAGATGAGATAGGAATTTGAGAACTAAACTCAATTTCACTCTCCAAACGAGAAATGTCATCCATAAATGTCTGAAAATATCGAAGAACCCGACATTCTTTAGGCATTTGTGGATCAACAAGATCCTCTGTCAAACAATCTTTAAATTGTACACCAGTCGTAGGATCAGAAGTTATAGACGAGGGAGCACTTATGTTTGTGTATGTTAACGTTTGTTCTGGATGATCCTTAGGAGGAACAAATGATTTGCTCAAATGAGGTCGTGCATTATAATCGTACTGTACGTTTGAAAACTTTGTTTGTGACTTTGATCGACCCTCAATCTTGTTTTCAAGAAAATCAGTTTCTTCATCAACAGAATACATAACAACACGTTGAAAGGAATCATCTAACAGAAATGTTGCATTGTACAACTTAGGATTTTCTTTGAGTGCTTTGTGTAAATTGCGGGGTGTGTCACTGCCAAGTGCAAAACTTACTCCTTTAGGACTTGGTTTTACAACATTCTTTTGAATTTGCGTTACAGAATTACCCGTTTTATACACAACATTTTGAAAGTCTTTGAGTTTGGTTTCCAAATCCAGAATTTGATCAAGATAGGAGTCAACACATTTCCGATTGGCTTTCTTTTCTTCAAGAAGATCCTTCTGAGATGCCGAAAGCTCAGATTGAGTTTTCAACAATTCAGAATGTAAAGTCTCAATTTGAATTTTAAACTCCAATTGATCCTTTTCTTTCTGAGAGAAAAGTTCAGCTTTGGCAATGGTTAGCTCACGAACTTGACTTTCTAAATTTTGAACTTTTACGTACTCTTGTTGGAAAGCCTTTTCAAAAC
Organism: Artemisia tridentata subsp. tridentata; assembly: GCA_021014915.2. Classification (NCBI taxonomy): domain Eukaryota; kingdom Viridiplantae; phylum Streptophyta; class Magnoliopsida; order Asterales; family Asteraceae; genus Artemisia; species Artemisia tridentata. The sequence goes on from CP139505.1 coordinate 59,675,183, forward strand.
TTTTTTCACGTTTATCTTGTTTAAGATATCCAGAAAGTTGTAGTTTATAGCACTCATTATCCTTTGTTAATACTGCAATTTTCTCTTTGAGTTTCTGATTGATGTCATTGCATTTTTCTATTTGTGACTGGGTGGTCAATAACAAGGCCTGTAATTCCGAATCTTGATCATTCAAATGATCTTTTTGTTCAATATGATCACATTTAGCATCATCGATGAGATCATCAAAGGAAACAACTGTTTTATCATCATCAAATGATATAACCGTGTTAACTTGATCATCGGATGAGGATGATAATAATTCATGTTGAACAAAAATTTCGTTTGTAGATGAAGATGCAGACGGTGAAGCAATTTCATGAATAAGACATATCGGATCAGGTACCTGAGAAAGACCATCGGTGTCATATACCGGGCCTGACTCGGATATATTCATCTCTTGCATATTAGCCATAAGCATGACTGCAGCGTTTGCCTCAAGGTCTTCCATATCATCATCTGATTCCATAGTTGCCATAAAACTTTGATCATTCTGAGTCATTATCCCAGCAGCTCTTTCATCTTTGAGTGCCATCATAAGAGCCTCTTTGTGATACTGACTGCCCATTGTTCTCGGCTTCGGACAAGCATTAGCCATATGACCATTCCCCCCACAAATTGTAGCATGTGATAGATGTATTAGCAATGCCTTTCTGACCATTCCCAACATTTGGATTTCCTCTCTGAACATTCCCCATACTGTTTCTGTTTACCCCTGCAGTATATAACCGATTTCCTCCTGACTGAACCCTTTGATTACCATATCCACGATTTCCCGAACCATATCTGCCTGAAGACCTATTTTGAATTTCAACTCTGCCATCTTGAACAACTGCCTGATTCCTGGTATTTGAAGATGAACGAAGACGGTTGTTGGATTTGGTGAATCTTCCAAATGCGTTAGCAATCAATCCAAATGCTTCATTAAGTGAATTGAAAGCATCCTCTTCTTCATCATAGTCTGCATTTGAGTACATTACTGAATCGGTGTTGTTGTATGGAACCAGCTGGTTATCAGAGTATTGTTGTGGTGCTTCATAAGGAATGATTTGATTATGAGGTTGGGGTGGAATGGTTGGTTGAAAAGATGAGTTGCCAAATTCCTGTTGTGGTAAAGAGAAGTTGGTTTGAGCAACGAGAGCAAGTGAATTTGGTGTTGGTGCTGGTGTGAAGCCTCCTCGTGCTGCAATTTCTTTATCCACTTCTGATTGATGTTGTCTGAGATAATCATACATGAGTCCGTATTTGACATCACCAATTTTCTTTGTTTGCCTCACAAAGGTTGCATATTTTTGCCATTCAGGACCAAGGCATCCAAGGAATTTGGAGTTGATAGCAATCTTTGGTAACTTGATATCATGACGATCAAGATCGTTGATTATGTTGGTGAAACGGTGGTAGTAAGATTCAATGGTCTCCCCTGGTTCCATGATGAAGTGAGTGTACTCCATATATAACTTGGACTCAAGATCTTCTTGGTTTAACTCTGTTCCTTCCATGAGAAGATGAACATGTTCCCACATATCTTTGGCTGTCTTTTGAGCATCAATACTTCGGTAGATAGGATTAGGAATTCCTTGAAGTATGAAAGACATAGCCAATTGGTTTGCCTCTTGCTGTAATGTTTGCTCAGTTGTGTAGTTGGCAACCGGAATGGGTGTGGATGTTTCTTCTCTCTCTGTAGTTGCTGAAACTACAGTAGCTGGAATGGGATAGGGTCCTTCTTCAATGACCTTCTTGAGATATTGACCATGGGGTTTTTTCAGTTCAACGAATCTGAGGAATCTACTAGCCCATTGCACGTAGTTACCCGGAGTTAGCATTGGTGGAGTTTCTTGACTTCCAGCTTCATGACGCGATTGCTGACTACTGATTGCTTCACACATCTTATTAAACCAATGAGGTTCTCTGGAGTAGGATGAATAGTTCTGCAGTTGTTGATTCTGTTGCATGATTTGTTGTGGGGATACTTGTGGTGGAGAGAGAAATTGATGTTGTTGAACGAATGCTTGTTGCTGTTGATACTGAGGATGAAATTGTTGTTGCTGAGGATGTTGCTGTAGCTGATAGTAGTAGTTGAAGTGAGGTGGTTGAGACATTTTCTTGGATCTTTAGATAATTAAGATGTGTTTTAAGATTTATGATGTTTGATTTTTAAGTTTACTTAATGTTCTTAGTCCAATTGCGAGAAGCACTGTTTGAATTGCGAGAGAATCTGAATTGCGATAAAGGTTGACCAATTGCGAGAGACTAGTGTAATTCCGAGAGATTTCTCCAAATGCGATAGAACTTTGCAATTGCGAGAGATAACTCTGAATTGCGAAAGATCAAGCAATTTCGAAAGATTTTTCAAAATTACAATTTCGATCACGTTCTCAAACTTTTATACAAAAGTTGAGAAGAATTCCGAGTCGAGGTAGTTTCACTATCTTTTACAAAGAAGGAAACACCGAGTACCAAATCCGAAGAATCTGATGAATTGCGAGAAACTCTTAAACTAATCCAATTGCGATAAACCCGTAATTCAGCAATTCCGAGAAACCCTTGTTACCAAATGCGAGAAATCCATGAATTGTTGCAAACCAATTGCGAGAAACCCTTCTTCTTCGAATTTCAACCCAGAACGTTGGATGATGATGAAAAACGTAAATCTAATGATTTTTAACGATTAAAACACCGAATTTTCACCAAAATTAACCACGTTAACTTTAAAAAACGAGGATTTGATTAAAAGGATTACACAACGATTTGCAAAACCCGCTTTTTTCACACTTTTGAACGCAAATGAACGTTAAAACAAAACTGACGTAAACTTATTTAAACCAAATGAAAATAACGATTAGATCTAGACTTAAAACACAAATCCTAAATATCCTTGGCGTATGATACCACTTGTAGGTCGCTATTAATGATCTCAAACAACACACACACTCTCGTTAAATGATTTAAACCAACCAAACACGATATACTACTTATCTATATATTAATAAGCTACTTATGGAAATATGAATAAGCTAAACACGATAAGCTAGAAAGTAAGAGAAATGAGAAGAAGAATAAGAAAAGAAGTGGAAGGCTTTCTATTCGAATGTTATACCAACAAAGCTTGCGCAGCTACACTTGAAAACCAACAATAAGAATGACTCCCTTGCCTTGTATTTATAGGCATTGGGAGGGGAATATTTCTTGGGAATATTCCCTTTACATGTGCTAAGGATAAGATTAAATGATATGACCGGTCCAAGGACTACTATTGAACCGGTCCAAAAATACAAACAATATAGTCCTAATTATGCAACATTAATTAAATGAACAAGACTTGTAAAGTAATTTAAAACGTGTTCCTAACATGCTGAAGCACAGTTCAAGTGATAATCATTGAAAGATAAAAGTTGTTCATTCATTCAAAGAAATTACAGCTTACAAACAACTTCAAATTGAAATAAAAGACCATTCCTATCCAAGATAACCTACACAGACTCTAGATCCTATCATCATGGTTTCAAAAGCTGTTGAAGATGCATGACCAGGAATGAAGATGCTGAAGAACCTAGTTTTATATCTTTGGTCCTTGGCAACATCTCATCATCACCTACTCCATTTTACCCTTTCCTTTTCCGGTCACCTCTGCACCCTTGCCCTTTCCTTTGTTTCTATGGTATGAAACACCAGACCTTGGAGTAGGAAGACCAATAACCACCTCCCTTGTCACTGGGAGTGGTGGATTTCTGGTGTGTGGCCTAGGTTGGGGTTGTGAAGGTTGGGGACTCTCTTCACTTGCTCTTGCTGCTTCCCTCTCCTCTTCCTCTCTCACCAATCTATTGAAGATTGGCTCTAGACGCTCTGTGGAGTCGTCAGAGCCCCTAGATGAATCACTTGGATTCACCACACTATCATCTTCAGATGAAGGGAGAAAGGGGGACTTCAAAGGACGAGGTTCATCTTGATAGGGGTATCGAAATAACGGACGAGTATCCTCAGTGGATGATGATGATGGAGTTTTGGGTGGGTTGTTTGGTCTGTTTGATGAGCCCACATCATGTTTTCTCTTTCGGGCTTGTTATCTCCTAATTTTGAGCATATTACTTGGTGGGGAGATTGTGAGGTTGAAAAAGAAGGTTCAGGAGTTAGAAGTTCAACTTGGGCAGACAAAGAAAAGGAAGTTTGTGTATGTCTCTGATGAAGAACAAGAAGATGTACAGTTGGATTCTCTTGAGATATTGGCTGAAGCTGCTCAGCAGACTCATACTTCTTCACCCAAAGCTGCTGAATCATCACAACCAAAAGAGCATATCAAGTTCTATAGAAAGAGGGGAAGACAGTATTTGAGCAAGGATTCTAAAATGCCAAGTGTGAATGTTGTTCAAGAACAAGTTGATGGTGATCATTTTCAGGCAAATGAATCAATGATTGATGTTGCTTCTGCTGATATCACACCTTCTGAAGTTTCTCCTGAAGTATTTGTTGCTGGGAGATCTTTTGTCTTGAATCCTGATGCTGAGGTTTCTACTACACATGTTGATACTTCCACTCAACATGTTTCTGCTGATGCTTCTCTTGGTGTTTCTTCTGCGAATATTGACAGAGTTCCTATTGTTGATATCTCTCATAATGATTCTACTGATGAGCCTGCTACTCAAGTTCCAAGTGTTGACATCTCTGGCAATAAGAAAGGAGTGATGGTTGATGAAGATCTTGGTACAGATCTTGTGAGTGACAAAGAGAGGAAGGAACAAGCTAGACTGGTGAAAGAGTATGAGGATATGATGAAGAGTCAAACATTGGCACAAAAGATGACAGCTCAGTTTACTGCCAATTTGCCTCCTGCAAGGCAAAGAGAACTGGATGAGCAATCAGTTCATTTTACTGATGAACAATGGGATTCTTATACTCTACAAGCTGCTTCCAATTCTACTTTGGCTCAAAGCATCTTGGGAGCTGCTTTTGATAGTGACAACTTTGCTGCACAAATGGTGGCTCTTGGTCAACAAAAGAAGAAAGCTGCAGCAGAAAAGAGAAAGGCTATTGCTGCACAGAAGGCCAAAGCTAAGAGAGATAAAACTCAGACTGAGGCACAAACGAAGAATTATATGAGAAATGTGGTCTATCACCAATATACTTCTGTATATAACTCTGCTTTGACCAATAAGCAAGTCTGGGCCTTACCTGAATCTGACTTGCATCGAATATATAATCAGATTATGAAGGCTATTCACTCACCTCCTACTCAATTGAAGCGGCCTACTGCAAGTATGGATGCTCCAGAAGCTAAAAGGATCAAGACAGTTGAGCTTGGTACTTCATCTTCTATTGATAAAGAACCGCTGCACACTCAAGCTGTTTCTGCTGAGGCAACTCCTGAAGGCAACCAATCTGCTGCACAAGAAGGATCACTTATTTCCAACTACAATGCAGATCTGGTGAGGAAAGCTGAACTAGAAGCTGCAGAGGCTAGAAAGGCCAGAGAAGATACTGAGAAGTTGCATGAAGCAGGTGGTTCTGTTCCTACATCTTCTATTCCTCCTGAAGATGCTTCTGGTGCATCTGAAAATGTTAGTCCTATGGGGATATATATACCTGGAAGGAGGAAGAAAAGGATGGCACACAGAAGACATATTGCCATCAGAAGATCAGTGAGATTAGCTAGGAAGCAGGTTTCTAGAGCACATAAGTCTCACAAGGGGAGTTCTTCTAAGCATGTGGATCTCAAGGCTGATGATACAACCTTTATCAAAGTGGGTTCTTCTGAGACATTTCCTGAGGGTTCTTACAATGTGTTGGTCAAATGGACATTGACAGATGGACAGATTAACACCATCTATAGGCAAGATCATTCCTATATGGAGTTTACTTTCTTGCAAGAAATACTTCATTTGGTGGATAGGCAAGATTTGCATACTCTCTATAGACTGGTCACAGAGTATTATGCCTCTCATACACCACAGGGTGCTGGTTTGTACTTATTGGGAGATCTGCAAGTTCTGTTTGATTCTCACTCTCCTAATGGAAAGGCTACTCAATTTGGGAGAATTCACACAAATGGAAGGTTGATACTTGGAGGTTTTTCCCTATGCCTAATGTGCATGTTGTTGAAATTGAGAACCAAGACCATGTACTACAAATGATAACAATTGTACATCTTCTTAGTATCACATAATACAATTGTTCAGGGGCTTCAATTTCATGCTTCAATTTCATGCTTGGTATATAATCTTGAACAAATTATGTGATAAAAATTTGTTTTCTGCGGAAGTAGAGATTCTGCGTAGTTTGTTTCTGCTGATATAGATATTCCGCGTATTTTATTATTTGTTAGGATATGTACGAGCTTTATTAGGAAACGATTATGATTATCTTGTTTAGTTTTTAGAAGATACGTTTCTTGTGAAACGGTTTAGGGTTTCTAGTAAAACGATTTAGGGTTCCTTATCTATAAAAGGAACACATTATTATGTATGAGGTACGAGTTTAGAAAAACAAGTTCTTAGTATTAATCAAAGATCCATAGAGGATCAATCGTTCTTAGTTATTCGTGTTCTTACTTGTGTTTAATTTCCGCTTTAGAATACAAGTATTAGAGACTTTCTATTAGTGTGTTTGTGATTACATAAACATTACTAACGATCCACGAGCGCTCAAAGATCTATCAAGGTCTAAGGTTCTACATTATGTATCTCATGTCAGTCATGAGTCGTGTACAGCTATACATCGCGTCATCAGTTCTATACTGCTATACATTGCTGCCATTATCAATCAGTGTTGAGTACATCAAATGGTATTACAAACCAAACCCACCACGAATACCATTTTTAAATTTCAACTTACCGAATGCCTTCCTGATCCTTTTTAATTTGGGTGTTTTATTTTCCCACAGCACTCGAGACCGCTACACACCATTCAGGTTCTGTCAGTCAGTAGTTTCTTATTAGTCCTAATAAATTGATATAATGGTTAATAGAAACATACATGAATAATCTGCATATATAGTTTCCTAATGATTATGGGGGTTTAAAACTAGGCAATGCTTGCATAGATATCTGACTGCCAATATGGTTCATAGACGGAAGTTCTGACATATCATTCAAGTGAAATAAATTAAACAAATTTTATTGACCAAATTGCTCTTTACCTGTGCATCCAGTGCACTATCTAATACTTGAGGTAGTAGTCATGCAGGATGTCCCAATCTCGCCAGTTGTTTTAATTGACGTTCTCAGCTAATAAATATTCCATAAGTACAACATTATAAGACCATAGTGACTTTTTAATATTGTTCTCAGCTAATAATACGAATATCAATTGTTCAAACCTTTTCCCAACACAACAGACCGTTGACACAATTGAATGATAAAAAACTAAACAATAAAAAAGTATTAGATAATATGATTTAAGTGTCATTACCTAACGCCTTCTAGTGAGCTTGATGGCTGAAGGGGTGAATGCAAAGACTTGAAAACAACCAGTTGAATTCGAACGTATTGTACTGGTGTATATAGCCTGCAGTTGGCAAAAACAAATACATTTGAATAAATATTGAAGATCAATAACGAATTATAAATAGTTAAAAATAAGTTCTGAAACGAAGATACAATAAAAAGTCATGATCATTAGAGGAGATGGATGAGGAAAAAGGACATTAGGGTTTTTGAGAAAAAGTATAGTATGAATGAGGTGTGATTTTTTTACGTATATGTTTTGATTAGGGTTACCTAACTTGTAGGGATTCTCCTAATTATCTCATATAATTGTTTGCATAGGTTTATAGATTTGGGCTTGCAAGATATAATCAAAAAAATATGTTGGTCTAGTGGTAATCAACACCTTAAGTTCGAATCTTGCAAGTGGCAAATTTTTAAAATAATTTCCAAATTTTTAAAAAAATGGTTGCTTAGGTGGATTTATGATGTGGCTTAAGGCATGATTACTGGGCATTAGGCATGATTACTGAGCATTACGTGGCATTAATGACGTCATACACATCCTGTTTTATATATATATATATATATATATATATATATATAATATATATATATATATATATATATAGGGTAAAGTTAAAATAAAAAGACAAATATCCGTACACTACGTAAAAAGAATTTTTTTTAATAAAAAGTTTGCGAAAAAATCCCAAAAAATTCCACAAGATCGGGTATGTTGGTGCATAAAACTTTTGTGAAAGAAGTTTTTTTGATTTTGAGTTTTTATACGTTTTTTTTAATGCACAAAAAACGAATTTTGATGCACAAAATTTTCAACTTATTTTAGTTAGATGCGCAATGTTATTTTGATTAAAAAGGTCAAAAGAACTTGGGTGCAAAAACGAATTTTTGATGCACAAAAAAGCGATTTAATGCACAAACGTATTTTTTCATAATTTTTTTCGGAAAAAATATCCACATTTAGAAAAACTTCCTTCACAACTTTTTCATGCACCAACATACCTGATCTTGTGGAATTTTTTTGGAATTTTTCGAGAAATTTTTTGAAAAAAAAAATCTTTTTACGTAATGTACGGATATTTGTCTTTTTATTTGATCTTTATCCTATATATATATATATATATATATATATATATATATATATATATATATATATACACACTTAGACCTAAGAAAATACAATCTTCAAGTAATATTATATGAGGGCTAGGACAGAGACTTAATTCACTCATCATGCTCATCTCAAACTTGTCACGCATGATCTTTGAGTGATCATTGTACATTTCTGGACAAGTTAAGTTTAATATAATTGTCATCGACAAATATTTGAGCAGTGATGAGATGTGAATTTCGTCTTTTTGTGAAAGGCATGTTGTCAACCATTTTCATGGTATTTTCATGTTTATGTAAGAGAGCCTTTAATATGTCTTACCAAGCTTAAGAGGCTTGTTTAAGAACATACAATGCTTTCTTGAATTAATAAACATGATATGGTTTTTATAGATCAACAGATCCTGGAGGTTGTACTACATATGCCTCCTTGTTGACAAAACCATTTGGAGATGCACTTTTCACGTCCATTATGTTAGTGCTTACTAAGTTAGATTCTAAGATCACTACATGCTTGACATGTCTACTAACAAAGGGGGTTTTAAGAAAGCGTACCTTAGCCTGAGGTGTTGCCCTTAAAACTAGAAGACTAGACTACCTTTGTTGAAAGCTAAGCAAGATGAGACACGACTTGACTTTGCGTCACAAGATTAGTGCAATTACTAATCATACTCCATTCGTCGGGCTTCAGGTTGCTTCACAACCATATCTATCTAGCAAGACATAAGCTCAAACATTTGGTCTCCAATATCTCATGGGTCCAAAGTTGTTAGTGTTAAACATCCTATGCATTTGTCGCATTTGGTTGAGATGTTGGAATGGAGGATACATTTCCCATGGTAAGTAACTTTGTGGTTGACGGTTATTCCAAGTTATGGGAAAGTTACTTGGATAACTTTGTCTTCTAAAGTTACCTCTCGGTAATGGAGTTCTTGACCGAGGTTTAGGAACATTTGTTCTTCCAGGTGAAGAAGTCTTTGATCTAATATCAAGTTTTACAAAACCAAGTCCGGGGTTGACAAGGGTTTGTAGAAACTTTTGACTTCCTTTTTACTAGAAATAGGTACTTCTACATTGTCAATAACTATGTGACTCAGTTTAGGACTTAGGTTATTTTTCAAAATTGACCTAGATCTAAATTTAGCACCTGACGGTACCACGGTACCACTAATTTTATTGGTGCTGTTGTCTGATATTCCAAATTCAACAGGCTTTACAAATTTTACTTGTTTACTACCACTTTTAGAAGCTTGGTTTGGGTCAAATCCTAAGCTTGCCCGGTCATGTTCACTAAACCTAATGTTTTCATTTTCTACTCGAAGACTTATGCATGATTTACATCCTACATCTATTTCTTTATTTTTCTCAAGTCTTTTAACTTGACCCTTTAGTTCTAAAACTTTCACTTCGAGTTCATGCAATTTTAATTTTATTGTTTTGTTTCTACATAAAATTTTTGAATTTACTTCGCATAGTTTATTATATTCGTCATGTAATCTATTGTCATCTATTGACGAATTATCATCACTATAATAAGAAGAGTCGGAATGTACCTCATTCGAAGCCTGAGCCATTAGGCATGTTTCATCATTAGGCTTCTTCTTTTCTTCTTCACCGCTATCACTCTAAGAGCCTCTTATGAAAGCTCTTTGGTTGTTGGTTTTCGGTGGTTTGGGACATTCTCCTATGAGATGATTAGAATCTCCACATCTAAAACATCTCCTATCACTCGTTCCTTTCTTCTCAACTCGGTTCTTTTGTGACGGCTTCTTGTCGTCACGAGGTTGCCTAATGAACCTACCTCTTCTCCTAAAGAACTTTTTAAAGTCTCTAATGGCTAACGCATACTCTTCATCTTCACTATCGGAATCCGAACATTCCTCATCACTAGACTCCTTTTTGGCTTTTAATGCTAGAGATCTAACTCCCTCGCTTTTGCCTTTGACTATATCGGAGTCTTTCTTGATTATCATCTCATGAACCTTCAAGTTTCCTATTAGTTCATCAAGAGATAATGTCGCCAAGTCCTTTGACTCTTCAATGGCGGTGACCTTTGCTCTCCATTTAGTATGTAGAGCCCTAAGAAACTTCCTAACATAGTTCTTGCTAGAGTAACCTTCATCAAGAGCTTTAAGACTAGTGATAATAGTATTAAATCTAGCAAAAGGATTATCAATAGATTCATCTTTCGAAATGGAAAATTGTTCATATTGTTGCACAAGAAGATCTATCTTGTTCTCTTTGACTTGATTATTACCTTGGTGAGTGACTAACAAAGTTTTCCAAATATCTTTTGCCGTATTACACATAAAAATTCTTTCAAATTCCTTTTTCGGCAAAGCATTATAAATCATCATTTTAGCCTCATCATTTTTGGCTAGTTTTCTTTTAAGTTTATCACTTTGTTTACTATAAGGAACTATTTCATCCCTTTTAGTTTCCAGATTCTTTTGAATCGGTTGAAAGTCACCCTCGGTAATAATATGCCAAAGATCATTGCCTTTTGATTTCACATACATTTCGAATCTTGTTTTCCAATATATAAAACAATCGGTTTCGAAAAGTGGTGGTCTTTGCATAGATTGCCCTTCTTGGTATTTGTCGGAATCCATTGATCGATTCAAGTTTTAAAATACAATTTACTTTAAAATCTTGACTGACGTGGCTCTGGTACCAATTGTGGAAAACTAGAATGGGGGGTTGAATAGTTTTACCGGTTTTTGATTTGTTTCAAAACTTTACTATTGAAAAACCTTGATTCGAATCTTATGTGTAATCAATCAACACCAATATGAACACTACACTATACTATGTAATATAAACAATAAAGGTAAAGAAAAGAGATGGAAAGATCAAACCGGGACAAAGAGATTTATAGTGGTTCGGTCACGAAGCTCTTCTTCGCCCTACTCCACTCCCCGAGTACCACACTCATGAGTTTCAAGCACTATGTCAAGAAACCTCCTTTCAGGCGGAGAAAACCGTACAACGTCGCTTATCCTATTTTCCGACACTAAGCTAAATGTCGAGTGCTAATCTTAGCTAGCACCAATCTACCACGATCCACTCAATCCTTTCTACTTCACACAATCAACACCCTTGACTCGATCTACCCTTGATCCACTTGATCAATACACTAGCCTACAACCTACAAGAGATCTCTAAGATCTCGACAAGATCACAATGATCAACCCTCACTTGACTCAATCTACCCTATCTACCCTTGATCAATACACTAGCTCACAAGCTACAAGAGATATTCAATATCTTTATAAGATCACAATGATCTTCTCTCACAAACTCTCAAAAGAAAAATGATCTTGATGTATACAAAGATACAACAAGTATGTAACAAGTGTTACAAGTGCTCTAACTACAACTACAACACTTTGTATCTTCTTGGATACCTTGTGTTCTTCTCTTGCACTAGAAGAGGAATGAAGAGGATCATTTGGTTTGATGATTGGATCACTCTTAAAACAAAAGAAAACTAAACTAAATGATCTAGAAAAGAAAATGTGATAAGAGTATTGAACTCAAAAAGCTGTGTGTGAAAAAGGATGCACAAAAACTGTGAAGAGGGCTGGTATTTATAGGCAGAAAAATTCTAGCCGTTACAGGTACACGGTATCACTAAATCACCCACGGTACCACTAAATTTAGTGGTACCGTGCGAGACAAAAATGCTCCTCTTTTTGTCTTTAGTGGTGAAAACTTATTTGGGGAAGTTTGGAGCTGATTTTGGGGGGAAAATAGCTGTTATGTTATTTGAACTTATTTTTCCAATAAAACATTTCTTAATTATTCAAAAATAACTTGTAAAGTATATTTTTGAAAAAAATGTTTTGTCACGTTAAAAATGTGAAGTTTTAAACACAAATTCACTTCTTTGATCATTTGTCAAGTTGTAAATTTGTTTGTCCATACCTAGAGTGATTTGCGTAGAAATGAGATCTTTCGACTAAAAACTTGTTTACGTTAATTTTAACGTAACGTGTTTTCACATTTTGTCATCCTCAAAACGTGAAGTTATCGAAAGATATAAATAACGTTTTTAGAACATTATTTGCATCAACAATTCTGTTAGCATTAGGGTGAGATTGAGACTTGTTTAAGGTCACCCTATGACTTGTGTTCCCAATTAACCTATTTTTTCCTGTAACCATCTTTCTCCCATGATGGTTATAATAAAAAGCTTCTAGGTGGTCAAAGCTACCACAAGTAAAACAAGCCTTCTTATACATGACAAAGTCACTTCCTAGTTGATGTGACTTGAGGTCATTCCAGTTCCTCTGGTTACCTCTTGGCTTGCCTGTGGACCTATACATCTCACAATATTTAACTGTTTTCCTAACTGGTTTTACATTAATTGTAGGCTTAGCAGTTTTATCACTAACCACCTTAGGAACATTGGTTCCTTTTACCACATCAGGTTTAGCGACAACCTGATCTTCCTCATCAGATTCCCAATCTTCAATGATGGGAGCATCTGAGTTCCTGTCAGTTGACACCTTGTCCTCAGTGAGTGAGGTGTCACTTGCACTTTCAAAAGGCTCATTAATTTCTACGAGTTTATTAGCAGTTGAATTTTCTTTAGGCTTACAACCAAATTTCAACCTAGGTTGTTGAAACTCAGTCAAACCTGTATGCTCAAGGTCAATTCCTGGGGGTGCAGGCACTCCTCTGTGAGGAGGTGGACATGTTTTATACCCCAACCCAGACTTAGCCTTATTAACCATTTGACACTCTATAATTTTATAACACCTTTTGATGTATACTCCAAAGTGTCTACAGTTAATTGAATGTTTTCTTTTGCCTTTATGATTTTATCTAATTCAGCTTTAAACAAACTAATCTAAGCATTTTTTAGAGTCAAGTCTCTCTTAAGAACAGCTATGTCCTCAGTAAAAACAGACTCATTGTTCTTATAATGCACTATTTGTTCTTCTAGAACTGCTAAACCTCTTTTGTGATTAAACAAATTATAATTTGTTTGGTTTAATTCAATCCTTTGTTCATCATAGTGTTTCTTTAAAGCTTCATATTCTTTAAGAGCAATACATATTTTAGAACAACTTTTAGCAGATAGTACCTCAGAGTCAGAGAAGGCCATAAGTGCCATCTCAACAGGTGCTTCCTCTTCATTTGCCATGAAGCTCCAGTCATAGCCTAGGCCATCAATAGCCACCATAGCCTTCAAAGATGGCTCAACTTCTTCCACTGCCTTGGGCTTGCTTCCATACCCCCTATTCTTGCTATCCTGTTGCCTGGGTCTTCTACATTCTCTTGAAAAATGCCCTAACTTGTGACAGTTATAGCATTCAACCTTAGATTTGTCAAAACCAGCAGTATCATTACTACTGATGTTGATCTTCTTGCCAGTTCTTTGATAGAATTTCTTAGCCCTCATGCTAAGAAGTGAAATCTGCCACTTGAGATCCATCTCTTCCAAGTCATCATCATTAATCTACTGTAGGTCTTCATGTGTCAGCATTGACCCATCATTCTGGCTGGTCAGGAATGCACAGTAGGTAGTATCATTCAGGATACCAGTAGTACTGGTAGATGAGCTAGCAGTACTAACACTAGGGTTAGCAGTACTAACTCCTACAACCACTTTCACCTCATCTGGACTTGAATTACTGGGAGATGACACAAAATTCATGTTCCCAGTGCTTGAACTAGCACCTCCAGCTTTCTTCACATCCTGTTCAACAATCTTGAAATTGTTGTATAAATCATTGAGACTCATAGTATCAATGTCTGGCTTATTCTTCCAGACCACCATATCCATAGCCCATTCAGAAGGTAAACTCCTCAAGAACTTGGAGTTCTGATCTTCCTGAGGGATGTCAACACCAAGCACAGCCAGTTGGCTGAAAATCTTTTGCAACATGTTAAACATTTGATCTAAAGACTCATTACTGGTTGCACTAAAGTTTTCAAAGTTCTGCTTTAGTAGAGTCTTTTGGGTCTTTTTGGTGGCTTGACTTGGTCTTCAAGTTCTATGATCCTACGGTCGGAAGTGCTTGAATTGTTCAAAGGCAAAGATATTGCCTTGACCGTTTTATTCAAATCGCGGGGATCACTCCAACTTTCGTTGTCATAAAGAGCAAGATCCTCTAGGAGAGCCCATGATTGTTCCGCACTTAGATCACGTAGCTTACCACCGGCCGATTGGTCAATGGTTTGCCTTGTGTAGAGATTGATATGGTCATAGAAGATTTGGACTTGGAGCCAAAGTTCTATGCCATGGTGAGGGACTTTTTGGAGTAAGTCCTTGAATCGAGTCCATGCCTCGTAGAGAGTTTCGCCTTGACGTTGTTGGAACATCAAGATATCATTCCTTAGCTTGGTAGTTCTTCCCGGTGGAAAAAACTGAGCAAGGAAACGAGTGGTGAGATCATCCCAAGAGGTGATGGATCCTGCGGGTTGACGTTCTAGCCACTGACTAGCTTGATCCCGCAGAGAGAATTGAAAGAGACGCAATCGGGTCGTCTCTCGAGTGGCAACATCAAGGTCTATAGAATCAACGATTTTAAGAAAGTCCTTGAGGTGTTGATTAGGATCTTCAGATCGAAGTCCATGGAATGCGCATCCGCTTTGCACCAACCGGATGGTGTCGGATCGCAAGGGTGTGATATTGGCTCCTTGAGTGAGCTCAATGGTGTTTCGATATCCATGGTGGCTAGGACGGGAATACTCTCCTAAGGTACGGGCTCTAGGAGGTGGTGGTTGTTGTGGTGGTGGGTTGTTGGGATTAAGGATATTACCATCTTCCATGATGTTAAATGGTAATGGTTACGAACAAAGAAACGAAGAAAAAAGATAGACTAAAGAAGACCTAGAAAAAAAATAAAATAAAAATCTCACTAGAAGGGAATCTAGTGAGTAGACCTATAAAGTAAAAATTCAACCTAAACAATAACTATTCCCCGGCAGCGGCGCCAAAAACTTGATGCGTGGTTTTGCAACCTTACAACAGGTTTTACCTCTCGAGGGATCTCAAGAGGCTTACAACCCCACCAGGCAGTGTACCTGACCGATGTAGTATAGTGTAGTGGTAAGTACGGGGGATTGATCGTTCTCCACAGGGAATAGTGTTCGTTAGGTATGAAAAACTACTCTAATAGGTCTAAAGGTTGAGGAAGATTCTTTTTATGTTTTTATATTTTTATGAAAGCAAGTAAAATCTCGGGTTTAAAAGAGTGGGCGGAATTAGTTGCTAGTCAACTAACCCAAATAACTACAAATGCAAATAAAATAAATAACTGAAAATAAAATGTTGGTGAAAACTTAAGTGTAGAGAAATGTGTTTACTTAGATTTCCTTACTCCCTAACTATCTTTTACCGGTTGATTAGTGTGTATTAGTCGCATGGATGACGGGTGTATTCCTTAATACCAATCGTGGGGTGGCGTATGTACTTCCCCAACTCTACAAGCTCCTACTTCACTCCTATGTCGAGCCGGCTAGGAAGCTCCTAACATGGGATCACTAGAATTCGCTTGTGCATTAAATACAACCATAAAAACCTTTAGTACGCATTTGGTTCATGTTTCTTTAGACGTTCAAGCAAGTTACCGAATAGGAAGTTAGCCAGTTTTCTTAAGCCTAACATAGATAAACAATCATCCAATACAACTAATAACACACTAATAACCAATAATCAATAGCTAGGTTTCATTAGATCTAAGCAAACACAAGATAAATCTAGCCTAACATGTTAAACAAAAGACAAGAACAAGATAAAATCAAACAACACATAGACATATTGAATGATTAATTGATAACTTATCTTTCAATGTAACATGGAAGATCTCAAGGCAAAAAGCCTTGAAAAAGATGCTAAAATCGTCTTAGGGTTTTCTCCCAAAAATTCCACACTAAGTCCTCTCCTTTATGACAAAAAATTAGAAAACTATATATAGACTTTTGGATCTGACGGCGTCACGTTATGGAGTGTGACGCCGTCACCTCGCCGCTTTTAGGGTTCCCGGATGACCTTCTTGACGCCGTCCCTCTTTAGCTCTCCAAAATCCGTTCTGGCTTATCAAGGCTTGACGCCGTCAGACCTTGAACGTGACGCCGTCCCTCTTTGAATTAAGCCGTGACGCCCTTGATCAGGTTAAAGTGTGACGCCGTCAGAATTTACATGCAATTTTCACTGGCTTATCATGACTAAATTTCACATCCACCTTTTCTTTCCAAGCCATGACGCCGTCCAGAGTAAAATCTGACGCCGTCAAAGGTAACTTTTAGCCGATTTTTGAGAGTTTGTCATTTTCTTCACTTTTATGCTCCAAAAACGTCCAAAATGCCTCATTTTCCAGATTTCTCCTCAAAAGTACCTAAAATGACAAAAGGAACGATTTAGGGCAATATTTGATCAAATAAATACGATTTAGGGCTTAAATGACCCCTTAAAAGCGGTACACTTTTCGCTTCATCATATATATATATAGACACACACACACACATACATACACACACAACTATGTGGTTTCAACGAATCAAATTCAATTCAAACTTCTTTCATTCACACATGTCAACGTCTAATAGTACTAGTTTCGAGTTCAGTGTAAATAGTTTCGAGTTCAGTGTAAACTATGACGGAGAATTTAAACTTAACCCACTAACCTATCAAGATGGTTCACTCGTCAATATTAATGTTCATGAAATGGATTTTGAAGACATGGTTAACTATCTTAAAAGAAAATTAAGAAGACGGGTCCACAGTCTATATTACGCGTTGTCGCCAAACAACACGTTACAGGGTATGAAAGCAATTAAGAGCGACTATGATATAAATATTATGTACGACGTTGCAAAAGTTGCTGGGAACCTCCAAATTTACGTTTCTGATCATCCAATAAATTTAAGCACGACGTTGCTTCCAAATGATGGTTCTTTGGAAGAAGCATTTGCAGATATCATTTCGGAAGAAACAAAACTAAAACAACAAGAAGCACTCCGGTATCTACATCAAATAGCCAATTTTCTTGGATACACTTGGATACAAGAATAAAACATTACCTACTACATCCTGTACGCAAACCTTTTTCAATTTTCTTGTTCACAATAATGGCCAATTGGTAATCGATGGCACAAACCCGAAGTATGTTAACGGTAGGAAGATGAACATCAACATTCCAAGAATGAAATTAGCAGAGGTGAAACAATATTTGTTTAATATCATTGATAGGAAAATTCATGCTCATTATTATGACGTACCACACAATGGCTTTTCAAGCACCGTCAAACTAAGAAACAACTATGATATGCATGTGATGTTTGATATATCTGTAGCACTAGGAAAATTGGTGATTTACATTGACCACGTGGGTGTCTATTTTGTTATAGCCAAACATATATGCCCAAATGCAACCTTGGCAAAAATGATGAATGATGTGATAACAGACTACACAAGTGACAGTGAAGATGGAAAAAAAGAGCTAACACAAACTGATTACACTGTTGATCAAATGGTTGAATGGGCAGAACAAGAACACTTCGAGCAAGAGGAAGCTAAAGAAGTTCAACGTACTTGCAAGGCTAGATTAAAAGCATTGCTGAGAAGTAAGAAATGATAAACAATTACAAAGCTTAAATCATTTCCTTTATCAACTATAGTATTGTTTTTATTTTCGTATGGTTAGTTTTTAATTAATATAATGAATCGTAATTTTTATTCTCAATGAAAAAAAATCGCATTCATTTATTTTAACTTTCTGGAACTCAATTTTTGATTCAATTAGCTCACTTTCAGACACAATATCTCATTTATATTAACTTCATTTTGGCCACTATTTAGCTCTTTGCGAAGACCTTATAAAGAAGAAAAAATCCCGCTAACCAACAAATTATCATCTTCAAACTCAATTTGTCACTCACGTGACTCACTTTAAAACACGATATCTCATCCATATTAACTCCATTTTGGACCATCATTAGTTTGTTGCGAAGCTCTCATCAAAGAGAACGCAAATCACCTGACCAACAAAATTTTATACAACCTATACATATGCTAAAACGTGTAGAAAGATCGAAAAATTATCATTTCAATGTTTAAACACACAAAAAAAACATAACAAAAATTAAATTAAAAAAAATTATTTTGGTCGCGACAAAGCATGTTGGCCACGTAAAATTCTTCGCTACCTTGTGACTTGGCAGCAATTAAAGTTTTGTTTTTTGTTTGGTAGCGAAATAATTGTTGGTCACGTAAATACCTTTGACCAAACCTTAATTATTTCTTTATTTTATTTTTTTTAACTTTGGTTGTAGTTGTGACACGTGTTGATTTTGTTGGTCCCGTAAAATGGTTTGTGACCAACATGTACATTTTGGTAAATGGCAAAAAGTATGTCCTCTGCTTATCATCACCTTGTGACAGTGTCCTCTGATGTAATTTTCGCTAATGATAATGTTGTTTGACCATCGCCGCTATGGTGTGGTATCGCTTGTCAAGTCATATCAACATAAATCACAAATTATTTAAAGATTTAATAGGTAAGTCATTGTCATTCATTTCTCTATTAAGGTGTTGGGTCCGTCAGTACCCAAGCGTCCTGAAAACAGGATTTGAATGCAAATTAGCCCAAGTGTTAATCAACCTTAAACACTCTTAAGTCACTGAGTGAACAGTCACTCAGCGAGTTACCTTCAGGATGCTTAGGACGATTCTAAGAAGAAAGATTCACCATTCAGAGAGGCGGAACTCCCTGAGTGTCACTTAAGCCGAAGAAGAAGGTAATGGGTTCAGTGAGTGGTGACAAGAACTCACTGAACCCCAGTCTCCTCAACAATAATTATAATTGAAGACTGAAGACTGAAGACCAAGCCTGAAGAATCTGAAGTCTGAAAGAAAGGCGGGACAAGGCGGGAAAAGTTTGAATAGATAAGGAAATGTCCTTATCAGGGCCAAAGTCAAACTTTCCCTGAATGGCGTGAGAACAAGAACAGTGTTATCACTGACGCTCAGAAAGCGGTTTCAACCTTATCCCAAAATAGATTCTTGTAACTGTCAAAATACTGTTGGATCTTTGTCAGACTAGCTAGGTCATCCTTTTGTACTTTTAGTCACGGGTGCTCTTTTATACATGTATATAAATAGGAGTCATAAGGGAGAAAAGTGGACAAGTTTTGCGCATTAAAAGCTTAGACTTTCACAAAACCACTTTTCTCCCCCAAAGAGCAACCTAGTCCCTGAGATAGCTCAGTGGTTCATTTATTGTTGCCACTCAAGCATAGCTTGAGTTTAGTGAGGAGAACACCATACCTTGTCATTTCAATCCCAAGTGTTATTTCCGCTAACACTTGGGTATAGATTCTTTTGATTAATTTCTAATAAGAATTTAAACGTTGAAAAACTTGTGTTTTTATCTTTACGTTTTACTTATTTGTTTAAATTAATCAATACGTTAATTCAGTTATGGAACATAATTAGACTAACTTTGTAGTTATTTCTATTTGTGTAACGGGAACAACAAGTGGTATCAGAGCCTCTGGTTTGTAAAATCTTTTAAAAACAAAAGAGTGCTCAAAAGGTTTTTAAAACCAAGATCCTAATATGGTTGATATTAATGTGCCCCAGCTCGTCGATAAAAAGGGAGGAAGCTATTCAGCTGTTGCTCCCAGACTCGAAGCTGGAAATTTTAGCAAGTGGAAAAAGCGAATGCTTTGCTACTTGACTGGTTTGGAACCATACTACATCACTTGTATCAATGAAGGTCCTTATGTCCCTAAGACTGCTGAGGGGTTAATCAAACCTGAAACTCAATGGACTATAGATGAGAGAAGGGTGGTCAATCAAGACCAACGCCTGAAAAGCATAATTGTATCTTGTCGTCCTGGCGATACAATGGAATCAGTCATTAACTGTACAACAGCCAAACAAACTTGGCTTGACTTGGTTCATAAGTTTGAAGGTCCCCCAGATACCAAGGAAAACAGGATCATGGACCTGAAACTTGAGTATAATACTTTCAGGGCAAAGGACTCTGAAAGTCTCTCTCAGACATATACCAGATACAAGACCCTAATAAATGAATTGTCAAATGATGGTTTAGTATTGTCTAAGCATGAGATCAATGTTGGCTTTGTCAACAGTCTCCCTGAGAAGTGGCTAAACTTCTCTCAGGGCCTCAGGAATGCTAATCACATTCAGACCCTTGAGCTCCCTGAGATCTATGGGAAGTTTGTCTATAAGGACAACTTAATCTCTAGGAGATACCCTGACTCAAAGAAAGCTCTTGAGACCAAAAAGGCCCTGACTTCCTCACCCATATCAACTGCCTTTTATTCTAATGGTGTTGTGCATGATTTTCAAGAGGATTCTGATGATGAGGTTGATGAAAGAACTTGTGAGGAGTACCTAAATGATTTACACTTGGAATTCCAAGAAAGGGAACTCCTTGCTAATTCAAAACATTTTATCAAAAGAAATCAGTCAAACTTTTCAAAAGCTAAAGCAAATGAAACCACTGAATGTTTCAAATGTGGTAAAAAGGGTCATTTTGCTAAAGATTGTTATTCAAAAACCATCTCAGAACCCTCTTACAAATTTTATGGAAATAGTTCTTCTTCAGGAACTAGCAAGTTTCAACCTAAAATGCTTCAGTCTACCCAACATTTTCAAAACAATAATGTTCAAAAGGGTCAAAAAGATTTTGAGGAAAAATACAAAAAAGCTAAGGCTAAACTTGCTCTCCTTGAGGCCAATCCCTCAATGTCTCAGGCTGCTTAACCTTTCAAACCTGTTCAAGCAAAGAACAAGGTTCTTGTAGCCGAAGCCTATGACTGGGATGAAGAAGAGGTCTCATCAGATGATGAAGAAGTTAGAGTAAGTGCACTGACGTCACTTTCAGATGGTGATCAACTGGCTGTTGGAAAAAGCCATGTAAAGAATGGAGAATGGGTCAACATCACCATGAAAAAGGTAAATATTTTACTTTCTATGGATGATGATTCTGATTGGCAGTCTTATATGAATTACATTAATGTTGATCTTAAGTTTGTTGAAGAGCAGAGACTCAATTTGTTGTCAAAATATAAAAATCTTGTGTTAGAATTAAATAAGTGTAGAGATGAATTACTTGTTTTAAAACAAGCCAAACTAGAAGCTGTTACACTTCAAATTCAAAACAATGAAATTTTGAAACATAATCAAGCTCTCCAAGTT